>LJJJ01000104.1:0-367729 GCA_001304625.1 Trametes sp. AH28-2
GAGTACCGCGGGTCCGCGAGAGCGAAGAATCGGGGCCTAGCGGGGCCCTGGGCGCGTCAACGCCATAAAGACCTCCTTGTGCTTCAACGCCTCGGGGATCGCTTCAAGCATCAGGCGTAGGAGATCATCACCTACAGCCGGTCAGCTGACACGCCAGCCATCGTTTGAAGTAGCCAGACGCACCGAATTGCACAACCTTCCTCCAATTCGCAAATCCACAGAAATCGTCTAGAGTTTCCCACCGTCCGCCCGGGCTCATCTCCTTGGTACTTGCTGCGCCGCCGCTCAGTTTAGGCCAATTCCGTTCGACACCTTCGCCGTCGAAGCGGGCCATATGCGGTGTGTAGTTTGGCGAGAAGGCGGCTTGGCATGCTTCTTTGTGTGCGCTGATGTGGAACTTCGGGACGACAAAGGTCCACCCTTCCTTCGGGACCTCCAGCTGGATGGCTTCCGGGAAGCTACGAGCGCGTTCAAAGAACCCCTTCTCGTGCTCACATCCGACGTCATAAGAATCCTTGATCAGCTTCACCCCAATCCCCGACACTGCGGACGCAAGCACGTAGTCGACGTTTGCCCAACTAGCCTATGGTCAGCCAGTGTTACCATGTCGATAGTTCAGTACGCACCGTTCGCCTTTCTGCATATCGCCCATGCCTTTGGGCATGAAGAACTCATGCCGACAGCTCACCGCAACTACACCTGTGGCGCGAAGTCCTTTGGTATGGCGTGTCATAGCATTGAGTAGCGCAGCAAAACCAGAGCAAGTTCGAACCTGGGGAGCAGCAAAGATGAGTAGCACACGACATACCAAGCACGCTTCACTCACGTCCTCCTGAGTCACAAAGCGTGACACGTACTCTCCGTACGGCTTGTCGTTGACAAAGTACGCCAGGCCCGGGGCAAGCCACGGATCTTGAGAGTTCGACTGACGCAGCCGGCTTTTCAACCGGAAGTTCGCGTCCTGGGATATCATCAGCTGATATAGCCATCTACGTGCAGAGCGATTAGTTTATGAGCGAGAACCAGCCGCCATGAGGACGTACGCATCGCTCGGCCGGGCATCTTCCCATCCTGGAGGGAGATTCACGCCCGGTTGCGGGCAAGCGCGGCAGGAAACCGCAAGACCTCCCTGTTTGGTGCCTGCGATGGAGGATGCATCATGCCCTCGCCCCGCACGCTTGGACATGGCGATATGGCGCCATTCGCGGACCATGACAGCGAACGCGTCTGCACGATCCTGCCAGCGGGCGAGAGCTTATGAGCGGAGGACGTGAATGGGCGCATAGGGCACTCACAGGCAACGAAACCAAGCCAGTGTTGTCAGTGGAGAGCTCCAGGGTTCGATAGAAGTCATAGGCGGTGACCTTGCCTTGTAGGTTGAGCAGGTGGAAATGTCGGAGAAGGGCGAACGTTGCGCATGTTTTCGGCTCGAGCGGCGTTGCGGGCCACCATTTCATGCGCAGGAGTTGTACCCGGCGGGCCTCTGGCTTGCAGTCACAGAACTGAACGTTGATGACGTGTATGCCGTTCACGTCGAGAACGACAACTGGGGAGGGCTTCGCAGTGACAACGCAAGACTCTTTGCGGCCGTGCGCGGGGCGTAACACCAGGCCTAGCGCCCGCAAGTCTGTCTTCTTGAAGCATGTGCCCTCCCACCGCTGAAACCGCCGTCAACGCGAGCTACGCAGGACAACCGACGAAACGTCTCGCCTGAACTCGATGGAGAGGAAGCAGCTCATGCTTTGCAACAAAGCACGCCTTGCAGAAGAGCTCTCCGCCCAGGCATTCCACGCAACGGAACTCGGGAACCCCCCTTCCGCAAGAAGGGCACGCCAGCTGCAGAGCGTGCTGCCCGCGGCCTTCGAGCCTGAGAACTTCATCGAGGTATTCGTCACGAAAAGCCTTCCACGTAGCTAAGGGCTCATCCTGGTGGCATGCCATGCGCTCCCGTGAGTGTATAGCCAGGCGGAGTGCGTGAGCAGAACTTACAGAGCTTTCGTACCGCTTGGCGCGCATTTTTGTTGCGACCGCGACACCTTTGAGCCCTGGCACTATCTCCGGCACAGGTGCTGCATCACCGAGGCCAGGCTCGAGCAAGTCTCCCGCCGTCGATGAGGGCGTCGAACGGGGAGAAGGTTTCGGGGCTGGAGAGAGTTCCTCTCGCGGCGCAACGACCTGGTAGTCGAGAAACTGCTTTGTCAAAGTCGTCTTCCGACGCCCATCGCCGGACGTGGAGTATGATCGCGAAGCGTTGTGTCTTGGCTGATAAAACCCTGTCGCTTGGGCTTTTCCTCGCGCGGCCTTGCTCGTTCGTTGGCGCATGGGGAAAGTCGCGGAAGGGGGATGCCGGGGGAGATGCTGCCGAGCGTTCGAACAAGCCTGGCGGCGACTTGGGAGGCGGGCGAGGTCCTGGGGCGAGCAAAGATAGCACGGAGACTCACTGGCTGGTCTATTAAGCACACGAATAACGATGCAAGTACGCTGACATAAAGAAAACGCGTGCGATAAGAGCAAGGCCGTCAGAAGAGTTTAGCAAACTCACCTAAAAAGCCTGCCCTCTGCCTGCAGCTAACCAGCCGCCCCTTCCTCAGCCTCCTCCCCTCCGCCAGCACCGCCTACGCTCGCCACAAGATCATCGACGTAAGAGAAGCGTTGAATTGCAGCGCTGACGCGGCTCTTCAACGAGGCGTCAAATGCAGCCTTGCCTTCGGGGTCGCTCCGGCCGTAATCGCCTAGGGTTCGGAAGCCGCACTCAACCCAACGTAAAAGGCCGCCTGCACAGTACTGAGTGAACGACTGCCGCATTTCGTGCGGCTGGATGGGCACGTTGCCGTGCTCGAACACCGCCGACGGGATGAGAGTGCTGGAGCCGGCCGGGAACTCGAAGACGGCCTTGATCGTCCGTATCACGATGTGCCCGCTAGTCGTAGGGTCGAACCGCCCAAGCGCAACGATGTGGCACCAATTGCAGGGGTCGTTTGCGGCGTCAGTGTGGGTATAGCACGCGGTGGAAGGGCCGAAGTTGAAACTGGCAGCAGGATATATGCTGTTCGCGAAGTTGAAACGAAAGGCCGAGTGCTGCGCGAAAAGCGGCTCGAGGTGGTCCTTCATGTGCGCGTGTGCCAGCGGGGAAAAGGTAGCCAGCATATCTACCTCAGCCACATGTCAGACGGGCAAGCAGCAGCGACGCCGAACCCGTACGCACTGCTACCAAAGCCCGCAATCCTGACCATTGCCGGGTTAGCGCATAGCTCACTCAGAGCAGCCTCGTTCTTGGCACCGTTGGAGATCACACCAGGGGTCTAGCAGGCGTGAGCTGACATAGACGTGGAGAGAGGGCTCTGCTCACCTTACGGCCTCCCCCAAACGAGACGCCCCGTGCAAGGGTAGCAAACTTTCCCCGGCGATGGTCTACGTCTTCTTGAGCAAAGCTACAGCGCTGTGCAGCTGCAGCCATCGCTTCACTGGCTTCGCTGGCCACCGAGTCCCAGCTGGGGTCATTCGGCCGCCCAGCAAAGAGTGCGACGATGCGATCTTCCTTGTCCAGGACAACAAAAGGGCGCCTGGGCCACGTATGACAACATGAGCGCCCCTGCTTCCCAAGAACAAAAACAGGCACGTACACGCCGTCCCATTGCACATACTCATAGCCGCTTTCCCGAAGCTCTTCCAGAGTGTACAAGCCCTTCTGCACCCTCTGGCTGACGCCAACGAACCCTCCTTGGGCGATTGGGAGCGACTCGGCGGCCAAGGACGAACGCAGAGCCTGAGAGGCCGCAGCAGCGACGTACTTGCTTGCGGACGGCTTGACTTCGCGTGAAAACGGGCCATCGCGCGCCCCAACCCGCTTGGCCTGGCGGCGCTTCCGCTTTCCGTCCTTCGCGTGCGCCTTTGACCGCTTGCTGGGACGGCGAGGCTCGTGCTCATGCGGCGGCGGCGGCGGCGGCGGCGGCAGGAGAGAGAGCGGCGGCAGGAGAGAGGGCGGCGGCGGAACGATACGAGCTGGCGAAGGCAGGGCAGAGGCTGCAGGACAAGCGCCGACCTGCCTGGCGCGGCTGTTGGCAAGGGGCGTCGACGACGAGGCAGCTGGCAGAGGAGAAGGAGATAGCGAAGGACGGCGCTGAGGCGGAGGCAGAGACAGAGGCGACGGCGAAGGCGCGGGCGACGGCGACGGCGATGCCGCCGGGGACTGGAAGGGGGATGCCAGAGGGGTAAGAGGCTCCAGCAACCAGTCGTCTAGGCCGCCGTCGGGGTTACCCATCGCCTGCTCAACAAGCCCAGCGGCGTCGGCGTTGGTACGGAGGACCTGGAAGGGCGAGAAGACCCTCCCGCCGCGAGTCTTGGCGAGGGCGTGTTCAGCCAAGCTCGAATTAACCAAGATGCGAAGAAATGCTCACCCTCCTCTCCTCCATCTTGCTTCGGCACGAAGGGGCGCGCGTGAAAAGCGAACGGCGCGTCAGTTCCGCGCCGATGTTGAGAGAGGCCAACGCGTCGGTCGCGCCCCAGAACACGACTTGAACGAAGCCATAGGGCCATGGTGTGACCCAGCGACCAGCTCTCGCCGTTTCTGACATGCGCTGACGCGCTGGCCAGCGAAAGCAGGAGCGACTCACCAGAACCTAACGCGACAGCGGGCGGGCGAGTGCTGGTGAGAGGACAAGTTAAGACGGCGGTGTGACAAGCGCAAGCGTCACTATTATATTTTATCCGTTTAAGGCAATACAAGAACGCCGTCACGCAAACACCGTGCCCGCAATATATGCGTTCGTGCCTGCATTCCTCAGGCTTTCTTACGCCCCGCCCCGCATATATTCAGCGGGGAGCGTGAGTTCATGGAATCAATACCTTACGCATACACTAGAGCATGATCGGGCACAGACAACGCTTTCGCTCGCCGACTCACCACGAACTCGAAGCTCAGCGTATACGGTACACTGCTAGTACTGCCACCACCGGCCTGAATTGCGATCATTGGTGTCAACTGAGAGAACGTACTCTGGCTACTGTAGAGATAATCCCTACTCTTGACGTAGTTCTTACGCAGTTGAACTCGAATGCAAGATTGAGCGTGTAGCCCTCCTTTCAGGACGCGGATCTTTCCCGTAGTGTGGTGTGCGCAGCATGAGTTGTAACGCGCGAATTAAGCAGCGCTGCTATACTTCTCTCAAAGGTATACCCGCACTGGGTGTTCTCGCAAATGAACGTAAAATATATTTCGGCGTTGTCTGTAGACAAGCCGCACAGATGTGTACCCATTTGGCCGTGGTTCTCAAACGAAACTGGTAAGTACTCAATGTACATAGCATGGTACTGCAGACACTCAGGCTGGCACGGCACTACTACAAATCAATTGCTATAACTACTTTGCACCTTCGGAGGCAGTTTGCATGCCGTACGACTCGACGTTTGGAGGCAGTACGCATGCATGTGTCGGGAAATGGCAGTAGATATGCAAGCACGACCCGAAGTGCACCTTCCGAGGCAGCCTTGCATGTACGTTTCAACCGCGGATACACTCCAGAGGCATTATGCATGCACACATGACCCGGCGTGCACCTTCCGAGGACGTGCGTACCCTCCAACTCTCCATCATAGAATAGGATGACGATCTCTTCTCATACTCGACCCGGGTGCTCACTACTACTCCCCGCACACCTTCCAAGGCAGTATACATGTATATCATCGGCGACGACCTATTATGCTACAACCCAGCGTGCACATTCCAGGGCTATATACACCGTGACCACCCCTGAACACACATCCAGGTAATAGCTACGTATTCTAGACCATCACTACAGCAGGTTCGACCACCTCCCCAGGCAGTACGCAGACAACCCTTCCAAAAAGGCGGCGAACACGAAGCGGGTATATTTTGAATGCAAGCGTAATACAACATGTACAAGATGGGTTCGGACACTGCAACAATATAATTCACAAACACCCGGCCCTTACACGTGAGCGTCCTCGCTGCCTTCCACATGTGTGGCGAGGATGTGCCCCTCACGCACAGCCTGGCGCAAGGCGTGCAAGGCATCCCTGAAGCTACTGTACCGACGAGAGTGAGCAAATGGACACCCAAGTGTCATGTAACGACGGACAACACTAGTTAACAAATTAGTATGCAAAGGACGATGCTCGAGCACACTCACTCCTCATAGTACACCCACGGCGTCCGGCCGCGATAGACGACGTAGAAGCCGTCGGGCTGCAGCAACGGCATCGGCTGGGCGGCCTGACGATCGCGGCCGGGCTCAGACGTCGTCCGCTCTACCGGCACGCCAAATGCCGACAACGCAGGAGCGTGAGTCGGTCGCCTCGAAGGCGACGGCCCTCGACTCGACGACGCAGAGGCGATGCTGCCGGAGGCGAGGGGGCCGAGAGGGGCGAATGCGTGCGGGCTCAGAGGAGCCGGTTGTGCCGCCTTCGACACGTAAGGAATGGCGGGCTTTCGCCCGGGCTGATACCGACGCCAAGGCCGATCGAGCCCTGGCGGGCCATCCAGCACCTCATCGAGCCCGTCCTCGGCGACCGGAGGCACACGCGCGGGTAGGGTCGGCAAATCCTCCTCTGGCATATGGAAGCGAGGCCAAGGTGACTTCATCAGCGCCCGCGACCACTGCGCGGTGTCGGCAGAGCCGATGCTCTCCGGCTCAATCACTGCAATGATGCCCCCAATGTGGAGAGCTCGCATGAGCCGCCTCTCGGCGTCGGCAGAGCTCTCGCACCACTGGAATAGACTTCCCTGAACTCCCACAGTGATCTTCGCAACGTCAACCCTGCGATCGTCATCAGTCGGGACATGTTGGCATCATACATGCGTTGCCTCACCAGTTTTTGTACACCCCAGGCCCTGGGGGTAGGCCGCGGAATACAGCAAACCGCGCCGCCTCGCTCGGCGCCGGTTCGCTGTCGCGGTCCGTGTCGAAGAAACGCTTCGAGTAGGCCTTCTCAAACCTGGCTTACGTGTTAGTCCCGACGCAATTCTCGTTCACGCGGTGTGTGATTCTCACCAATTTCCCATCACATCTGGGAACTCCTCGCTAAGCATCTTGTAGAGGCGGCGGTCGTTGCCGTCCACACGCCGTCCAAGGGGCCCAATACAGACGTACCCCTGCAGCGCTTATTCACTTCATTAGCGAAGTCTGAAACAGCAAGAACACGATCTTACCGTGTTCAAGCGCCTGCGCCTCCAGGTACTGACCGAAGCGACCTGCGGACGGCGATGCTGACGCAACCGGAGTGGTGGAAGCGAACGTCGCCGCATCATCCGCATCGTCGTGGGTGTCGACGAGCGGACTTGTGGCCATGGTAAGACGGCGAGTGTGCGTAACGAGCGTGGAGAAGTACTGAGGGCGTGTGGCCCGACAAGGGAGATGGTGAAGAAAGGAGGGAGAGAGGGGATGAGGGTTCGTCGACCCACCGCGCAGGTTTAAATAGACCTCTTGGCGGAATCTTCCGGAGTCTTCGACAGTTGCGAGCAGCAAGCGAACAGTACGCGGTTGGCTGTAGGAGCGGCATCCGTAAGATGTGGGAGTGCAGCTCGAAGCGAGGGAATACGGTTGGTCGAAAGGCAGAGCATCAACCATGTTGGACGTCAGCGGTAGCGATAATTTCTACTTTTGGAAACCGGCATTCTCATAGCTCCAGGCGCTTAGAGGCGCCCAAGCGGGAGGTTCTTCGTCCCATGATCATCATGCCGCCAACTCACGTTCGACTTGCCATTCCTCCACGTTTCTTCGTGTCCCGATGTCGAGAAGACGTACTGGCATCGCTCAGCCTCGTGCGCGGAAGACGAAGAAGAAGCCCAACAAGGAAGGCGCAGACCCCACTGAAGGCGATGGACGTCGTTGGGCGACAGGCACGAAGTATCGCTTCTTGGCCAGCCGTGTGGATGCATGGAAGACCGCGGAGGACCTCAACGACGCGTCCAAACGTCACGCTCCTCTTCATCAAGAAGTATGGCTGGGACCTCCCTATCGGCGTGGACCTTCCTGAGGCCGTCGAAGACCCGTTGGAGAGCAACTTGGAGAGTGTCCTCGACGACACTGGGCTCTCGCCCGAGGAGAAGACGCGTCGGCATGAGTTCTACCACGGCGCGCGCGATGTACGTGCTCCTCTCCTTCAGGCATCCTTTGTCTAACCGCGCACATGTAGAGGATTCAACGCTGGTTCCGGTATCATGGCCAGAAGACGTTGACCGGGGATAAGGTGGACGCTGTCGAGAAGGTCCTTCGCGACTTCACCGCCGCTCAGACCAAAGCTCCCCGCCGCATTGCTCTCCACCAGTACTATCAACGCCACTACTACGACAGTCGAATCAAACCCGTGGTGGATGCTGAGTTTGAACAGCTCTGCTCGCAGGCGAAGGCCAGCGGAGCACCTCCTCCGCGGTGGGTCAACGTGTTAAACCAAACAGCGAAACGTTTGCTGGAAGACGAGAGCGAGGAGTTCAAGACTGAGCTGAAGGAGAGATTGGAGGCCGAATATGAGGCCGACGTCGTGGCGGCCTCTAAGGCATCTGTGAGCGCTGCGACCGCGCCGTCCACGCCGGAGGACTATGACAGGTATGTGCAACTTCTTCTTTCTCCTATCGTCACGGCTGACGTGTTTGTAGGGAGCTTGAAGCAGCGAGCAAGTGGCTTGGGCCCTTCGCTGATTACCTATCCGCCCGCCTCGGAATGAACGTCTCCATACTACTCACTGGTCCCGTCGCGCGGAACGGCGGGGCGATAGAGCTTCATGGGTAAGTTGTCGCCTCTGAACTCTTGCAAGTTTCATCCTGACAGCGCGCAGCGTTCATTCGGGCAGGTCGACGGAGCTGGCCTCTAGACTTTGGCCAGACTACGACCAGGCTGGCTATGCCGCGGTGTCGAAGTCTATGATACGCTTTGCTCATGCATGCTTCTGTACGTACTCTTACCTTGCAGCTTCACTCCCGAGCTAATCACCTATCTACAGCGGAGGACGTCTGTCGCGCTCGAGCGCTGCCAGGCACAACCGTGGCCACGCAGGACGTGGTGGAATCTTCGAGTGCGCAGGACGGCGACACACCTCGTTCCCTGTCAACCCCTTCCACCCGCGATAGCACCCCCACTCCCACCCCGGCCCCCTCCAAGACGACGAAGCGACCCGCGCCGTCCCCTCTCGTTCACGCAGCCGCTCGCGCCGTCGCACGGCCACTCGCGCCCGGGTACGCCCTGGTGTCGAGTCCCCTTCGTTCAGCGTTCTCCTCAACAGACGTCCCCCAGTCCTTGGCCAGCCCCAATCCTTCCAATACGACATCTCGGCGATCCCTTGCACCTGCGTCGGCTCCCGGCAGCCCAGGTCATGTCGACCCAGAGACTCCAAGACCTCTCCCGGCTCTTCGTGTCTCGCCCAATGCAGAGCCAGACTCGTCGCGCAGTGCTGCCGCACTTGAAGAGGCCAGCCTGCACGCTTCCACCCCTAGCCCGCCCCTACCCCCGTTGCAACCTGAGAGTGTGCGTAGCCATACGCCCTCGAGGCCTACAGCATCGCTTTTAGCGCATGCTGCGGTCGCCAAGTCCCGCCAAGTCTCTCCCGCCCCTCAGCCTCTTCCTACGTCCCTCCCTGCGCCTCGTCTTGTTGATTGTCCAGATGAAGCCCGGAAAGCCGTCAACTACTTCCTCGGGAACGGGGGCTGGGGCGAGCGATGGGAGCACTGTGTCGGCGCGTGGCTTGAAATCGAGCGTCTTGCTGGATTCGCGGCCAGAGGCCGTTTCATCAACCCGACTGAAGGGCGTCCGTTAGAACTGGCAGCGTGGATGAAGCAGCATCGTCCGCTTGAAGACTTCCCCATCAAGGACATCCCTACCTTCTCGACGCAGTGGTGGGCATGGTGGCACAACATCCAACCCTCAAATCGTCCTACTGACGACAGTGGCGCGTACGTGCATCGTTTTGACCCCAATGTCGACTGGAGCGTCCTCCACGTTTGTGGTCCCACCGGGCTTGTTCTCGTCCTGCACAGCCCCGCATGGTGGGGCAATGCAGTTCAAGATGCCGATACCGAGTGGCAACAGAAGTGGCTGGACACCCTCGAAGATGTCTTGTTTTCGCTGAGCGGTGTGCTGGATGTTGCTCGTCGAGCAGCAGCGGCAAGCCACGCCGCAACCCCGAAGACAGTCCCCAGGTATGTCTTACAAATCACTTTACATGCTGCCCCTAACTGACGTCCTGTCACAGCAAGAGAGCGTCCGCATCGGCAGCACCTGCATCGAAGAAGCGCAAGCAGTAGTCCTGTACACCTGTGTCCAGGAGAGCGCGAGGACGACGGGGCGGCGAGTGCGGGGACGACGGGGCGGCGAGCGCGCGGACGGAGCGGCGGCGAGCGCGCGGCGAGCGCGGGGACGACATAGTGCGTACAGTAGTTGCTGGGCCAGAGAGACTTGCGTGAGGACATGTCGTACGGCGACATGTTGTGTGCAGCAAGATCAGTGCCTGCAATCTCAGGCAAAATTGTAACGCGCTGTATGAAGATTTCAGGGCTTAGTCATATCCCCTCTACCTGTACTGGTGGCTGGACAAGTTCTTCCTCTCAGTGAGTGCTTGGTTCACGTCGCTTCTGTTCGAAACCACTGACGCCAAGCTTCGCAGACGCCGATTTCCCGATGATGGACGCCGCACCTGCAGCTCCCGCTCCTGCGGCCATTCCCATGACCCCTGTCGCAGGCCTGTCAATCGCTACAGCTCCTGCACTGGATGCTACGACGACGGGTGTTCCCCGTTTTCAAGGTTATGCCGTCCCTCCAGTTGCACCGAACCATTATGGATGGCCGACGGCGGCGAGCATGGCAGCCCCGTGGACTACTACGGCGCTCGATGAGCGTCCCGCTCTGTTTCCCCCGTCGTTTGCTCTGGCGGGGGCAGCAGCCGTGCCCCCGACTCCCGCGCAGTCAGTAGCGCCTAACGTGGGTGCGGGGACAAGCGAGGCCTTCACTCATTCCGCCTTGTCAACGACCCAGCCCCGTACTCGGATGACCGCCACTACAATCCCATCCGTCACCATGCCGCCCGCCGCACTGTGCCGTTCTCCGCTATGCCGCCCGCCCCCCTGTCGCCCGCCGCTGTGCCACCCACCTACACGTCCTCCGCGTCCACGGCGTACGCTGCCATGTCTTCCGCTCAACATATCGGCCATAGCGTCAACACGCCGGTTGCATTCCCGGCCACGGTCACTACTCAACAAGCGGCTCATGTAACTCCTCAGGCGTCGCCAATGACCGCCGCATCAGAGGCAGCCGCCCAAACCACCTCATCGCAGAACATAGGCCCGTTTCTCTCAACTGTAGGATCTGTCTCAGCCGCCACCACTCCTTCCCAGTTCCTCGCTTCGGCCACTATCTCGCACATCGCTCCCGTCTCGCCGGCCGCGCCCAACCTCCAGGACACTTCCCCTTCGTCGCATATGTCGTCACCTCTTACGGGCACTCAAGTCTGTCAACCAAGCAACGTCGCATACTCGAACACGATCGAAGACATGTGTCCCTACGATCTCGAGCTTGCATCCCCGCCCTTTGGCAATGCTCTCCCCCTTCCAGACATATTCGACAATGTATGTACCCTCGTTCCTACTTGCACACTTTCTGATCGACCTGATCCTCCCAGTTTACTGGTCGTGCGAATCCGCCCGCTCCGCAAGATGGGTCGCTCGAGAACGCGCCCCCCGGCTCCGCTGTGCAGCAAAGCAGCTTGTTTGCAGCGTTGTCGGCCGGCACGGACACCGCCTCCAGCAGCACTCCCTCCCCTCTGCAGCCTTCCCCTGTGAAGAGGAAGCGAGTGCGAAGTACGCAGGCCCAGGCGAAGAAGGCCGCTGCAGTCAATGGATCTGAAGCATCCGTAGCTCGGGTGACACGTAGCCGCGGGGTGGATAAGGGTAAGGCTCGCGCAGCTTGAAGTTTGGATTAGACCATAGACATGCGGTACACACATATCATAGACGTGCGCTGCACTCATACGTATCACAATAGAAGTGCACTCGGGCACATTTCTCGTCCTGCATAAAACCATAGGCAGTGCATGAATCAGATCGCATCGTCCGACTCTGCGGTGATATAGTACTGTCCCATACCCCGCGCGCCGTGCAGTTGCTGATTCACAAGCGCACATACCGTTGTGGGCGTGCGCTGCCCCGTAAACTGCAAGGCCATTTTTATCGTAAATCGTTGAACCCGCGGCTCTAGGGCTTCAGGTTCGAAATTCAAACTTCGCGTTGGGTTGTGCCGCGGTCAAGTTGGCGTGACTCGTGAGCGCTGCATTCTCGGAGTAACCGGTCCGGACCATGTGGGGGCCATGATGCATGAGCCCTTACTCCGGCGTATGTGCACAACATCGACCGGCAACCCCACACCTCCAAGATACACTACGACCCTTCAACTCTCTCTGCTCCATAGAGCAAAACTCCCCTGGTGCCTTCACATACAATGACGTTATCTCAGTTCGCTCTCCGCATGTATATTGCAGTACCGTGGCGAATGCAGCGTGAGACATGAGCGCGAGCGCCTATTGTCGGCGCCTGCGCTTCTGCTATTGGCGCTCTATCGGGATTCTATCCTGTGGAATTCGCGTCCATGAGACGCCTCTGACTGAAATGTCCAGGAAAACCTGTGGTCTGGGTATAGTCTTGTCCGCGATGAGGCTTTTCTGTTCCCTTGTAGACGTCCACGTTCACTGACATCGCATAAGTGTTGATGCTAATACCACACAACAAGTGTCACGCATTTCAAATGTCCCAGATATTAGACTTAGACATTTAATTACAAGGTAGGTGTGATGTAGCTACGATTGAACATCAAGGCTTTGTTGCTACATTAATGCTGCTCAGACTGGTCAAATCATCAGAGTAATATTCTGAGAGTATGTATCTCGACACATACGGTAACTTCACAGGTCGTGGATCACCATTATTGAGTTGTATGATGACAAAGTGTAGTCCCTGCGCACCCAGTCTGTTAGATACCCTGAGGTAGAGCAGCCTGGTCAGGTTTGCGTACCTCTATAGTCTCAAGATCTACGACTTCACCGATTTGCGTCTTGCCTCCTGAAAGGTAGAACACCCGAGTTCCAATCTGTGACATTGTGAGAATCGGATAAAGCTGTTTGCTTAGAATACAAACAGGGAAGGGAGTCATGGTATACTGAGTGGAAAAATGGAGGGCGTGCGGATGCAAAATGCTTCTGAGTGGAGCGTAATACTGGGAGAGTGCGCAATCACCTGTGACTATATAGCCAACTTCTCCAGAACGTAATAGCTGCAGTTTGGTAATCATAGATACTCTTTGACAGATCTTCACATGTAGTCGACACACCTCATCATCTACGATAAGGGTATTGGTCAGAAAGTGGCCAATTGTGGGGTCATTCATGTCCTCTTTAAGGCTACCTGGGAGAATTGAATTACCAATTGATGATTGATTCTTACAGATTTTCCCTAAAGAGGACATAAATGGCCCCACAATTGATGCCCGTCTTCGCCGACCCACTTACGTGTACATAGATTTATATTAGTAGATGTCTTATCTCCTTATATAAAAATAGCCTTCTCTAAATGTCAGTGGTTCACATTGTCTAGCCATAAGATATCACTTACACTGATTTCATGAGTCTCGACTCTTTACCCAGCATGTAGAAGCAGTAGAAGCAGCAGAAGCAGAGAGGAAGCCGACCATCTGGTTCGCGCTCACACCATATATATATATAGCCAGAACCGGATGATGTCATCAGGCACTTAGGCCCGGCTCCGGTAAAACACCGGAGCACTTCACATGTCAACAGAGACAGCAAGAACGTGGACATGCACGGAGCACTCATCAATCTTACTGTCTTATGTTGTGCTTGTACTATCCCACCCCGAGTTATGACTGGACTGGCCGATTGGACAGTGCGCATGCCTCTCGATTTTCTGCGCTAGTTTGCGTATTAATACCTTTTTTTCGATGTGTTCTTTATTTTTTACAATGCTGCATTCTGGATAGGCTCTACAATTTGGCGTAGTCCAGGTCTGCCCGGAGGGCCTTACCTATGCTAGAAAGGGGAACGCGAAACTGGGCGACGAGCAGCGGATTTGGACGAACTCGGCATCCAGTCACACCGCGTCACTTTTGCGTTACCGCATGTCACAAGAATGCGGCCCTCAATTTACGCAGAGAGAGAGAGAGGGAGAATCATTAGGGTTGACGACGACAGTGAGTATCTTCCAGGGGAAGTAGGGAGTGGGTAGGCAGATCTGAGAAGCTATAAGAGGCGGAAGGAACAATCAATACGGGTATACATCCCACTCTGGCCGTATGGCCCTGAGCGTGAGCCGCGCTGGGCCGATCGCGAATACGCAAGGCGGAACTCTGTTCAGGTGCACATGCGAAGTATAGAATAGCTGTACATACCTGTTCCAAACGGCGGTAGGGCCCAGTCCGCTTACTAGTAGGCGAGAATCTCCGGCTACCGGTCGAGTTTGAAGATCATCGGAAGCTTCTCCCACACCGCACGCATTTCTGCCATATTACGTTCTCCCAACATCTCCAAGCAGTGAGGGCACAGAAAGCCGTTCTTGCACACGGTGTGTACCGACGTGAAGGGGTCCGGGGACGCTATGATGTCCACCATGGTCTGCAGACGCATGAGCGTCGAGCCCAAGCCGTCGTAGCACTGCAGCGGCCACAAGCACGTCTGAGAGACCGCAGGCTGGAAGACGCGGCGGGCGATCCGGACAGACTCCCGGATGAGACGCTCCTGTGCTATGAAGTACCGCGCGAGGTCGTCCGGAGCGAGGAGCTCGCGTGTGCCGTCTTCCCGCTCGAAGCCCTGCACAATCTCCTCGCCGAGCATGCAACAGGAGATGAACGCAGCCTGAAGCAGGCTGAGCTGAGCGCTGAGCAGGTTAACATTCTCTTGCGCGTTTAAAGTACTTCAGGTAGGGCGAACCTGCCCTAGACTGTGACCCACAGCACGTGCTAGTGACGTTCCGCGATTACCCATCGTCGCTCTCGGCGTCGTTTGCATGTTGTTCCTCGCTCATGCTCACTGTTTCCTTGATCGTGAACCATTCGACAAATAGCCCATCGCGAAGGAAGATTACCCACATAATCTAGCGCTAGACCAAACAAATGTCGACGTTCTGCGTGCCGTATTCCCCGCTTCACCTCCTTATAAAGCTCGGGACTCCTGCATCCCCCTTGTGAGTAGGACGGGAGGAACCACAGGAACACCTCTGACGGCGGGAAAATCAGACGTCCGCCAGCTGCACACCTCCGAGCTCCCAGAGAATGAGCGCCCCTCATCGTCGTAAAACGGACTGCAACGTTACACCCGATGCCGTCGAGGCCGAGCCAAACTTCGCAGTGGGGACGCTGAGGCAGAGAGACGAGGCCTTCTGGTTCGAGCACGGCAACGTCTTGCTCGTAGTATGCGACCTCAAATTCCACGGTTATCGAGGGATCGCTCTGTGCTCAAGTCTAACACAACTCCCACTAGCCGCGGGTCATCGCCGGTCCCAAGGGCTTGCTCCGCCTTCCCGTCAGTGCCTCCCTTCTACTCCTCTGAATGTTTCGTTTTACCAAGTCCATCTCCAGGAAGCGGCATTTCATTTCGAAGGTTCCCGTGACTCGACAAGGCTCCCTTCGTAGCTCTTCGCACAAGGTGCTCGTGCATCGCGAACCTTGAGCTTGACCCTCCTGTGTGGCATTCCGAATCCATCAAAGATGTACAAGATTACATTGCACACAACGCTCTCCTCTTATGTTCTGCGCGCGCGCTAGAGGATTGTGCACAGTGGCGCGTCGCCAGTGGCGCGCCCCGGCCTGCCTTGTACATACCGCGCACATGTCGGCGGCACAAGACTCTCATAGCTACATTGTACGTGTTTCTTATGGATCGTGTTGTTCGTGGGACGTACTTATACCGCGCTGCGAGCGCATCGTAGGCTCACCTCCATTCGCTCATACAAGACCCAGGGGAACTACTCTGATTACGTATATTTTTACTGTCTGTTTATTGTCCTCGTTCACTTATTCCTGGTATAATCCAGATTACTACTCATACGCAATACCGCACTCAGGGGCCCAAGTGATACAACACCAGGGATGGCGAAGGGGCTGAAGCGTCGACGGACCGATTCCAGTCTCAGCGGCACCGAGCCGTCCGCCGGAGAATCCGCGACGACCCGGGACGTCGAGTTCTGGTTCGAGGACGGGGATGTCATACTCCTCGCCGGCAACTGCAAGTTTCGCGTATACAAAGAGATACTCTCCAAGCACTCCCCGAATTTCCGCGCCTTATTCTCCCTTCCTGAATCTGCGTCTAGCGCATCACCTTCACAAGGAGCCGTCACCACCGCGACCGATGTATGTCCCGTTGTCCGCTTGGACGACTCTGCGCAGGACCTCAGACACGTACTCCGTGTGTGCATGCCCGTAAGCGACACCAGGTGAATACAGTCTCCTTGTCGATGCTGTGTGCGATATGGCCGCTGACTGTGGAACCGGAAACCCCTCGCATTGTAAGCCAATCCGCGCAGGATGCTACGCCGTACATCCACGTGGTCTCTGCCATCATCCGACTCGGACATAAGTACCAGATGCACAAGATCGTCAACGACACGGTCGCACACCTCAAGACATTTTTCAACAACGACTTCGCCCAATGGACCAAGCTCATGGACCCCTCCTCTCCGTTCCAGCTGGCCGACGCCATCGCCGTCGTGAACCTCGCCCGGCTCGTCGACGAGCCGTCGCTCCTGCCGACTGCGCTCCTCATGTGCTGCTGCCTCGACGAGAAGATCGTCGACGGCTGCGTGCGCGCGGACGGCACGCGCGAGACGCTCGCGCGCGGCGACCTCGGCCGCTGCTTCGCCGCGCGCACGCGCCTCGCGGAGCAGATGCTCCGCCTCGCCCTGTGCGTCTTCGACCCGGCGCCGTCGGAGCGCTGCTGGCAGAAGGAGGTGTGCGCCGTCGTGCTGCACGCGATCCTGCTAGCAGCGCCGCACGAGGCGGGGTACTTTGCGTCGCCGAACGTGTTTCGGTCGTGGCTGGCGCCGTTTGAGCGGGCGGGTCTTGAGATGTGCTGCGATGAGTGCCGGGAGATGTTGAGGACGCGCGATCACGAGTGCAGGTTCGAGGCATGGCTGGGGCTGCCTGACATCATGGGGGTCGAGGTGAACGATTGGTAGTTCGAAACTCGTGGTCTTTGTCGAGGGCTAGTTCCGAGCACGACTTCGTGCGCTCGAGCCGTTGCCACCGGCTCACGACCGTGACGCTATCGGGGCTCGGGAGTGGCCCCATGCGTGCACTCAGACTCTTCACTGGGACATCGGGATGGACTACTCCTGTCATGGCTGCCTATATGTATGTAAATGTTAGTATGCTTTGGTTGCGCGAGACCGTATGCTACCGCTAGGCTTCTTCGTATGCACAACAGAGAGCAGCTTCAAAACCTCTACTTTATGTCTGTTACACCGGGGTTGGTTTGTGCTAAATGGGATCGGCATCGCTGTTCCTCGTCAGTGGGCGAAACGCAGGCGTTCCCGGGGAGTTTCCTTTAGCCAACCTGCCCTGACCACGCTCCCGTGCTGGTGACTCGGATCATGCGCGTTTTCTCCTTCCGCGTTCCGTCCCGCCGCTGGTTCACCACGACCACGGCGCCGGACAAGAGACTATCCACATATATTCGGCCCTTTAGCTCAACAGCAAGCAGTATATGTGCAACCTGGATGCACAGTCGTACGCCGCCTGTATCATTAAATCTCAGCACACCCTCCAGCGAGATCGATTCACACCGGGAGGGCTGTAAGCAAGGACAACAAAGACATACACAAACAGAGTAGAGCAACTGAGTGTCTTCATGATGAACGAATTGAGGTGAGCATACGATGCCCTATCAGCGCAATGTAAGTACGCGTCGTACACAACAGAATCCATAAAAAGCACGTACAGAGTAGCTATGGGTATCTTGTGCTGCCGGCGTGCGTGAGATGTCTACAAGGCCTAGTCGTGCCCTCGCAGCGCACGCCACTGGCGACGCGCGACTCGATGCGCAACCCGCGAGAACACGCGCAATTAAAACTGAGCGGGCGTTTTGCACAATTAGTCTGGGACTCTTCCTTCGAGAGGTTCGAACCTGTACTTGCGTGAAGACGAGCGTTTTGGATGAAGAGCTATGAAGAGCTATGAGGAGAGGCGCGACAGGTCACGGGCACGTGATGGAACGTCACTCTTTCGTCCTCGCGTGCCGCTTCAGACATTTTCAAGTTCATTGCCCCCTCTTGCGCTAGGGTTCTGTGAATAAGTCCCGACTAATAAACATTGTGAGTAAGTGGTGTTAATAACAGCGTTTATAACACGTTATTAACATGGGGACCGGTAGGGGGCCAAATTGCCATGTTAGAAAGTGTGAATAATACATCGGCTATTGAGGGCTTCGTAGGCTCTCCGAGCACCCTTTCTTGCTGTCGGCGTAGTGGCAAATCCATAGGCACACAACTGGGCGAAAGGTCGAGTGCAAAGCGGCGTGTGCATGTATTTGGTACTGTGCGTGCCGCTCATTCGCTCGTCGTTCGCTCGGGAGGAGGGGCGATCGCGGGCAGGCCCGGGCAGGGCGCCTTTACCCCTCTTCGCCCTCGGTGTTAGAAACATCGGAAATCTTATTCACAGTGTGAATAAGGCATTAATATTATGTTATCAACACTTTGTAACAGACTGTTTATAACATGTTACTAACAGCTGTGAAAAAGTCCTTCAAGGGGCCGATGTTACTAACATTTGTGAGAAAGGGTCCCGGCACTTTTTCACAGAACCCTATCTTGCGCGTGTCGAGTCTAGCTTCATATCAACTACGGCACACCTCGAGATGTCAGCGCCGCGTGCTCTACGAAAACGGGCCCGGACGAGCTCGAGCACCGAGACTGCTCGAGACGGCGCGGTCCAACTTGCCTCTGGGTCTACCGCACACGCAAGAATTCGTGACGAGGAGTTCTGGTACGAAGACGGGACAGTACTTCTTGTTGCACGCGACGTCGAGTTCCGCGTTTACCGAGGGATTCTTGCGGACCACTCCCCCGTGTTCAGCGACATGTTCTCTCTTCCACAACCTCCCGTCGACTCCTCCACGTCCGGTCCTGCCGAAGACCTCGCCCCCACGGTTCATCTATCCGACTCCCCCGAGGATCTACGGCATGTCTTGCGCGCGTGCATGCGTCGAGGCGGCCCAACGCGGAGGTACGTTCAAGCATAGGTCACAGCGAGCGTGTAGGCGACCATAGCACACACAGCCGATTCTTCAACACTACTCCTTCGTACTCGTATGACGCGATCTCGGCGGCGGTCCGGCTCGGCCACAAGTACCAGATGTCGGACCTGGTTGACGACGCCCTCGGCTACCTGAAGCAGTACTACACCAACAGCTTCAGCGCCTGGGCCACCGCCACGTCGTACGGCGCCCCCGGGTTCTCCATCGAGCGCGCCATCGGCGTCGTCAACCTCGCCCGGCTCACAAACGAGACGGGGCTGCTACTTGCGGCTCTCATGGTCTGCTGCATTATTGACAGTGCGGAGACGATCGTGCGCGGCTTCGAGCGCGAAGACGGCTCGCGCTCACGCGCGCCGACATCGGCGTGTGCTACGCCGCGAAGACGCGCCTCGTGCGCGAGGGCGTGACGGTCTGGCTGCGGGTCTGCCGCTCGCAGGTGGCGGACGCGTGCGAGAGCGGGGGGCGCTGTGGGGAGGTCTTCGAGGAGGCGCTCGAGGAGCTCGGGGACTACCCAGAGGTCATCACGGCCCCCAACCCGTTCACGCCGTGCTTGGGTGCTATCTTTGACGAGGACAGCCTTTGTGCGGCCTGCTGTGCGATGGCGAAGGAGCGCGACCTGTGCGAGAGGGAGGCCGCGTGGGACAAGCTCCCGGAGATCTTTGGTCTTGAACTACCGTGGCCTGTCCCGTATTCCGGTACGCATGATCTTGAGCCAGGTGTGGCAGCGGGAATGGCCTGACTCCGTGGCCGACAAAGGTGCGTGTAGTCCACTGGCACTCGTACCCGTGAGTCGCCGACGTCCAACCAGGACCTACAAGACCTGTTGCCAGATGCCTTCGAGTCGCCACCCGGGATGTCAGTAGAATACTCCCTTGTGGTGCGTCATTCCACCTTGATAGGTTCCATGTTTTTAATCGCGTTGGAAGCAGTGTGTACACTCTCGAGTACAATCCAAGAGTAGAGTAAATCGGTCATCGTAACCGGTTCAAGGGCTGTAGTCCTTAGCGGCAGGCGCCTTCGGCAACTCACCAGGCTGTAAAGTTGACGGCGCGCACGGAACTCTTGCGCAACACTGACCTGTACAGGTGTGTAGGTTCGGCTGTTCGGGGAGTGCGCCATGCTCAATTTATGCAGTTGTTTCGCTATCGGGAGCGCTTTTTGCTCGACTATGAACATTGCGTTGCGTCGTGGTTCGTGATAACGCAACTTCCGCACGACCTCAAGGGACCGAACTGTCTGCCGCTTGATACCTATGAATTAACACTAAGCACGAAGTGGCAGTCAGACCCGAGCAGCCCAGAAGGCTGGGATATTCTTCGAACTCTCGCTCACGTAAGTGCGTTGACTCCAACCGCCCGAAACGGCCCGTTAACCACATTGCAGTGCGCTCACACTTTTGACCTCCTTCCGATCGTCTGTGAGCAGTACTGCACTGTCTCTCACTCACTCACACACTCACTCACTCACTCACTCTCGACTACATGCGCTTACCTGAACGGGCAGCTCTACGATCGCTTTAACAGGTACAGTCATGCCACCATGAGCATCCGTAACATCGTACCGGCGATAGCGAGCTCTGCGTGACGATCGGACTGTCCACCCCCTTCTGCTCTTCCGGGTATCAGCTACACACGAAGGAGGCCACAAGCGCGCCTCCGTACGTTGATACGGGAGATGAATTCCCATGTCATGTGTAAGCCTTCTGCGAGTCACCGGACTTCATTCGAAGCCCGCAAACGTACGAGCTGAGCGCAGTATCACGGCGAAGCCCGCTCAGTCTGCTATAAGACGGACATCAACGCAGGGAATGAATGTACACTGCAGCGAAGTTTCCCCCACGAACGACCCGCGCATATAGTCACAGATGTCTGAGCCCAAGAGGATCACGCTTTACGCGGCAGTTGTACGTTGTTCCCTGTACTCGCTACAATCTCTCCATTGACCCACCACGTTCTGGTAGGATTCCCCGTACCCTCATAGGGTACACACCAGTTCTCGCATAAGAGGTAGCACATAACGCACTAACCTGTCCTCCCAGGTTCGGATCGCCCTCGAGGAGGCGGGAGCCCAGTACGACACCATCTGGATCGACCTCTTGGAAAAGCCCGATTGGTACGAGAAGAAGGTCTATCCTGGCGCAGCCAAGGTACATAGCGTTCGCCGAGTCGCACCCCCTCTGTATTGCCGCGCACTGACGTGTCGCGCGCCAGGTGCCCTACCTCGTCTACGGCGGGCCCAAGCTGCAGCCGGGCGAGGCGCCGTCCGCAGACGCCGTCAAGATCCCCGAGTCGCTCATCATCCTCGAGTTCCTCGCCGACGTCTTCCCGGACGCGCACCTCCTCCCGGCGGACCCCGCGCTCCGTGCGCGCGCGCGGCTGTTCTACACCGCGGTCGACGCGAAGCTTTTCAAGGCGTTCGTCGGCTTTCTCTTCATGGGCGCCCCCCTCGCGGAGCTCCTCGCGGCGCTCGACGACCTGCAGGGGATGCTCCCGCCCGCGGGGTACGCCGTGGGCGAGTGGTCGATCGCGGATGCGGCGACGATGCCCGTGCTCGCGCGTCTGCACATGTCGCTCAAGTATGATCTGGGGTTGCTGCAGCCCGGCGCGGCGAAGGAGGCGCTCGAGGTGTTCGAGTCGCCGAAGTACGCGCGGCTCCACCGGTATATCGAGGACAACATGGCGCGCCCTAGCATGGCGAAGACGTGGGATGAGGTGAGACTTCACAATTCAAGTTCGGTCGTTGTTGGTTGCTGAGCATGCGTTGTATAGGCGGCTGTGAGACGGAAGTTCGAGCAGCGGATTGAGGGGTTCCGAAAGACGGGGCCCCCTGTCGCGCACTAGCAATGGGCCATGATGCGACTGGGGCTCAGATTCCAGATACAAACAGTCGCAGAGCACTCGTCTATTGAAAGAGTTCATGTATAGCAGATCGTAGTAAAAATGTCAGCGAAGAGAGGTGGCAACCGTTGTCGTAGGCGCCGACTGGTCGGCATCTGCCGAGGCGTTCAGTATCGCGCACGACGCTGTTCTCGGCTTTCTGCCTCTGACCAATGACCACGACGTCAATCCGGATGACCACGAACGGTTCCTTGTCTTACGATATTCTGATCTTAGTCTTCGGGTGGCTCCAAGACGACTACAGCTCCCTCAATGCGTGCTCTCTCGTGGACCGAACCTGCAGAGAGGCATCTGCTACGTACCTGTACCGGAAAGTGACGTACTCGCCGGAGTTCAGTCCTGTCCTCAGTCTCAGGAAGCGCGACGAATTTTCGGTAGGATAACACGTTGAGATATGCTTGAAGATGCTCATACTCGCATAGGAAGGGATCTTCCAGTCTGCGTGCCTCCCCCACAACGCGTCGTTCGTTCGGCGCCTGGAGGTCAGCGGTCAGTTATCCGGACGGCTTGACGATGCATTCGGGCACTCATCATCTTGTGTCAGGTTACATCTCGTGGCGTCCGACGCACATCACCAGATTGGCGAACTATCTGAAGAGAGCCACAGAGTGCTGGGTCAATCTGCATACCGTCGTCTTCGCTCCGAAGCTGCATTACGACAGCCTGTTTACAGATGTTCTTCCTCTGCTGGCACGGTTGGGACGCCTGCGTAGCCTTACGGTGAACGTGAGCTGCGCCGGTGAGAAGCACGCCCACGTTCTCGTAAAGTTACGCAATCTTGAAAGCCTGACGATTCAGTCCCCAACGCGCGACATCTTGCAGTTGCTGCCTCAGTGGCTTGCTGAGCTGCAGAAGACTCTTCGCGACTTCCGGCTAACGGTATACGTTTCACCACCTTGCTTGTATACGCTACTGATGATTGTGCCCATATAGCACAGCTGCGGATCGGTCACTCCGGGCGTGCTACGCTCCTTCCTGCCGTATCTCCAAGATACGCCCTCATTTACCCTCGGGCTCTCCTATTCGCTCACGGACAACGACGTATTCACGTTCTGGGAAGAACTGCCCCGTCTTCAAGCTCTCGACTTCCGCTATTATCTGGTCAGTCACCTCTCCTCCATTACAGGGATCCTCTGACATATCCCGCTTCTTCAGCAGCAATACGCTCATCGATAAGTCCCCGCCTGGTGCATTTGCGGTATCTAACCGTCAGGTACTCGAATTTCTTGACGAAGGACGACACCAATCGCCTGTGCCGGTGGGTCCGTCGCGTGATCACGAGCGCGCCGCTGGAGACGCTTCGTCTGGTGTGCGAGAACGAGCTTGAAAGCCCTGCAATCAGCTTCAACCCGCTCATCGAGCACCTCTCTCTCAAGCACGCTGCCCGACTCCGTGGGCTGGACATGTCGGGCTGCTATGTTTCGCGAGTTATGCTCGCAAAGCTCTGCGAGGCTTGTACGGCCCTGGAAGAGATGGCGCTCGGTATCTCCCAGGACACGCTGGTACGCTGAGCCGTTCCATATTGCCTGTTCCTGGTCAAGGACTCACACCCCAGCGTAGGACGAGTTTCCGTCCTTCGAGGGGTCGCTACCGCTCCTTCACACAGCCACGTTCAACATACGCAATCGCCGTTGTCGCCTCGACGTCTCACAGGAGGTTGCAGAGGCGCTCATCACCAGCGCACTGAGTCTACGGCGAGTAACAGCCGACGGAAAGCTGTTCGAGGTGCGTCTCCTCCGTTTGCATCGGATGCCGCCTCCGATCTGAGTACGTAGTGTGCTGTTACACAGGGTGCGTGGAGGCCGACTCCGGATGAGAGTGTGCAGTTTGTAATGGAGCGTGTGCAGCGCGCGACGCACCTCTTTCTGTGGGAGCGCGGCAGCGTCGAGGAAAAGGAGGCTGTCCATATTCTGTAGGATTGCCCTCCTTGGCGCACCGAGCTTGAGGTATTGTCCTCCACTACCCCTACGAGTAAGGCCTCTCGGGCCAGACGATTTGATGATCCCGGACCCGCAGCCTTTTCCTCGCGCAAGACCCCTCGTTTGCTACCATCTGCGGCGGTGCGTCTTGGACACAAGTGCCAGATGCCCATGCTCCTCCAACTAGCCGTTGACTACCTGAAGACGTACTAAACAGACGACTTCGACGATTGAGGCCACCGCAAAAGCTACGAGCCATCCAACTTCTCAGGCGTCGAGCTTGTCGGTGTCGTCAATCTCGCCCGACTGACATGCGAGACGAGCCTCCTGCCAATGGTGCTCCTCGCCTACTATCAGCTCGAGCAGGAGCTCATACACGGCTTCGTCCGGGAAGACCACACACGCCAGCAGCTTCGCCCTCAACGACGTCGGCCTCTGCCTCGTCGCGTCGCGTCGACCCGGCCTATCCAAGCGTCGATGGAGATCGCGCTTGAGCTCTTCCCCCGCTGTCTGACGAGTGCCAGACCTTGGACGACTCCCATAGCGGCTTTCTACGACTCTGCAGGAGGATCGGGGGGCGCTTAGATACCTTGACGTGTCCTGATCCATTCGCAGTCGTCAAGCAACTCGGGGCTGCCTTCGACAACGGCGAACTGTGCACTCCGTGTCGAGCGACGGCTAGAGAACGTGGCGAGGTAAAAGCCCCACGCGGTATCGGACGACCGTTCGGAACTAATGGGCATGACCTGAGCGAGTCCTGAAGATGCGGCTCTGGGCGGTGCGGCAGCCGATGTGCCCACGAGTGTTCGCGAGGTATCCCAAGTCATCTGCTCCGAAGCGCTTCCAGTAGGGCTAGCAGGTGCAAGGTCCATCGTGTGTAGTACAGGGAATCGGCCGTGGGAACCTGAAGCATGGTCCTTTAGAATACCCTCCGTGGGCGATCTCATCCGCCCCAGTCTCTCCACCCGTCTCACCGGCGCATCTATAGATCGATGGTCAGAGAAGCCCACAAAGAGGTGTAGGATATGGTACGCACAGGCCCGCCTCATGTTAGGCGTCTGCTTGAACATTTTCCAGGGCGCGGGTGTCCACGCCCTCGATATGCGAAAATGTGACTCTAGGATTTGGCCGCGCAGGCTCAGGAAATGTGAGCGCGAGGCACGAAGTACTTCCGTGTTTCCAGTTTGTTGACTCGGCGGGGGAGGCGTAGACCACGCAGAGTGGAGAGACCGCATATTCGGGAGGTCTCGGGCCGTTCATTGACAGCGCGTGTGCTGTATCCCTTGACTGAATGGTTCCGGCTTGTTGCTTGCATTGACGTGGACAGCATGGCGTAACGCGAGCCTCAGTCTGCTGAGCGATACGCAGGATGACGAAGGAGAAGATGAGGCCCTACGTGACGCCGGCAAAGTCAGTACTCGCTCTCCGGATGGTGATTGTACCAAATCGATCGGCGCTCACAATGAGGGACGGGAGTATCTTGATGTAAACCAGAAAGGCTCCGCAGTTAACGAGGAAGGTGATGATGAGCGAGACCCACACCGCTGAGCATGTAGCGGCAGACTGTACTATCGCCTCAAGCACCTTCTGGTAGAGGCGAATGCGCGACAGCAGAGCGGCTTCCGGACCACCGTATCTGAGTATCCGCCACATGATGAGGCCTAGAAACTGAATCAGCAGGCGGCATAGGTAATCCTTCTACGGCTGTGTACTTACAGGATGAGAGGGTATCGGTTAGCAGAGACAGGACGAAGAAAGGAATGGGAGAATCCAGCAGACCCGTGTAGCCAGAGACTGACAGAATTCGATTCATGAGTCTTCGGGAAAGATACAGAGGAGAGGCAGGAAGCGACGTACCTGCGTTCAAACAGAGGAAAATGCAGGGTATAACGATCACGACCCAGCGGCGGTCCCACACTATGTACAGCCGGTATACCTCCTCAGTTGGTCAGCTCGTAGAATATATGAGCATGGGGAAGGGACTCACCATGAATCCTTCGCCAATCAACGTCTGCGTAACGTAGATGATGAACCCCACGAGGTCGAGAATGGATTGCAGCGGTGTCTCGTATATCACCATAGAGGTTGTGTCCATGGGACTCCTGCGTTGCGCGATGGGAGCGACAATGGCGACCGCGCTCAGAATGAGGTGCTGAGGAGTCATAGGGTCAACTTCGCGTCACGATCTGACCATAGCGATAGACATACCGCCAACGCCAGTATGAACATGACAGAGCTCATGCACATCATCGCTCTATCCAGCCTGCGAGACTTCCCGAAGCGCCCGATGTGCAGCAGTTTCCGCGTTGTTACGAAGTAGAGGGCGGTCATGATTCCAAAGAGCAACGACTCGAACAAGAGTGCCAAAATCGAAGAATGCAACGAGTTCAGCGTGCTTTCGAAGCCCCATATCTGCTGGTTGAGATGAGTTCACGGAAGCACATAATCGCATAGTATGGTAGCACAAGAGTTTGACGCACCGGACAGACGGCGGCAACGGAAGTGTTACCGGGGTTTGGGAGGACGTCTGCCGAGGACATGCCCGGGTGGCCCCAAGTGCTGCTGCTGGGCTGCGGGAGAGTCGTGCAGTTTGACAGTTTTAAGTCTTTCCGTACAGCTCCCGAGCATCTGGATGGTCGCAAAGAAGAAGTAACACACGATCCAGATGGACTGATAGATCCGGTGTTTAGTTTCTGTAGCGGGTTCTTGAACGGCCGTTGAGTTGTAAAGGCGAGCATGCGCGCTGCGTATCAAGGAACTGTCAGATACGGGATATAGCTTCATGCATCATCACGGGGCTCACCTGAGCATCGCAGCCAGTAGATGAAAAGGAAGGGATGGCTACGTGACGCACCGCAACGAACAGGAGATGTGCCTACTTCGACCTTACAGCCAGTATCACAAGCGTGATGAGAACCCCTGCTGGTTGTGCGATGGGACGAGATGAAGGGTGTGTTTCTCCGCATAGAGACTGACCGCTGAGACGTTGTGGAGGGGGACGTGCCGCTCAAGACAGCCTCGCCGTGCCTGACTGCCCGCGTCCGCGCGCGCATAAGTCGGATTCTGCACCGATGGCGACGTTGAGGACGTGCGTGGGCCTCACATCCATGGGATATGCGACAACAATGCAGCAACCGAGCGTCGCGCGCGACGTATTCTCGTCTGTGCAGAGATGGCAAGTCATATCTGCGCCGAGCAAGCAGCAGACAAGGAGTGCTGGAGGGAGCAGGGCGGTTATCTACGAGACGGGCGAGGGTGACCCTCTTCTCGAGATTGGTATTGGCGCGTACCGCTACCTAAATCAATGGGAAGTCTAGCCGTGCATTTGAACGCTACTCAGGTGGTATTCAAGACACCTGCAGAGATACATCGTCACTACTGCAGTATGGTTGTCGCTGATGCTGAGAAGACGTATCATACCATGACGCAGAAGGTCCCCCGCTCGTCACGATCAACGAGGCTCTGAAGAAGCGTAATATCCCAATTTGTATGCAGCTGCCACCTACCCCTCTGCAGCCTCGAAAGGGATCAACGCCGTGACTCCCCTCAGCTCCAGTTGTCGACCTCGACACCCATAATGGCAGGCAGTTTCTTCCACAGTCTGCGTCGCTCGGCCAGGTCGCGCTTGTGCAGCATATCTTGGCAGGGCTTGCAGCATACCGGCAGAAACGAGTTCTCGTACGGATACAGCCACGAGTCGAACACGCTGTCCAGATCCGCAAAGTCCCCCACCGTATCGCTCGCGCCCACGCCCGCGAGCATCTTCGCGAGCATCTCCCTGCACTCGCGGGGGTCCTCGCACTCGCCCGAGACGTCCAGGGAGAAGATGTTCGAGGAGAGCATGAGGAGCTGCGATATCAGCGCCGCGCACCCGTCGATGCAGCGCCCGATGTCGTCGAGCGCGAGCTGCTCGCGCGTGCCGTCCTCGCGCCGGAAGCCTTTGATCACGTCCGCACCTGAAAGAGCGCAGCAACCGAGGAGGGCAAGCGGCAGGATGGACGGCTCGTCGACCAGGCGGGCGAGGTTGACGACGCCGATGGTGTGGTACGGCAGGAACGGCCGGGATACTGTGGCGCCGGTAGGCATATCTTCGAGCCTGGTGGGGAAGTAGGTCTTCAGGTATCCGACGGCGCGCGTGACGATGTCTTGCATCTGGTACTTGTGGCCAATCCTGATCAGCGCCGAAACCATGTCGAAAGAAGGCTTCTGTGTCGAAAAGGAGCCGAAGCTGGAGGTGTCCGCAGGGTTAGCGTTGAACGGTGAATTCGCTGGAACGCGGCCGACCTCAAGTCAGTATCGGGCATACAGACCCTCAGAACATGCCTGATATCTTCTGGCGAGTCCGAAAGGTGCACAAAGGGACAGGTGTCGACAGTTGCGGAAACTCCTCGCGACTTGGGCGACGCCGGAGGTGGAGGGAGGGAGAACATGTCTTTGAAAACGGGGGAGTGCTTGGCGAGTATCCCCTTGTAGACGCGGAACTGAACGTCCCGTGCGACCAGAACAATGTTCCCGTCCTCAAACCAAAAATCCTCGTCGCATTTTGTGAGCGGATCCACAGGAGAGCCATCCGTATGCTGGGCGTCGCAGTCTGTGCGCTGGCGTTTGCGGCGGGTCCCAGATTCGGGCATGGCGAGTTCCCGATGCTTGCAGGATGCAAACACGGCCGGGCACAAACGCTGAGAGGTAGCCTCTCAAAAACTCGGCGTGGAAGCTAAGGCTTAGACGAGTCGGTACTGTTGTTGTTGGACGTCCGGGCGAAGGTCGAGGGTCGGACAACTCGGATGGAGGTTCTCGGAGGGTACCGAAGCTCCACGTGGCTTCGATTTGTTGAAGCGCCCTCAGACCTCCGCTAACAAGCGTCCTTTGCCTCCTCCCGTCAACCGGCCAGTCCCTTTGCACAACGTCTCAGCTGTGTTTGAAGTGGAAATTATGAGCTGTAGGTGAGCTAATTATCAGCGTTCTTGACGTCGAAAATGCATAGCGAGCATCGGGGCTCCGTTAATCGAACATTCCCCTTCGCAGAACTGTGCGTTGCAGACTAGTTCACAATAGCCTTCTTGCAGGCAGACTTCCAGTTCCTGGATACACCATGCAGATTATAGCAGAGCGCTCTGCTCAGGTCACCTCTGCTCCGTGCTCGCGCTCGCATACCAGATCGGTAAGCTTAGGTCCGGGATCGCAAGTACGTTCCCTGTCCATCGCGCTCTCTAACTTACCTAGTGCAACGTCGGAGCTCGGCCGCGGAGTCTTAACCTTCCGTCGAACCCTCTGAATTACCGGAAGAGCGAAGCTTTGTACTGGCAAGACTAGGAACTGAGACTACCGCTAGACTCTACGCGGGCTCCCTGCACGCTAACGGATTGGTACGGCACCCGGTCTTGCAGCCCTCGCTGTCGCGCGCGTTGAGAGAGCCGTCCTCCGACGGTTACAACGGCCCCGAAGTTACTCTTGGAACCCGCTTCGGTGTGAACACCATCACCGGCTCCTCGCTCCCCGCGTAGGTGCGATCGACACGTATGAGTACGACGTCACCGCGAGGCTTGTCTTCTACCCGGGTCTATGCTCGAGCCAGGCTCTCCCTCTTCCTGTCTGCACCCCACGTTCCCTCCATGATACCTCGCCTAGAACAGCACCCAAACTATAGGCACTGCGCCAATGATTTTGGTACGTGGAGCATGCGTTCTACGTACCCATGATCGTGTATCTCATCATCTTTCACGCACGGGCAAAGCTCTCCACTGGGGGCGAACATGTCTATGTCCGTTCCACGAAATCGTTCTCATACGAGCTCCGACATCGATATCATCGAGCATCTTACGTGAGTTCGCATCACTCTCAGGAGACCGTTGCGTTCACTCTGCAGACAAACATTGAAGCCAGACCGGGAGCTCCATCGCACCGACAGGAAATTCATCCTCGTCACACGCGATGTCGAGTTCCGCGTTTACGTGTGTATTCTCGCAGACCACTCGCCCGTATCCAGAGACCTGTTCTCGCGTCCTCGACCTCCATCCGCCCTTCCGTCCACTACCTCTACTCGGTTTCCTTCAAAAACCCGTGATAATCTCGCGAACAGGGTCTAGCATGCGTTTGGCTTACTGTTCTTGCACCCAGCGTATGCACCCACAGTACTCCCAGATACTTGTACCACATAGTCCCGGCAGCGATCCTCCTCGGCCTGAAGTGCCAGATGTCAGAGCTGCTCTCGGCTACCTCAAGCCATACCACGCCCACGACTCCGAGTACTGGTCGCGCTTGCGCCCGTATGGCCCACCGGGATTCGTTCCGCGCGAGTGCGTCATAGGCGTCGTCAACCTCGCGCGCCTCACGGACGAACTCTGCCTGTTTCCTCCTCTGCTGCACGCTCAACATTGCGGCCGTGATCATCCGCGGATGCGCGCGCGAGGAGCAGCTCGCGCTGGACGATTTCGGTCTGCGCTTCGTCGCGAAGACCTGCCTCGTGCAGGAGTCCGAGAAGATCGCGCATCGCGTGTACAGGCCGTAAGGTCGCGGGCACCTGCAAGACCGCTGCGGAGACGCTACCAGGCACATGTGGCCTCGATTTTCCACTTCGGCGGAGCAGCCAATATGGCGAGAACGGGGGTACTTCTGGATGGAATGCGGCGGTATGTCAACGTCCTCCCTTTTCGCTCACTCGCTGACTTCCAGCTGCGCAGCGCACACGAAGGCGTGCGTCCGGCACAGAGCCTTTCCAATGTCTGCTGTAGCAGTTTACCGCTGTATACTTCATCACGAAATCATGCATACCGCATTTGCGGTCATCTCTTCACCTCACCTTGATCTATCTGCTCACGGACGATACTGGAGCAGCAACCGGGCGCTCCTATCCTGACGTCGACTTGGGCGCGAAGTCAGGCTTTCCGTAAGACATGCGCGCCTGTTATCCCTATCGATGAACGTCGTGATAGACGCGGGTTTACTTGGGTTCCCAGCAGGGTTCATGCTACGGGGAAAACGCAGCTCCGCCTCTCATTCACCCTAGAACCCCAAGCCCCTGACGAAATTCGCCTCATTCAGCTATCAGAGACGCGAAAAGCAGTGAGTTGATACGTCAATGCCGTAGGCGAATCTATTCTAACAATGTGTGTTGAACGTAGATGCCTCGTTTCTTGGATACATACACCGGCGAATTCGTCTGGAAGGTCAACGCCGCTACGACCCGCTACGCCATTCTGTCACATACCTGGTCCGAAGACGATGGCGGCGAGCAGACCTACGGCATCGTGCTCAAACTCCAGGACGAGGTCCTCGGCGACTACGTCTTTCCGGCCTCAACTGACCACCAGCCACGATCACGCTACCGCGGCGAAGCGCTTTCCCCCCTGTTCTGGCATCCCGACTCGAAGCTCTCTTACAAGATCAATGGCGCGTGCAAGGTGGCTCGCGAGGCCGGATACAGGCTTCTCTGGATCGATTCGTGCTGCATCGACAAATCCAGCAGCGCAGAACTCTCCGAAGCGATCAAGTCGATGTGGGAGTGGTACAGGCTAGCCGGCGTATGTTTTGCCTACCTCGCAGACGTCCCATACCGTCATCCCGGGCCTGGGAGCGAAGATTCGCACCATTTCGATCTGCCTGCTTTCGCGGCCAGCAAGTGGCACAGGCGCGGTTGGACATTGCAAGAGCTCATCGCACCACGGCATGTCGTCTTCCTCACACGGGACTGGGAGTTCTACGGGACCAAGATTGGACTGGCCGTCACCCTCGACCGTATCACGGGCATCGATGTTACTGTTCTCACGGGTCAAACCGAAGTGCACCGTGTCAGTGTTGCATGCAGGATGTCGTGGGCAGCTCGGCGGGAGGCTACGCGGCTCGAGGACCAGGCGTACTGCCTCATGGGAATCTTCGGGGTACACATGACACCCATCTACGGCGAAGGTACCAACGCGTTCATTCGGCTTCAAGAGGAGATCATCAGGACCATCCCGGACCAAAGCATGTTCGCATGGGGACACTCACAACCTGATCATGACCCGCTCAGGCTGTCGACAGTCAATACCACCGCTTTGTTCCCCGGACGTGGGCGTGCACTCTCTGAAGGCTACAAGCCGTCGACTATTCCCAGCCTTCTCGCGCGCTCTTGTACCGACTTTGGTGGATGCAGGAACATCGCTTCCCTGTCTTCGGCCGCATTTGCTTCCCGCTTCGAAGGTAGAGTAGAGGTCCCACCTCTTCATTGCGTATTCACCCCGGAAGGTATCCGCATCCGGCTTCTCTGTATCAGGATCACAACTCTACCACCATCGCTTCAAGAGTCGCTGAGGGTGCTCTACGCACGGGGTGGGGGCGCAGGAGTCCCAATCCATTCCCTTGCTTTTCTGCGGTGTCAGTTTCAAGAGTCGAAGCACGAAGCGGATCCATTCTTGGTGGCTCTCCCATTATTCATGTCGTCGAAAACCTGGGAGCCGGAGAGCTTGCCAACGTGGCCATACAGCGCTTTGCCGACGGTCTCCCTCACTCCAGCTGGGCAGTCGGAGTATACCCTAGGCTATCCTGGCTCGCCAACCGTCTACCTTCCCAAACACATGTTCTCAGAGATGATGCAGCACACCACGGTGCCGGAATCCATCGAACTTCTACTCCCTCTTCCTAACCAATCATCTTCCATCAGTGACTCTTTCGAGATGTGGGCATTGTACTGGACCAATGAGCTAGATGCTCCATTCTGGCATCTCGTCTACGACATCACAACGTCTTCGAGTCGGGGAGGCCAGGCTCCCATCAGCATCCATCCTTACTGCAAGGAGGAGTTAACCGCAGCGGTGTTCGCAGTCCACAACATACTAGTCGAGTCGATGTCTCTGGCTCGCGCCTCTTTCCAAATCGTTCTATCGCTCAACTATGGCGGAGTGAGTGAGTGGCTACATATGCCGCCGCATGGCCCCACTGGAACGCCCCTGTCAGCAAATCAGGCTACGTGTCATGCTCTCACGGCATTTTCCAGGCCAGTCATTCGTCAGTGTGAAATACCACTCTTGCGTACGTCCTTTCCCAGACTCGGACACAAATCTTGGTGCGCCGCTGACCGCGTAACCGCTGTAGTACTGTTACACACCACACTACCCGGAGAGAGAGCCGTCACAGTGGTGGGACTCCTCTATGGATCTATCGTCTCGGCGGGTACGCGCTCAAAACGACGTTCTCACTGCACTGGACGTCCTCAGAGATACCCGGTACGTCATCGTGGACAAAGATCTGCCAGTGCCCAAACGAACTCGGAGTGGCAATGTGTTGGCCCGACTGTTGTGGCTCAATATCGAACCTCCTCTCTCGGACAGCCCGAATTTAGGCCACAATCCTTTCCTGCTCACTATCGCGCTCTCGGAGCTGGATTTATACCCCGCAGCGAAATATGGCGAGATGATTGGGACGCCTGATGCGCCCTCGAGTCTTGGAGCCGCCACCCGTCTCATCTGCTGGCTGACTACGACGCGACGAGGAACCAAAGGCGGAGGCAGCACCCATCTAACATCCCCTCATCCGGCGCACCATCGGTAGGCAAATACTACTGTCAACACGAACATGAAAAGCTCTAATTCACTGTCATTCCAGAACTCGTTACGCCGCACCCCGAGCCTTACTACGAGCAACGCATCCGTTATGTGTGGTGTAAGTGTATCGTGGAAGCTGTACTACCGCGCGATTGACCTGACCTATCTCTACTACCAGCCGGGTCTAGTACGGCAAGACGGATCTGTGGGGTCCATTTGTCACTCGTCACCAATACTCGACGATACGAGCGGAGACAGCATAATGCGCAATTATGCATCCGAAGGCGCCCCGCTTTCGGTAGGCTCGGATTCAATGACCACTTGTTAGCGCATCCCTTATCCGCTCTCATCACAGGTTCCCTGGAGTCCTGTTTCCATTCCGTTGTCTTGCGCTCCGAGTGGCCCGGGGACGGCTCATACTCGTCCTACAATCCCCTCTCCAGAATTGTCAGGTCAATCGATCTTGCACCCGCCTCCTTCACAGCAAGAGGAACAAAAATGCCACGATTCCCCCTCGTCCGGACCTAGCAGCGACGGTCAAGGCGAAACTGATGTGCGACACACAACTGAAACTCTCGACGAGTTCTTGCCACCTGTACGCACCGGGACCGACGAGCACTTGCGGGTTCCTCATGCGGCATCACTCCAGACCTCATTGGGTCCTATATCCGTCCCCGCATCTCCCGGACAACGTCGTCCGTCCTGGTTGCAGACAGTACTTCTCGAAGGTCCCTCGCCACCTATACGCACCGGGACTGACGAACACTCGCGGGTTCCTCATGCAGCATCACTCCAGACCTCATTGGGTCCTATATCCGCTCCCGCATCTTCCGGCCATCACCGTTCGTCCTGGTTGCAGACAGTACTGCTCGACACCAATACAGACGCGGAAGAAGCTACTGGGCAGACTACTGGGCAGACCGCCACCTCAGACGAGTTTCCCGGTGCCATCTCGCCGCTATCGGTAAGCACTTGTGAACGACTTGTTCAGCGAGCAGAATCACATGAGCTATCATAACAGCCCACTTCCAATCCCGCGTACTCTCATCCTGCCACTGCATCGCCTCGTAACCCCTCAGGCTCGAACCCTTCTTCCGAGGAGCCCGAGGACGGCGTCGCCGCGAACGACGAGGTGTGCACCCTCAGGAGCGTCATGGAAGTGCCACCAGAGGAGAGCGCCGCAACGCATGACCGGATGAGCCCGATGCCATCTCAAGCGTCCACCACGTTTGCGCAACTACAGGCTCTCGTAGATGGCAGAGGTGCGCGTTCACTGTCCAATCGTTGTCGTCCGTGGTTAGCATGCTAACCCTCGCCTGCATCCGGGTACAAGATACTCAAACGCCGCCTCCGCTCACAAGTCTCCTGCGTTCCTTCCAGGAGACGCTCGCCCGCATTCGTAGGGGACAGGAGGACGGTCGATCGTAGTCGAGGTGGTCGCGTCGCAGGTATCATACTCGCCGGGGCTATGAGCTACGCGAGGAGCCACGAAGCCCCTCATATTTCGCGCTATCACTCCGACTCAGCACGCAGGCATCGCAATCGTTGTAATGTTCGGGCACAGTGAGGACTGGACTGCACAATGTCGAATTAGCACTGAGTTGTAGTAAAGCAAGACGGGTCACCGACACGGAGACGTATATATCTGTACACCACGAACCAAAGTCCACCCCAGTAGATCTATCTCTGTCCGAGCGCCGAGCGCATCCTTCCCTCCCTCCCTCCCTCCCTCCCTCCCTCTCCCTCTCCTGCTCCTCTCCCAACCCTACTCACACCCCTACGGCGAGTGCGTTTGGAAGCAGTTGCTGCAGAACCCCTTCGGCTTGAACGGGTTCTGCTTGAACTCGCTGCACCCCATGTTCATCCGCTCGTCCTTCGGGCTGTCGAACGGCGAGTGCGTCAGCTCGTCCACCCCCGTCGTCGCGAGTATCGACAGCGACGAGCCCGAGTGCGACGACCGCGAACGCAGCGTCGCCGGCCGGCTCGGCAGCGCAGGTGGGGTCACCGCCGGGGACGCGGTCAGCGTCGAGCGGCGCGGCGGCGGGGGTGGGGGCGCCTTCTTCGCGGGCGACGCGGTCCCGGACGAGGACGCGGGCCCGGGGAGGGACGACGCGGCGCAGATCGGGGCCGGGGGCGCGGGGGGCGTCGCGGACGTGTAGCGCGCGGCGAAGGAGTCGTCGATGCGCTGCACGCGCATGAGGCTGCCCGACTCGTCGTCGTCGTCCGTCTCGCTCAGGTGGCTGCTCTGGATGCTCTCCTCGTACGCGCGCCCAGCGCCGGCGCTGGCGGGGCCGTCCTCGAGCGACGAGAACGAGGACGCGGTCCTGCTCGGGCTGCCGTTTCCGTTCCCGATCCCGTTCAGCCCCAGGCTGCGCGTGAGGGACGAGGGCGGGCGTTGGGGGAGGGGCGGTTTCTGCGGGAGTGATGACGAGGACGAGTTGATGACCTCGGTGTAGGTCGTCGGGAACAGCCCGCGCTTGCCGCCGAGCTCGCCCATCCACCAACCGTCAAGCACTTCGCTGAGCACCTCGATCTGGTCGCCCGCGCGGAAGCTCAGCTCGTCTGTCGACGCCGCGGCGAAGTCGTGAATCGCGACCACGCGTTTCCGACCCTGCGCCTTCTCCGTGTTCTCCTTATTGTCCTTCTCCTTCTCGCCGCGGGACGACGCGGACTTGAGTATCCGCATGGGCAGGCTGGGCGATGCACCAGGGAGCCCAGGCACGGATGACCTCCGCTTCGCCTTCGACAGCGACTTCGGCAACCCAAACTCGTCCGTGTCGCTCAGCTCTTCCTCGTCCTCGTCACGCAGCGCCGCGAATTTGTCCTTGTCCTTGTCCTTCTTACCACGACCTGTGACGGAGCTCATCGCACTGGATGCCCAGCCCGCGACGCTGAGTCGGTTCGAGCTCTTCGCGGGCTTCTCCTTCTCCTCCTTCGCCTTGTCCTTCTCTTTGTCCTTGTCCTTCTCTTTCTCGCTTGCGGCGGTCACCACGCTGTCCGAGCGTTTCCGCGACGCCCGCGACGCCGGCCGAGAGGGTGGCTTGCTGCCTGCCTCCGATTTCCGACGCGCATGCGCCTTCTTGCGTGAGGCCGTGTCGTCCTCATCGCTAGAATCAGCCGAGTCCCGATCTGCAGCCTTCTTCAGGGACTTTGTGGACCGTATCGACCCAGCGCGTGAAGCAGCGCGGGAAGCCGGACGGGGTGGCGGCCTTGCCTTCGGCGCACCGAGCTTCTTCAGTGTCTCCCTTTGAGTCAAGCACCGGTCAATGACGCGAAGTGAAAGCGGGAGAAGTGCGAGACATACTCGTCGATCCAGCCGTCTTTGACCTTCTGCAGCTCCTCAAGATATGACCGCACGAAGGCGAGCTCCAGGTCCAAGAAGTTCGTGAGCTCGCGCAGCTGCACGACCTCGTTCTCCTGAATCGCGAACATACGCGCCCGCACGTCTTCGAGCGTCTCCTCGCTATTTAGAGTCAGCCTAGAGCAATATGAGTGAATGCAGAGAAGACATACTAGCGAGCCTTGGCATTCTCGTACTCTTCCTCCGCTTCTTCACGATCTTTCTCCTGTACCTTCTTGGCATGCTTCAGCTTCTCGAGTTTCGCAATTGCCGCGTCATGGGTCAGTCTGCAAACGCATCAGCGAATAGTCCTAGACAAGGTAAAGTAGATATGTACCGTCGACTCTCGAGCTTCTTCCTCTGCGCCTGGTACTCCTTGACTTCGTCCTCGCTCTGCCGAACGTTGGCTAAGTACGACTCCTCAAACGTCATCGCGTAGGTCTCCTGGAGCGACGCGATGTTGCAGTGCGCACGGCCGAAGCTCACGAGCGACTGGCCATACGCGGAGTCATCTCCGAACTCCTCTCCGTGCTTGATCATGACGACGCCAAGGGCGTCCACAGCGAGGAGCTTGTCTCCATTCTCGATCGCCTCCGAGAATTTCTTCTTCTGCAGGTAGTGTCGGTAGTCGTCAGACGCTAAGTCTAGCCTGTGATGAGATCCACGTCAGTGTCTGCGAGAGCAATCGCCGCAAGATGATATGATATTTGTGGCCGTCCAAGAAATGTTAGCTACGCAGCCTCTCGTCGCCAGCTTCGCGTATCGGTATAACTTTGGGCTTGATCCGATGAACAGGACCCTGCTTAAGGGATGTTCACCATAGCTACGCCGACAGAGAGGATGTCCCATCGGTCGAACGCCCGCGAACAGAACTGACATCTGACCCGGGCTAAGATGTACCTATGCAAGGATCATGCCTCATCTTTGCGGACCGTTCAGCACTACATGTGTGCATGTACCACAGGAGAACTGCCTCCATAGAGGTCGATCTTGATGTAATACGAGCATGACATCGTGCCAGGCGTCAGCTCGGCTGCCTCGGACCGAGTATGTCGAAGGAAGCTGGCATTTTGACTTCGAGACGTCAGACGACAGACATGAAGATGCGGTCAACGCTTCGAGCATCCTGCGATGTAGCATGGCCACCCAGTGCGACACCGGCGCCCCAAGGCAGTGGCGACCACGCCCCACGAAGGCAGCACATCGCCCTCAACGGGAGCTGCCTCCGTGTGACGTTCTCGGGGTATTCTTCTTGGCGCACAAAGAAGTGCATCGGGTGCCGTAGCAGCAAGAAGAGAAGATCTGGCAACTCACTTATAAAGGCCTTGCCTGCGTAGCTCGATATCGTGCTCAAGCTCGCGGAACTCGTCCGACTGGATCGTCTTGTCCCGGGTCGCGATAACCTCGCCCACGAGCTGCAGACAGGTTCGCAGGTGATCGAGAGCACACAGCAGGGCAAGTGCATACCTGTCGCAGCTTTCCAAGCTAGCGCCGCCCGCCAGCGTTCATGTTCAGCGACTCGGACTATCCGTGCGGGGATGGAGCCGCTCACCTGCTTGCTGGCCATGATTCTTCTCTTCCCTCGTCAAGTTCAGTCTGTTCTTCGTCTCGTCCAGGAGTACGGGGGGCGCCGGTGGTCGTGAACAAGCAAGGGTAGGTGCCTGTATGCGCTGTGGGTTGGAGAGTGGCAACGGTAGTGGTGGCGGAGGGCAAGCGCGGTCTCTCGCCAGGCTTTCTCCAGACTTTACCGAGGCACGATCACCCCAGATCCAATCGGGAAGCCTTTGCTCGCCAAATCGGGCTCACTGCGCGCATTCTGATTGGCTGAGCAGAGAATTCGAGAGATCGTTCGACGATCGCTACTCCCCGAGAAGCCCGGCATTTATTATATCGCAAAGCGCTCTTGCTTATTTCTTCCAGGTTTGCCGGCGGCTGGCCTTGCACACCTTTCACCGCTTCACCATCTCCTACGCGGTCTGTATAGGTTGGTCTTGTTTTCCACCTCTTTGCATTCGCTGCCCGGTCTCTACAACGAAGAATACCATACGGCGCTGAGTGCTTCACCACGTCACTATCACCTCTCCAGCTCCGACACTAACCTCGCCATCTTCCCCGTCCGCGGCACAATCCGACAAGCGAACGCTGCCGGCTGGCTGCGCGAATGGGCGTATCACCGTCAGCTCGCCAGTTCCCGAAGCGGTCACAGACAACCGCGGCGCTCGGCGCTCACCTCGTGAAGCCCGGGCGAAAGGCCGCTGGGGGGTACATCCCCATCCCCGTAGCGTCGAGGGGTGGACGTATGTCGAACGCTGCGACTACGTTGGCTATTGCGAGCCATAGCGTGCTGTCTGCCAGTGCTTGACCTGGGCAGATCCTGCAGCAGCATTTGATGGCCAGTTAGTGTTGCACGATGCAGCTGAAGGGTGCCGGTGTGTCGTGGTACGTACCTGCGCCCGAACCCGAACGCATATTCGCTGGGGAGTGGGACAGTGCTGACTTGCGCTTCCAGATGACGCTCGGGGCGGAACCCTTCAGGCTCGGGGTAGGTATCCTCGTCGCGGGACATGGCCCTGCCAGCGTCGCGAGAGCGAGAGTTAGATCACTTCTCGCAGTGCCTTCCGTGTCTCGTACCAGATGTTGGGTATGACCATGCATCCTTCGGGTATGGTGTATCCACGGTACTCATCTTCAGCCATCGCGCGGTGCGGCACCGCTGCAAGCATACCAGCCCTTGTCAGCCCAGGAAACGTATGCTGCGTGATGCACGAGCGTACCTAAAGGCAACGGCGGATTCCATCTATCCGCAATGCCCCAAGGTCAGCCTGCCAATCATTCCGAACCGCCTCGTATACTGCTACTGCATACCTATACAGCTCTTCGAGGATGGCGTTCAGGTACGGCAGCGAGTCGCGGTCGCCAAAGTCTGGCAAGCGCTCCCTCCCGACCATCCTGTCAATCTCCTCTTGCGCCTTACGAAGCACGGCTGGATTTCGGACCATGGCTAGCACGAACGTCCCGAGCATCCCACTGGTCTAGAAGAGTCCGGTAAGCTCGGTGCTGCTCCTATGGGCATAGTGGGGCTTACGGTCTCGATTCCAGCTGGACAAGCCGCGGTAAGCACGGTCGCGCGAAGGGAATCGAGCGAAAGCCAACATACCGCCATAAACACTACACCCCAGGCCCTTGATGTCTTCCTCCTCCTCCGGCGACGGCGCTCCCCCGATATCATCCAAGAGCGTCGCGGTCACACACGGGATAGCCTCGCCCCGTGCCTGCACGTACGCGCGGGCTCGTCAGGCCCGAAACACTCCCCCCGCTGATGAGAAACCGCGGATACGGCGACGCACCGAAGTGGCCTTGACGAGCCCGTACCCCGTCTGCTTCCACCTGTGCACGTACTCCCGGACCTCGAGCGCGCGCCGCTTGAACCCCGCCCCTGGCATCCATGTCGGTATGTCCTTCACTGCATGGCGAGCGTATGTTAGGGGCATTGTGGCAGGTAAGCATGTTTGCGCGAGGGAGTGCACGTACGGATGGGGAAGAAGTCGACGATCATCGACCCCGGCGACCCGGCGACGTTGACGCCCTCGATCGCGCGGTCGGCGACCTCGACCAGCTCGTCTTGCAGCGAGGTGACCCGGCGGCCGTACGTGATCTCGAGCATCGTCGCTGCGACGTACCTGCGCGCACGCCCCATCCATGGTAGCATCAGCTCACATCGTTCGCCACAGCGTACATAAGCGGACACGGACGTACAAGTGAAGGTGCTCCACGAACTGCTCCGGGGCGTGCAGGAGGCTCCGCAGGAGACTGTGCACCTCTCGCAGCATGATGGGGCGGCACGCCGCGATTCGCTCGCGCGTGCCTACCGCGTCGTGCATCCACCGACGGTGCTTGCGGAACCGCTCTCCGTATGGCATCGGGGGGATCGACGACGCCTGGCCCATCCTGCGCCGTTCCGCAAACCGTCAGCCTCGCGCGATCCACAGCTCGGAGGACAGGAAACCCACAGCTCGGCGAGCAAGACCATCCGCGGCCGGTCGGAGTACGTGGCGCTGCGCTTGGCGAGCAGGTCCGTCGCGGCTTGGAAGGAGTTGAGCACGATGGTGGGGGTTCTGAACAGACGGAGGTAGATGATGTCTCCTGCGGGCGTGTGCGACAGCTCGGTGTTAGCCATGACGTCCTTCGGGGGGTGAACAGCGTGGATGTGCACCGTATTGCTTTCCCCACTGGAAGAACGCTTTCTCCTGGTGCTCCAGCGGGAGCTTGTGCACGCTTCCGAGGAGGAAGATGCCTCCCGGGCCTGGGGGAAACCTAGTACGTTTCGCGAACGCCGCTGAGAGAGCGTAGGCCGCAAGCAGAAGGGCGAGCACCGTCCCGACAATGGGATAGCTCGACATCGTGCAGATGAATGCGAGGAGGAACTTGTCCCGTCTGTGGAACTTATAGCACGGTACCGTCGAGCATACGCCCGATGCTCAAAGGACCGGAGCCGAACATGCCACATAGGATGCCGTCGGACAGCGCGAGCGAACTGCGCGACTCCGAGTCCGAGGGGGAGTCCGATTGCCACACCGGGGTGCGTGCCGTGTACCTTCGCCCGCGGGCATTAGAGACGTCGAGGGTGCTGTTGACGTCTTCACGCAGGGGCTGGAAGGAGACCTGTTCGTAAACGGGAAACAAACAGTGCACCGGGGGCGGTCATGCAGCGCTGCGGCTGACGCGTTCCGGAGTTTGACTTCAGTCAAGTTCGTTGCATGTTATTGCACCCTCTGCGGTTTTCCGGTCAGAGGACGTTGCGGGCCGCAAGTCGTTGGGGTGAGAGCGCGATATGATGCCACGGGAGCTATCATGCATGCTGTGATATGTGGCTGCTTTGAAGAATGCAGCGTAGGTTCTGTCAGTGAGTGGCATGAATGCGGGCATCCAAAGACCCACCGTATACGAACGTGTGGTGCCTAACGATAGTATCATATCTTGACGCTCTGGCGAGGGAACAAACGTGGTGTGCCACCCCCGGGATTCATGATGAAAGGATTCAAGTTGGTGTGGATCGTGCCTACCTCTATCAGAAGAAACCATGCCTGAGAAAGCGCCATATAACAAAGCTGAAGAAGACTCATGTCACAGGTAGACCTCGAGAGCTCTTGGCCGCCACGATGTCCGAGAAGCTGCATAGTGGGAGGAAACAAACAGCAGACACGCCTTCTACTACAGGCACGGCGGTGCAGGGAGAACAACAAAGATGCTTAGTGGAGTCTGCAGACAGCGGCTCAAAGATTGCGCGTGTCTTATAGACCTGATAGAGGTTGATTTGGAAAAGGCGTCCAGCGACCAAACACCCTCTAGACATGGCGGAGATGAGCAAGCGGAGGAAAATCAAGCAGTGTCAGTGCGGGCCCACCGTGACGAGACATGGGGGCTGAGAGCATGTCTCCAAGGTATTCACGAGGAATCCTGCACAGGGAGTCTTGAGCAGGCTCGCTCGAGCGAGCGAGTACTTTCGCGGACGAGCGCGACATCGTATGTAGTTGACAACGTTGACGGTCGACGTCGGTGACGTTCAACGCGGGCCGCGGCGCCCCACGACGGGCGCGACGGGCGCCTCCCCGGTTTGGGCGCGCACAGCCGCGCGACGCCCGCGCCATGCCCGCGCGCGGCGCTGCTGGCGTCCGACACGATCTCAGGCTTGGAGCCCGTTGGCGACTCGCGCCTGCGTTTCGTCAATGTAAAGGTGCGCGACCGGGAGAACATGAGGCGTATGCGATGGTAAACTGACCTCTTTGGCAGTTGCATGCTGCAATCGTCGTGCGCGACGGCTCAGCAGCTCCTTTGTGCCGTCCAAAGCGACCCGCGGCGCGGATACTAGTCGCGATGTCGATTGCCAGCAATCTGCCTCTCGATTTCTTTCACTACATCTATAGACACAAGGGCGAAAATATGCCAAACTCGTGACGAAGTCCATCCGATGCTGGAGGGTGTACGGCATGCGGACGATTGTCTGTGTTTTGCGATAGTCTCCAAGCAATCGGGGTGCTTAGAGAATTGCCTACGCGGGTTAGCGGCCCCGTTGGTACCTGAAAGGCAAGTCTTTGCAATCCTCTCACCATAGAAGATCATAAACGGCAAGTGTTCGTGCTCTTCCTTCGTTATGCATTGTTATGACCTTCCAGATCGAGTAGGTTTGCCATTGCTACGTCGCACCGCGTGCCCGGAGCTCATGGATTGCCTGATTATTCACGTCTAGCCTGGTCATTCCGCCGCTTATTGGCTCGAAAGTCGGTGGGAAATCAAATTCCTAGCCGAGTGTACGGACATGGCCATTGTGCCCTCAAGCTGTCGCCCCCACTGACGCCCGCCCTTAAGAAGGTCAACCACCGGTGCCATAGTGCCTCGCCCACTTTCCATCCACTCGGTTTCCCTCTCCCAGCACTCCTGCCTACACAGTTCCCCGCTTCCGCCCCTATGAAGCCCGCAGCCCGAAGAGGTCTAGCAAGACCCCCACTCCGAGCATGACGCGGCCATACGTGAGTTCTCTATGTGCAGCGCTAGGGCAAGAGCTACCCAGCAGTTTCGCTCTCGCCCCTCCCCCTCTCCCGGTCCTCGCGCCCTCCCAACCGGCCAGCGGAGGTCCATCCAACCCACCAGTCTCAGAGACGAACACGGCGCAACATATAGAGAGCTCCATTCACCAGCCGCGCGCGGTACACCCATTCCAACCGCTCTTTCGCCCTCCTTACAATCCACCCTTTCCTTCACCCGCCAACCCGCCCTTTTCTGCGCCGTACAGCGAGCCTTATCCGCCGCCCTTCAACAATGCCGATTTCCAGTCCTCCTACAACGGCTATTCACAGGTTTTGAACGATCGCCATCATCCGCCCCCAAACGGATTCTTCTCGCAGCCCTACAACGACTTGATTCCCTCGGGCTCCAACGACGCATTTCCACCGCTCTTCAATGACACATTCCCCTCGCTCCCCACCCAGGCCGACGCATACCCCGCATCCTCCAACGACGCATTTCCCCCTTTTCACAACCAACCCGAGCCTTCGTCTGCCAACGGCCCCTTCTTCGCGCCTGAGGATTGGCCTTTGCCATCGTTCGTCGTCGACGAGTACTGTATGAACTATGGCAGCGGGCCCTCCTCCTTCCCAACCGACTCGGACTACCCGGAGTCCTATGCCGCCAATGACGACACGCAACCCGACCCATACACCCCGGCTGCGTCGCACTCATATCCCGGAAATCATACATGGGCGGCACAAGGATACGAGTCCTACGGCACAACCTACCAAGCCCCGGACTGCCTCACCTCCGCTCCAGCCCCCGCCCCCACATCCGAGTCTGCCCTCGCTCCCGCCCCCATCCCCGCCCCCGCTCCGGCAAGACCACGCGTGTCAACGGGTCCAAGCAACCTGCACGCTCCTCCGCCCGCCGTCAACCCCGCCGTGGCAGCGCGCAGGGTCATCCGCCTCCCGCTCCCGCATGGTACGTGCAACAAGTACGTCCAGAATGTCTACGTCCGCGGGGAACTCGGGCTCCAATGCCGCGCGTGCCCGGGCATCCGCCGCACGTCTCTCAACGACTACATCGTTGCGAACGTCGACGCCGCAAGCATGGTGATGGACGACGTATTCCCGGACGAGACCGTGCTCGTACACCGCGGTCTGGTGAGCTCTTCTTCGCTCTTCGTGTGGTGGTGGCGGTGTACTTACATGTGGTCCCGATGCAGTTCGCCTGCGACCCGGGCGCCGCGTGCGTCTTCAACCAGGCGTCGCAGAAGAGCCCGCGCCACGACTTCACGCTCGGCCGTTTGTTGACGATGATCGTCGACAAACAGTACAAGGCCTGGTACAGCAAGAAGGTCCGTATCCCTCCTCCCCTCTCACGCAGCGCGTTGGCACTTACTCGTCGCTGCACACGTAGTGGAAGGCGGGCCTCGACTTGCAGAAGATCGTCGGAGCGGCGGAGGAGCCCGTCCGGGGCACGGTAGTATCGTACGCGATGGTATACATCGTAGCAATCCGCCGCTGGCGACACGGGAAGGGGAAGTGGCACTACTTCCCCGAGCTGCAGATCCGCATCTGAGCTCGCGGGGTGGCGCCTCACCGGACCTGTGTATGTGTATCATTATTCTGTTATTTTGTTTGATATCGTCGCACATACTGTACTACCACTCATCTTAATATCGATGTTGTTGTATCTGCGAATGGCGTACTGCTAGACCCTCGTTCTCTTACACTCGTAAGGCAGCGTGCAGAAGGTGGGCCAGGAATGGCAGAGGTACTGTACGTCGCATTGTCACTGGTGTCTTCGTCCACGGAACTTACAGCTATGCGCGTGTAGAAATTTTCTGTGGAGAGGATGAACCAGAAGAGCGCATGCACGGTGACCTCGCGCCTCGCCACCTTTACTGTATATGCGCCCGCCGAGCGCGCCACTGCGGGAGACCCAATCCTCCTGGCGCAGACGCCCTTTGTCTCCGGCTATGGCCCTGCCATTGGGGCTCTGCGTGCCACCCGCTGCTTTCACCCCAGTGGCTCTGTTGTCGAAACGCAGTCACAGCAGTGGCGTGCGTAGGTCTCGCGCCCGCGCGCCATGGTGCGCTTTGCCTGTATGCTCAGGCTAGCCATGGTGAGTGGCCGCAGACGCTTTGGCTATGTGGTCCCCAACTGTATTGATGAAAGGCGAACACGGGCTATGCGTGCTAGGCCAACCACGGCGCCGCCGTGTTGACGGGCAGGAGGACAGTTAAATACCCAGTCCCCATCGCTGCAGCGAGTTGTAACCCTCGTCCTCACAAATCCTCGCGCCTCTCCTCTCACCCCTGGTGGCTACTCAGACTCGGCGAAGATCCTATACCCCATGAACGCCTATCCCTGTGCCACCGCGGGACCGGCAGGTGAGTCCCGGCCTGACATCCCACCCTGTCGTGCCAGGGTTGACCGGCGCGTTTCCAGCCCCGACTCAGACCCAGAATGACGCCGCGGAGGGAAACTACCCTGCAGAGTCGGAGCATCCTCTGTCTGTCCACGCGGCCGCAAACATCCTTCTCGGACTCAGACAGGTCGTCATTCACGGCGCGCGTAACGCTCCATCCCCGTCCGTACTCGCGCCCGCGCCTCTCGCCGCCCCCTCGACCATGCGCTTCGCCGTCCCACTTCCGCCGAACACGGATCCGAGCTTCAGGATCGACATCACCGTCGGCGGCGTCCCGGGCTGGCAGATGGCCCCTGAAATGCGGCGCAGCGGCCACATACACAGCGCGGACGGTGCCGCGACGATGTCGATGGACAGTCTGTTCACAAGGCAGGATCTGAACGCACACCGAGGCCTCGTAAGTTTCCTGTCCGTTCTCGTTCATGAACTCGTGCACAGCGACTGACTGTGACCTTGTCCTGAACAGTTCTGGTGGGAGATGGCGAACATCAAGCCGAAGCTACGCTCGTGGACGACAAAGTCGCCCGCCACCGGCTTCACGCTTGCGCACCTCCTCAGGGTGCTGGTGCAGAAGCAACGCAACAACTGGACTGAGTCTGTGAGTTTCCTCCGCCCATCATGGGAAAGCGACCGGCGTACCAACATTGCCCGTTGTCTAGGCCGATGCAGGGAAGATCGACGTGCAAAAGCTCGTCGGCGTGGATGTGTGCCCACGGAGTGGGGTCATGGCGACTGTCCACTCGCTGTACGTCGTCGCGATCCGGCGCCATACAAGACCCGCCTCGGAGAACGGGTACGTGTGGTACTTCCCGCAGCTGGAAGTGCGAGTGTGCGTTCAGTAAGCATGCCGATGTAGATTCCCTACGTTCAGTGGTGCAAAAATTGCGCTACCGTGCGACGTGGCATGCGATGTGGGTAGTGTAGTGTCCAAGCACGTATACCGCCGGCGTAGAGTTCGGGGCCACGGAACGGACTAGATGGAGTCAAGTAACAAATTGAGCAGAGTATAAGCAGAGGAAGTTCCCACGGATACATCTTGTAAGATGTGCGCTTGTATACGCGCGGGCTTCACTCCCACCGCCAACACCGTACGCTGGGACATGCGCAGTACGGCGCTCTCGCGACACATCGTATCCGAAGCCATCCTCGCGATTTTACTAGTCTACTGGGGCGGAACATATCCACCAGCGATGTCCTACACGGATACGGACACCCTCCCGTGTTGGGCATAGGTACGGTCTAATGCCTCCGCAATACTCTGAACAGCTTTGACGTCTCCGAGTAGGAATACTGCAGCTCAAGAAGAAGAAGCGCAGTCATGTGGGTGCGCCGCCGACGGGTGCCCTCCGTGTCAGGGTACATCTTTGTCTATGAGCAGGCGCGAGAGGAACGCGACAACCCACCTCCCGCAGCTGCAATATGAGGCTCTCTAAGCACAGCTCGTCTGCCACACGTGCCGCACCTCCGTTCAACAGCAAGGACTCAAACATGATCTTGCGCTCGACCGATGACGTCGAGTTCCGCGTGCACCGACAGGTGCTCGAGCTCGCATGCCCCGTCCTCGCCGTGCTCATCGCGCGCTCCACGTCGTCTTCCGCTACAAGCTACCACATGCCGTACGACCTCTCCCGCGCGTGGCGTAGCACCTCGAACGGGAGTTGCCAGTGTACGATATTGGACGCTGCGACGAGGCGCCGCTGTGTGGTTCATTGACTACAAGCGCCCTGAGCTGCTCGTTCGCCGCCAATGTTCTGAGTACCGATATCGGGAGTTTCTCACCGTTTTGTCCAGTTGTCGACGTGATTACGCCCCTTGTTCTTATACATGCAACATGCTAGGAAACCGTACATACACAATACTACTGATACTGTAGATAAAACACCCCACGAGGCCCAGTCTAGTTCTCTGGCAGCGCACACCGATCCGCGGACAAGCTGAGATCTACGTGCACGAGCACCGCAAGTCAGAGAGCGGATCCACAGCGGCAAGCAAACAGACGGGACGCACCGTTGCCCCACCACTCCGGGAAGCTGTGCGGCGTGCCGGACGCGCCGAACACGGCAAAGTTGAGGATGAACGAGATGACTTGGGTGCCGCCGTCGAGCGCCGCGGCCATGATGTAGTTGTACTTCGTGAACCAGCGCGGGTAGCGCGTGCGCACCCACCACTGCGAGAAGATGCCGATCACCATGCCCGGGTTCACCTGCGTGTTCACGCCGACGGAGAGCACGCAGGAGTACTGCAGGATGATCGGCGTGCTGAAGTTCTCGAAGCCGGCCTTGGGCCAGAGGTACCACTGGACATCGTGCATTCGTCAGTATACGCCAGCGTCGGCGATAGTGCAGAGGTGTGGACGCACGGCAGCGATGAAGGGGAGGGGCAGGAACACGCCGATGGCGAGGCAGATTGGTACCATATGGTAGACACCGTTGATGCCGAACATCTCGGGGCCAAGGCCACCCCACGAGATAGCGTTGGCTGGAATAGATGTTAGTGGCCATGCGCACGTAGCCCGCTGGTGAGTTGCTTACAGTTGTAGCCCTGCGCGTTTTGACCGGACCAGAGACGGGTACCCGAGATAGAGAGGAGGGCTACAGATTCCCAGTCAGACTGTGCTGCTCACGAGGAGAAAGAGGTACGCACCGTCACGGTTGGCATCGATGATAGTGACCATCATGACATCTAAGGCGGATGTAAGATGAACGGGGCTCCATTAATCTGGAGCGCCGTCGTACTCACAGTTCAGAATAGCGCCGACTACAGTGCCGAGGATCTGCATCGAGAACGTGACGCGCGGCGGGAGCTTGACGTACTGGCCGAGCTTCAGGTCGCCCAGCATGGCGATGCACTGGCCCTGCGGGTGCTGGCCGTACAGCGCGCCGTACATGTTCGCGATCGGCTGCCCGGGAACCATGTACGCGGTGATCATTTGGTAGAAGCCGTTCGCGGACGAGCTGAACTCCCGGAAGCCGATCGTCGCCGCGAGCGTGGCGAACAGGAGCGAGAGCACGAGCGAGATGAGCAGGATGACGGTGAGCGCCCACCACGGGAGGCCCGAGTGACCGCCGTAGTTCGTCGCCTGCGCGATCGCGTACGCACACGCGAGGAGCGCGAAGTACCACCAGCGCGGGATCTGCTTGTACACCTTCATCTTCTCGTAGTGCGGATCGTGCACGAGGAGCGGCGTCTTGTTCCACGGGTTGAAGCTCTTCAGGAACGGCTTGATGTCCTGCCAATGCCAGAAGAAGACGTGGGTGACGGTCGCGCCGAGCGACAGGTTCGAGGTCATGAGGTAGAGCGCATTGGTAGCGGAGAAGAACGCGGGCTACGAATACGTCATCAGGACTGACCGCATCGCGAGGGAAGCGGTGCACATACCCCGAGCTGCTCGTACTTCTCCGGGTCGAACTTGCCGTTCGTGAGGAGCGCGGTCTGGTTGTATTGGGTACCGTCTTCAGCCTATAGTACGTGATTGTCAATAATCATTCTATGAATGCTAATGTTGTGGAACACTCACGAAAATGGCCTGGCTCATGAAGGGGAAGTCCTTCGCCCTCCACAGGTTGCCGTAGTACACGCCGGCCATGAGGATGTATGTGAAGAAGATACCGATGTCCTGGTTGATCTGGAGCCAGAGCGGGTTGAATAGGCAGTCGCTGCCGATGAGGTTCCAGTCGAAGCTCCAGGACAGCAGACCCATGCCCTCGTTGTTGCTACCGCCGCCGAAGATGTTTCGGATGACGGTGCTGTGGTTGTTGGCGAGGCAGAAGATGGAGACGCCAGTGAGGAGGGGGAAGATCCCTGCGTGACAAGCAATGCCTCAGTTGTCACGTCCACATCGCGGGTGAGTCAGGAAAACAGTGGACCCACACTGCGGAATGATCTCCCAGATGAACATGACGCAGAAGACGGTCCAGAACAGGCGCACACGCTTGGATGTCATCTGGTTATCGAAGTGGAGGGCCTGGAAGAGATTGGCAGTGGAGACTGCGAGATCGCGTTGAATGAGTAACAGATCCCCAAGCTGCGCCTAATTGATGAAGACGCACTCGTAGAGGGCCAGAAGCACTTGGTAGGCTTCACCAGCATGTCTTGCAACAAGCCGGCATAGCCATACCCCAGAAGCTGCGATCCGATCAAGGTGAAGATCGCGAGGCCTGCGTTCTACAGGTGCCGGGTGAGAACAGTTGACACAGCGCGGGCCTGCGGAGATTGTGCTCACCAGTTTGTTGTTGTAGTACACTATTGGGTTCTGTCAGGTCTGTCGTGCGAGGCGCAACGAAATTGACTCACAGTCCTGAACCGAGATGACCTGGATCGCAGTAGCGGATACCGCAGCCGTGGACGACATGATGATGATCGCGACATGCTCCTTGACTAGAACAGAATGAGGGCCGAGTCGATGATTCAATGGAAGACGGCTCACTGTTAAAAGGACCGGGGTTGATCCACCGGAAGATGCCACGGGAAGGGAGGAGCATAGCCATGCCATTTCCGAACCAGTACGACAGGACCAGCAGGAACAGCGTCGAGACGAGCAGCGTCTGCGGCTTGAAGTAGTAGATTTGCGCCAATACCCTGCCCTGCAATGTAAGAGAGGGGTAGCGAAGTCGTTATTGGAGGCACTCACGCTCCAAAAGCCGAGAAGCCAAGACCAAGGAAGAAGGTGCGGAAGGTGAGCGACGGCAAGTCAGGGTCGTCTCGGGTGGACAAAACCTACACATAGCAGTTCAGTATCTTCGCTCAGTGGCCGCAACCAAATGAACACCACTGCCGATACTGACCTTGATCGCGACCTCGTATGCCTCCTGCACCCGGTACTCCTCTTCCGTCGCATCGTCGTTCTGGAGACGCTCCTCAAACTCCTCGACCTCCTTCGCCATGACGGCGTCGTCGGTGAGCTCCACGGCATCGACCGCCTTCTTGTCGATGGAGTCGTCGGAGACAGACAGCTTCTCGTCGATATCCGGCCGTACGTTGGCTGCGTCGGACATGGTGGATGCGACTGGGGGGAGTGACCCTGCAGGTGTGAAATTGCCGTGGCCAGTATATGTAGCAACTTACGGAAGCTGGCGCCCCGGCCACCCCCACTCGAGCGGTGTTGCAGCACATGGGGCTTCTCTTGATGGCAGGTGGGCGGGCTTATCGTGTGGACCCAGGCACGGCCTCCAGCTCACGCCCCATCAAGTGGCGAAGACGGTGTCTCGGGTTGAGACCACGCTATCTTCCGCAACCCTCTTGACGAAATGCTCATCGGCCCGGCGAATTGCACCCAGGCTATGCGGAGGAGAAACACACCGGGATTCCTCCTTCCCGTGGTCTCGAGAGCCCGGAGGTTGCGAATGCGATTGACATCGAGTGGGAAGTTCTTCGGCGTGTCAGAGGAATCCCATTTCCATACGCATCTTTGCTTCCTCGATGAACCTTCGCATATTCTGGTTCGCTGGTTTCGCCGTGGGATCCTGCCGTGCTGAGACGCCGGAAAGACCGCCATCGCCGCCCAACGTAACGCGTGCCCCGAGTGTCAGGCTCCCATTGTATTTGCCTACAGCATGTTCTTTCATTGCACCTGCACAGACTGCCAAGCCCTGTTAGGTTGTGTGGTTGCAGTCCGCATTGGGAGCGACCGACGGCGTCGTCAACGTAGAAGACTTCACCAATCATGCGGCTGCAGTTCCTAATCATCAGATCTCCACGCGTATCAGGCGATAGCGAGCATGCACACCACAATCCCGCCGCGGTAGGACCGCGCCAACAGATAAGTAGCACCTGATGATGAAGGTCTCGCCGACGCCGACGCGGTGCATACCCGGCGGGATGATGTATCTGGCGAGTGTTGTCAGATCTCGTGAGCAGCAAGACATGTTACTCACTTCTGTCTCGACACGCTGACAGCTCCGGAAGAGACATCGCAGCAGCGGGTGCACAATGGGACTACGAATACACTCGCCTGAGATGTTCTGACGCCACTGATGCACCGATAGCGCGATGGATTCTGTGTCAAATACACAACTCACGTATAAATATACACATCATGCTATAGTCCTCCGAAATGGTTCAATACCAGTTGCTGGTACTGTGACCTAGTGAACGCATGTGTCAGACATGTAGATCATCGTATGGCCTGCGGGTACCTTCAACCTTGTTTCCAAGACGTCGTGAACAAATACGCCCTTACCTACAAGAAGTACTCCCAGAACTTGCAACGGCGCACAGGAGATATCTCACACGCACGATTTTGCAAAGGTACGCGCTGGCGGCGTCGCATTTGTCAAGCTCGTCGACGCTGGAGGCGCAATGCCGTGTGTGCGCGGGCGGGGATGCTCACAAGGCCTCATCGAACCGCGTGGTCACTCGCGGATCAAAGCGCTGCGTGCACGTATCGTCGTCCGGGCGGCCCTCGAGCGGCCAGCGGCGGCGTAAAGTAAGTTTTCATAGCGGTGCGGTTCCTGGTTCCTGATACAAACTGACACTCGGCCTTCGGGGTGCATGTATAACGGTGGTCGCGCGACATGGCGGAGGCGTCCGCTGTCAAGCAATGTGGCATCCGTTAGATAGCGGCGCTGAACAAGACCCCGGTTGCATGTGGGTGTCCTGTGCGATTCCTGGGTGCGGCCTGCGACCCCGAGGCGCTACAAGCAGGACTAGGGCGATTTGAGCGTTGCAGCTCGTCCTGCGTAGTGCGGAGAACTCACCTGACCTCCCACGCATGACATCGTCTGCTGCGATAGCAGTTCGCCAAGGAAGCATGCAGGCGGTGATAGAACCCACCGTGAGGCTCCAACCTGCGGTCAGTCAACATAAGTTTGTTGCGGGTCGCCGGAGGAAGAGCGTCGAGAGCTCCCGGTGCAATTCCCTGCGGTCGACCTACACCTTTTTCTCTTTAGAACATGCCGTGTGGAAGGATACATGACAGTGCTTCTCACCGCGCACTCGATACTTACCTGCGTGTGCTGAACAGTACGGGGTCAACCTCGGGAGTAGCCTCCGCGCTCCGATGTCGGCGGCGCCGGGCATTCGACTGAAAAGCGATCACAGTCGGGGGGATACCATCGGAAGCAATAGTTCGATCATTCTTGTCAAGGCAGAGGCGACACAGGTGTCCTTCGAGTAGAGCGGTGAGATGGTGGTGGCAAGAACGAATGCACACCATTTGTGCAAGCGCCTAGGAGCCTTAAGTGACTCTGGCGGGAGAACCGTCGAGTGACTCGACCACCCACGCTACCACTACTGTAGATCAGGTACCCGCCGGCAGGCGCCGCGGAGGGGAGAGACCATGCAAAGGGAACGGGGCCCATCAGAAGTCCTCGAGCACGAACCATAATTAGCGATACAACAGCGTGATAACATAGTACAAAACGTCAACTCAGCGAATACCAGTCACGCGAAGTCCACAGGTCCATCTCAGAGGCCCGCCTTCGAGGCCAGCCGCATGCCCTCTTGGATCGCGACCGCCTCCTCGACCCACGGGAGCCGGAAGAACTCTGTGCGCTTGAGATCTTCCTGGCGCACCGTCGCGCCTTCGCTTGCACCGCTGGCCAGTACGCTCTCCAGGTCGCGCGACTGCGACGCTAGCCATGTCTGAATGAACCCGCGTGGGTCGTCCGCGAATTGACGCAGGAACGTCCTCTTCATATGTGCGTTGTTCAACGACTGAATGTGTAACGCGATCTGTGCGGACGTCAGCGCTCAATCGCAAATGGACAAGCATGGCAGAGTGCGGGCTCACCTCCTCGTCGAGCTTGGTGAGGTCGCGCGCTGAGTCCTGCGCCATGCTGACAACAACGTGTTGCATGCGGCTCTTCAAGTTGGAGTCGTCTACCTTCAGTTCGACGTCCCATGCGCTGGGTTTCTCCGGCGGCGGGAGGGTAGGATTGAGCGTGTAGTGGAGCACTATGGGATCGGGTGGGAGCAGGTATCGGTTCACAAGCTCAGGAAGGTGCTGGAAGTACACTGTGTCGTTGTTGAAGATCTGTCGTGAAGAGGTCAGAAACTGATGCAAGATGCGCTCTTGAGAGAGAACTGACAGGGCGAAGTCGAGCATCTGCGCGAACGACGCGACGGTCCACCTTGTCTTGCAGGTTCTGCGTCTTGATGTAGTTCCAGAGAGCCTGGATCACACCCGTCCGCGAGTCTTCCTTGATCCCCAGAATGTTGCCTATGTCACGACACCGCTCTGGAATGAGCTTCGTGGCAGGGAGGATGTGACTATATGCGTACCCAGCTCGGGGTGCACCTTGTACTGCTCAGGCTGTTGTTCCAGATGGATAACTATCCGCACTTTCGTGGGAGTGTCGCCCTTCCTACGGATAGTGAAGCCATCTAATGCGGGCTGACTTGGGGACCGTATCCACTTGTCGCGAGTGTAAGGCATAGCGGTGATGACGAGTTCCAGAGCATATACGTACCTCGACAATATTGCCGTCAGGATACAGCGTCGTGTCGCGGTCAAGCTCTAGAACCATCTGCTTGATGAGAGTGGAGAACTTGCGGGGCGGCACGCGGTCTTTCGCTCTTTGGTTGGGGATCTTCGCGGCATTGGCGGGATGGTTATAGGCCCGAAATAGCATGACGCACCTCCAGCACTCGCCCATCTATCTTCAGCTGCCACGCAGGAATGTTCTCTCCTGTCTCAAGGTTCGGTTTCGCCGCGTCGCCCTCCAGCCCCTCCCGCTGCCATGCCTGCCCCGACACGGTGTGGCTCAGGAATATGCGCAGCGTCCGTGTTGCCTGTCGCGCGGTCCGTGGTTCGGTCCTGTGAATCAACAGCACAGCACTAGCAGTAGACTCACGGGAATGATGCGCTGCAGCGCGTCGTGCACTTCGACGCGCTTGCGCGTCATCGTCCAGTCCAGCTTGCGCTCCATCTGCAGCAGGTCGCGGTACATGGCCGAGTCCTCCGCGAACTCGGGCGACTGGAGGAGCGCATTCGGCAGGTTCTTGTCGGTGATCTTGCGCTTCCTGGCGTCCGGGTCCTGGCTAAGAGTGTGCGAAGCGTAGGATGAGGACAGCGCGTACTTAGCGGCAGGCTTTTGGCCCTCCATGATGGCAAGATCCAAGGCTTGAACGGGCGCGGTTACGAGAGCTTTGAGACGCTGAACTGACGCTGGATGAGGGGAGAAGACAAGCGCGCTTTGTTCGCCGGCGCTCGTTCGTCTCGCCGTGCCACCGCCTGCCAAGCCCACGTGGTAGCACGTGGCATGTACCACCGTTCGAATCCCGCTGGACGAGGTTTCCAGCAGGGCCGGATATATGAGACCTCGCTTGTTTCGTCATAGCTTAGAGCAGTAACGAGGAGTGATACGCAGTACAGGAGCCCACATCGCCTTTGAGAATTACAGCAAGCGGAGCTATAGAGGGAGCAAAGACCGGGAATGGTCCTGTCGCATTAAGTGGCATGTGCGGTAGGATATGTAGTAATACGCTCAGTATACAACACGCCGAACGTGAAGTACTTCATCACGAATGTATCGGAGAAAGTGGAAAGAAATGAGCACAAGACACGCCGCTTTTGTGCAGCGGCTCATTTGAGGTCGTCCGAGTTGTGCGATATGACCTCTTTCGAGACTACGATCGACAAGCCCGTGCCGACCCTCGCGGGCGGGGCCAGTCGCACCGGGGTCCGGAGGTCAACCTGGTGCACCTCAGGGGACGTCGCGTCCGAAAGACGCGTGCGGACAATGACCATGGAGAACACCGTACCCTGCACCACCCGCATCAGTTCCGCACAAGGCACAGTCCAAAAAGCGCACTTACCGCTAGCGACGGCAGCACACCCAACACGACGAGAGGCTCATCGGTCGCGGTAAACATCGCGACGAGGATCACGACGAGCGCAAGCGAATACACCGCGGCGGACTGCACGATAATATCGACCAGCCCAGTCCGCTGGCTCGTGGACCTGCCGCGGCCCGTGCCCGACATGCGGAATTCGCGCACACGCCGGTTGGAGCGTACGATCCGCGCGGCAATCAGGCCTGTCGTGCAACCACTGCGGTCGGTATGGGGAGGCTGCGGAGTCAGGGGCAGCGACGACGTACCGGTTGACAGGATGTTTGTGAGCAGGGAGGAGGCGAAGAAGAGGATCGTCATGATGTTCGAGAGCGTCATGCTCGCGCCGCCGGACTGGTCTTCCCCGGGGTTGATCTTGTAGTGGACCGTTGCATAGCCGAAGACTGGATGGATTGTCAGATTTTACAATGCCGTAGAACATTAGAGCACACTTACTTGCGTCGCAGAGTAGGAAGAAAGCGGGCGCGGCCATGGCTGCCAAGGACTGGCTCCAAACCATATACACACGGTAGATCTTGAATATCCGTATGAGAGGAGATCTCGACGACTCGGCAACGGCGGAAATATGCACATACCAAGTACCCGTCCGCCAGGATCGTCTGCGTCACAAGTATGCCGAGCTTCGGGCCCCACAACGACAACGGGTTGTTCACCACAAAGAAATCCTGGGCAGCCGAAAGATCTCCGCCATCGTCTGCGAACGCGTGCACGTTGACGACGACGTCCAGCACGAGATACTATTCCGTGCGCGCGGGAAGTGGACCGATCAGTCCGTTCGTCCATGCCAATATGCAGGTGAACACGTACTGCGAAGGCCAGCGCGAGCATCACGGAGAGCAACGCCGCCTGTGCCATATCCCGCCGCTTGCTTTGTCCCTTACGCCTCTGACTGTTGAACAGGAGGAGCCATATCGTGATCGCGTAGGCGACGAAGAAGACTCCGTAGAAGAGACAGTCCAGGAAGAACGAGACGAGGTATGACGTGAGGATGCCCTGTCGAGAAGTTCGAGCTCAGCGATGCGTCCGCGCGTGATTCCGAGACCGGCCGCGCCGCCGCGAGGCTGGCACAGCGCGTACCTTGTTCAGATCGCTAACGGCCATGTTGGGCTGCCAGTGCGGGGGGACGGTGCCCGCGGATGAGGTCGTTTAGAAAGGACAGCAGGAAAAGGAACGGCGAGCGCGAACAAGACAAGAGAGAGACAGAGAAGGGGGGAAGGCGCGCTGGGGTCGCCGGACGATATATTATATGCTGAAACGCATTTGCGAATGCGACGTCTCGCGAGTCGCTACGCGCATGATTTACGACCTTGCACTGCTTCACTAGTGTGGAACCTGGAGTTGGAAGATGGCGAGTCATGACACGCATGAGGCCGGCGGATGCTTCTCATTCCCACGAAAACAGGGAGTTACGGCATGCCAGGCGCGGCTTGCGCTGAACGTCAGATATATGCAGGATGGTAGACACGACAAGAACTCCCGCAGAGTTAGCAGAGGGGTCTTTGTACTGGGGACAGGTATGCACGCACCTATCTGTCAAACAGCGCAAAGGAGGACGCACGCACAACGACGATCTGCATGCCCAATGGAGCCCGTAACTGCAATGCACACTGCAGGTGCACGTCCACGATCTCCGCCCTACTCCGCAGGAGCCTCCTAAGCCTGTCCCCGGTCCGGAACAACGACGCCCAAAAGTGAGGGCAACAACTGCCAATACGCTTCTTGAAAGTCCTCTTTTTGCTCGGTGACGTTAAGGATACAGGCGGCCCAGAGTGTTTCCCTCTGCACTAATGAGGAAGGGCGGCGCAGAGCCTCTCTCAGACGGGTTGGCAGAAGCGAACTGGGTGTGGTGCGCCGCGAGCTCTTGGACGAATCGGAACAATACTTTCCCGCATGTATGGTAGTTGGCACAGTGCATCGCTGATGGCGTGTATGCAGGGTGGGGCGTCGGTGATGCGAATCGGTATAGGGCTACGTGGATTGGTACTGCTGTCGTGAGCGCAGACGAGTAAGTGGATATTCATGTCGTTGCTCGTAACAGTGATGTTCTACCTTGCCTCTTCCGCCTGTGGTGTCTGCACGAGCCCAACTCAAGCATCGCCCGCTTCCTCGTCACTGCTCGAAACCGGCTCGTCGATCCCCAGCAGCTTCCACAGTCTATCCCACGCCGCACGCCTCTCGCGCAGATCCCGCTCCTTCACCATCGCCTCGCACGACCTGCACAGGCGTATCTCGGAAAACATCGGGTGGTAGTGACGGCGCGAACACGTCCGTCGTCGCGATCGCGGCCATCCGGTTCTGCAGCTCCTTCACGATCTTGCGGAACGCCCACGCGCAGTCCGGCTTCGCCTTGCACTTGCCCGACGGCGCCTGCTCGAACACGCACAGCGTGATCCGGACGGACTCCTCCACGAGCAGGTCCTTCGCGACGAAGCACAGCCCGATATCGTCGAGCGTGAGCTGCTCGCGCGAGCCGTCCGCGCACGCGAAGCCGCTGACGAGCGCCTCGTCGAGCATGCAGCAGAGCGCGAGCGCGGTCGGGAGCAGGCTGGCCTCGCCCGTGAGGCGCGCGAGGTTCACGACGCCGATGGAGTGCACGGGCTCAAACGCGGGCGGCACGTGCTTCTCCTCGTGCATGACCCACACGTCGAAGTGGCTGGTGTAGTAGATCTTGAGGTACTCGAGCGCGTGGTCGTGCAGCTTCGACAGCTGGTACTTCTGGCCGAGCCGGATCGCCGCTGAAATCATGTCGAACGTGGGCTCGCCTGCGAGGAATGGGCTGAGAGTGTCCGTCAGCGCCCAGAGATTGACTGCATAGATCTGATCTGGGAGCACCTTGCGTCATCTCGCGGCATGTAGAAGTGCAGAATATGCCTGAAGTCCTCAGGAGATTCGAATATGTGAACTACAGGGCACGGATCGGCCGGCATGGCCCCCTCGTTCGAGGATGATGCGGCGAGAGGTTGAGGGAAGGAGAGCATGTCCTTGAAGACCGGAGAATGGTCTGCGAGGAGGCCTCCGTATATGCGGAACTCGACATCGCGGGCGACGACGATAGGTTCCCGTCGCTATACCAGAATTCTTCATCGCGTTTGCGCACGCTTTCCACAGCGTCCGGCTCCGCGCTGTCCTCGTTTGAGCTCATTCGCGCGCGTTTGCGCGTGACCCGCGCTGACATTTTCTGTCAGGCTCCTGACTCGGAGAGAGAGGGGGTCTGCAGGACTTCCTATCAAGGTTCAGCCTATGATTTGTTGGACAAAGATACTCCGCGCGAACATGAGAATGGCTTGTCACTCACTCAGTGCCGTGTTATTCGAAGTTTGCAAGAAGCCTCCGAGTGTCGCGGTCGGTCGACGCTACGCTGGGCCAAGCAAAACGCAGCGCCAAGGAGCCGCGTGCGGTCACATTCACGTGCCAGAGGGTCACAGACTGAAGGCAGCCGTGCGGCCTTTGACCGGATCGTTGCACGCTGAACAACTAATGTGGGTCGGCTTTACAAGAGACTGTCTACTACGACCGTTGTTTCCTTGACTCAGCGCTGCCTATCAATTATCCGTCGATTTGTTCCAAGATCGCGACTGCGTGACTCGACCGCGGGACGATCCTGCACGCGAATGGCGCGGGTTGGCTATGTCAGGACGTTTCAGGTGAGCCGTCTAAGTCAATTCCTCAGTCACTCGAAACGAGGCCGAAACGCTGACCTCGAGAACGAGGAGATGAACTTTGCAGGAGGCGTGTACTCCATCCCCGCTTCGTCGATGGGCCGCAGGATGTCGAACAGCGCAATGATGCTCGCGATGGCGAGCCAGATACTGGCATCCGCGAGCGCCTGCCCGGGGCAACTTCTAGCGGTGTCGATCGTGGCGTCAATGAATCGCCCCTAGAACGCGAAGGTGACGACCGCGAAGAGTACTGACCTCCGTCCGAATCCAAACACGAAACTGCTTGGAAGCAAGTACTCGTCGTCCTGCGCATTGCGCCCAAGGTGTCGCTCTGGGCGGAACTCTTCGGGCTCCGGATAGTATCTCGCGTCGCGAGTCATCGCCCTGAGATGCGAGAAGGTGGACAGTACAACGGTAAGTCTTTGGGCACTTGGAAATCACAGCATATATAACTGACCAAATGTTAGGGATGACCATGCATCCTTTCGGAATGTCATATCCACGATAGCGATCGTCGACGCTGACGCGATGGGGCACCGCTGCTCGGTGGTTTGTAATCGCCAAAGGCCCCGGTGAAATGTGTAGACGCACCCATAGGCAGTGCAGGACCCCAACTGATGCAGGAAGTTCGTGAGCCGTCTGGTATTCGCACTGTAACAGACACCCAGGACTCACCGGTAAACTTCCTCCAAGAGCGCGTTCACATACGGCAGCGACTCGCGGTCGCCGAACTCAGGAAGCCTCTCGCTACCGACCACGCGGTCGATCTCCTCCTGCGCCTTCCGCAGAATTCCTTGATCGCGCACCACAGCGAGAAGGAACGTGAACAGCGTCCCGCGACTCTGGCGGGGAGGAAAAATGCCACATGTCAGATGCCGCTCCATAACACCTCCAGTCAGGCATGCTCACCGTCTCTACTCCAGCTGTATGCGGGTATCGCGGCCGCGTGAGACAACCTGGCGGACCACAGGCCTGCGTACTTACCGCCATACACATCGAACGCAAGGCATTTGATCTCATCGACCTGGGCCGCCGTCGGGTTGCCCTCATATTCCGCCAAGACGGAATCGAACAGGCACGGTGCGCCGGTTCCTGCAGCCTGTACCCCAGAGTGTTGTGAGTTCGCGACACTGCTGGGGGACAACAGCCACGTGCCTTCGCCGATATCATGGCCTCGTAGCCCGCATTCAACCATACCTTGATCTGCGCGCGGATGATCAGGGCGTTCCGCTTGAAGCCTGCCCCAGGCATCCAGCTGGGTATGTACTTCACTAGAGGTCGGTTCGCTCATCGCCTTGCGGTCCTCGCGCAGAGGAGCGGGGGGTGCTCACGAATGGGCAGAAAGTCGACGGGGACTGAACCCGCCCTGCCAGCGTCGTCCGTCCCTCTGACCGCCTGCTCGGCGAGGCAGACAAGCTCGTCTTCGACAGACTGGACTGGGCGACCATACGTGATCTCGAGGAGCATCCCTGCGAGGTACCTGTCCCGCACCGCGTCAATGTCTATAGACTTCAGCGCCACGGCGAGCTCGTCTGGTTCATGGCAGCGACTTCCCGCTCACAGGTGCAGATGGTCCAAGAAGTCCTCCGGCGTCCGAGAGAAGTTGAGTAGCAGGCGGCGCGCCTCCCTGCGCTGGATATCCCGGTACCCGCGGAGCGTCGCTTTGTTGCCGGCGGCGTCGAACAGCCACTTCCGGCGCTGGCGGAATCGATCCCCGTACGCGATGCCCGGCAAGGTTCCTGCTTGGAGCCTGCATGATTGTAACGGTGCAGTGCCGATGGTGAGCAACCTGCTATCGAGGACTTCGAGAGCGAAGGCAGCACCGAGACTTACATCTCGTTCAACAGGACCATCCGCGGCCGATCCGAGTACTTGGAGCTCCGCTTGTCGAGGAGGTCCCGGGCAGCCTCGATGGAGTTCAGCACCAGCGCCGGGGTGCGGAAGATCTCGAAGTACACGACATCGCCTGCAAGTGGAACGTCAACAGTGTCAGCGTGATCGCGAGACTGAGCAGTAGAAAGGTGAGTGCCGCGTACCGAACGTCTTTCCCCAATCCTGTAGGACACGTTCAGCGAACGTCGTTGGGAGCTGGAGGGCGTTTCCCAGCAAGGGCAGCCCTCTTGGGCCGGGAGGCAGTTTGCGCCGCTTCCCCACCCATGCAGGCGCAGCAGCGACGAGTTTACGCAGCAGAAGCAGGAGACCGAGTATGGCGCATACGAGGCTGGAGATGCCCCATGGGCTCACCGGCGCAGCTTTCATAGCGAGGAACCACGAAGAGGGCATTGCGACCGTGGTCCTGCACGGTGCATCGCCGGCGAGTCTCTTCAGCTATTATAGCGGACACCGATACGTACACTGACCGGCCTTCGGGCTTCCCTATACCAGCGCGGTGGAGCGGCTTCGTACTTCCTCGTATCGCGCGAGGGCGCTCGACGCCTGGTTGGCAGACACATGTGCGAAGTGGGCGGCAGCGTACGCTTCTTCGCCGCGTGCGGTGCATTTTGGTAGGGAAGCACCCGCGTGCGCTAGCACGAGTGCTCACGGCACATCCACGAGGCGCGTCTTGTCTCCTTGCTACTGTATGGACGCACCGTTTCTCTGCCGGTAGGAGGAATCGGGCCCACGCAGCGAGGCGCATGCACGTTGCTGATGTCTGCATCATTGCCGGTGTCAGCATACGTGGGGAGTCTGAGGACGTTGCTGCTGCAAGGAGCAGCCTCTGCCTTGACGTCCAAGCGCTGAGCGTCGAGATACGGCGAGCTCGGACTCGATATCTTCTCTTCTCTTCTATCCAGTGATCACGTCGCGCCTGCGCCTCCGAATCAGCGACTCCGTCGTAACTCGGCACCGTACAACTTCGATACATGCGCGAGCAGCCTGGCTTTTCGCGTGTACGCTCCACCCGCGGAACGCCCACTACGTACGTACGCATCCGAGTCCGAGTCGCATTCGTGCCGACGGTGGAGTTCAAGTTCCTGACAATGATCACCCTTCCAGGGTGGCCAGTATCTCAACAGCGCTGGCAGAGCGCGGGACGATCCTGCACACGAACGGTGCGGGTTGACTGTGCGGAACCGACATGAATGCTCAGCGTTCAGTCCGCGGAAAGCCTGGTGTTGATGACGAGGAGCGATTCTGCTCACCTAGTGAAGCCAGGGAGGAACTTCGCCGGAGTGGAGATCTCGTTACCCGCGTCGTCGACGGCCTTGCGTATGTCAAAGAGGGCGACGATGTTGACGATGGCGAGCCAGACGTTGGAGTCGGCGAAGTTCTGTCCCGGGCAGACTCTGTCCCGCGCGGTGATGGCGAGCACGTATATACAGCGTCAGCGAGGCGAGGAAGGCGCTTTGGACTTTCCGTACCTGCGGCCAAATCCGAACACAAAGCTGCTGGGAAGTAGCCTCTCGCTGCCTCCGTGGAGCTCGGACCCAGGCAGGTGGCGCTCAGGACGGAAGTCCTCGGGCTCAGGATAGTACTTCGCATCGCGCGTCATCGCCCTGTGAAAGCCGATTGTTCGCATAATTTTCGGGAGTTGCGAAGTGTGTTGTGGGCTCACCAGGTGTTGGGAATGACCATACAGCCCGCTGGGATCTCGTAACCGCGGTATTCGTCGTGCTCTGTAGTGCAGTGGGGAATCGCTGACAGACGTCCGAGCTGCATGTCAGCCCTACAAGTCCTATTCCGCGCTTGCTGTTATATGCGTACCCATAGGCAGAGCAGGGTTCCACCTGCGTCGTTCATGCTTATGTGAGTGGGTTACATTGCACGTACTAGAAAGGGTCTGGCTTACCGGTATACCTCTTCCAGCAGTGCGTTTGTGTACGGCATGGAGTCACGATCGTTGAAGTCAGGAAGCCGGTCGCGGCCCACGACTCTATCGATCTCTTCCTGCGCTTTCTGGAGGGCGTCGCCATTCCGCGTCATCGCAAGCAAGAAGAGCATCAGTGTGCTGCGGCTCTACGATACGAGAACATAACGGTAAGTGTGTGATCCTAGCATATCATGTAAATGGATGCTAACTGTTTCAACGCCCGCTATGTGTGACAACGTCAAAGTCGGGCTCACTAAAGCCCCACGCGAGGCGCTCACCTGCGTAAACATCGAACGCGAGGCCCTTGATATCTTCTGCCTCAACTGGTGTGGGTTTCCCATCGTACTCTGCCAACACCGATCCGAATATGCATGGCGCAGCGGTGCCGGCTGCCTGTCACCGGCCGTAAGACGAGACCCGACATGAACAACCTCATAGTGTACCACTGTGACTGCAGGTGATGCGCTCACCGTGTCCGACTTGACGGTGTCGTAGCCCTTGTCGACATATGCTTTGATATGATCCCGGACGACCATCGCATGCCGCTTGAATCCAGCCCCGGGCATCCAACCCGGTATGTGCTGCACTGAGCGCAGTCACTCGTAGTCAATCACTGCGGTATTGGGGCGCGGGATCTACTCACGGAGGGGGAAGAAGTCCACAGGTACCGCTCCAGGCCTGCCGGCCTCGTTCGTGCCGTCCATTGCGCGCTCAGCAAGCCGGACGAGCTCGTCGTCGAGAGACTGTACTGAGCGGCCGTACGTGATCTCCAACATGATCGCAGCGAGGAATCTAGTACCAAGGGAAAACTTCAGTTAGATACATAGTCAGGCTCAAGGGCGGAGTCTCGATACGCACAAATGTATATGATCGGAAAAAAGCGCCGGTTGGCGGAACAGGTTGACTAGCAGACGGTGAACCTCTCGGTATTGGGTGTCGTGGTATCCTCGAAGTGTTGCTTTACTGCCCACAGCGTCATTTAGCCACTTCCGTTGCCTGCGAAACCGAGCCGACCCGTAAGGGATGCCAGGCAACGTCGGTGCTTGAAGCCTATAGGGGGTTGAGGAGTACTGTCAGATACCAGCGACCGCAACGACTAGCTTGTGAAATCCGTACATCTCGCTTAGCATCACCATTCGTGGTCTTGCGGAGTATATTGAGCTACGCTTGTCGAGCAGATCTCGCGCCGCGTCAATGGAGTTCAGCACTATGGCAGGAGTTCCGAAGATCTCAAAGAACACAATGTCCCCTGCAAGGGGTCAAGATGCCCTATCAGCCAATTGATGAATCATATACGACGAAACTGGGGCGTACCATATTTCTTTCCCCACTCGAACAGGGAACGTTCTACAAAGGTGAGCGGAAGCTGAAGCGCATTCCCTAGCACAGGTAGACCCCGAGGACCGGGAGGAAGCTTCCGTCGCTCTACAGCCTTCCGGGTCACCGCGGCGAACGAAGCGACGAACAGGACAATGGCTGCTGTGCCCAGGACACTCCAGTGAGTCCCGCTGGTAGTGTCGCGAGGAGTCTGAGGAGTAGAAGACATCGCGCCTGCCCTCCGCGGAGCAGCTGTGAGAGAGCTTTATAGCGAAGCGAGAGAAACAGGCTCACTGTCAGGATGCATGTTCCCACGCAGTGGGGTCACCAGGTATTCTCTCTTGACGGCCCCTTCGACGAAGCGTGTCTAATGAGGTGACGGGGAGTTAGAACTATCTTTGCGGAGTGCATTAGGCGGACTCGGTGCCGTCGGTCAGTCGGGCGAGATACCGGCCTGCGCACGGGCAACGGTCGTCTAATCAGCAGTAAAGAGGGTGGTGAGACGTACTGAGTACTTAGAGGGTGGTTGTTGCGAATCGAGAGCATCGGATCCGGGATCTCAGTCGGCGTATAGGAACACTGGAATGGACCCTTTGCATGTACGCGGGACTTGGTAGGAGAACAAATGTCAAACCAACCTCGGTTATCACGGTACCTGTCAGTTCGGTCTTGCCACTACCTCCGAGGCGGCGCCGCTAGTGGAGCGCTCGGCCGTGGACAGCGTCACAAAAGCGCTCCCTGATTTTGCCACACACCTTCCTTTCGTACCGACTTCAAGGTTTGTCACGGAATAGTATGCCACGGCACACCCACATTGCTGCGCCATCAACGCCGAAGGGGCATCCGATCGTGACAAAGGAATGGAGGGGTGGCCTGCGTGATCTCGTCAGGCCACATCGTAGACAGAGGATTGTCTCGTCCCGAAGTGCACGTACGTTGAGAAGCCCGATATAAAATCCGCGGGTGAAACAATTTTGTTACTCGTTTCGTCTAGCGCCTCGGCGTTGAAGAGCGCAGCGATTTACACCATGACAAGCTGGATACCTGCGTCCGCGAAGAACTCCACCGGACATACTTCATAAGGGGACAGCATGAAAGAGATGTTGGCGGCGCAGACAACAGAGAGACGGGCGGAGTGGCACTAACCTACGTCCAAAACCAGAGACGAAGCTATTCAGCAGGAGGAATTTGAACTTGTCCTTCCCGTCCGAGACCAGATACCGCACCGGGAAAAACTCCTCGAGTTGAGGGAGGTATAGAGAACCACGAGTCATCGCCCTACGAACGCGGCGCTCGATCAGCCTGTATCATGGGGGCATGGGAAAGCAGGCATGTCTTTCTCGCTACAGCATACCGCGTATCGGGAAACCTACGTGGGAGCATCAGCGAGCAATGTCTGGAACAACAAACAGACGACGCACCATTGCTGGACATCACTCTGTCGTACGGCTTATCCTTCCACTCATGTTTGTACCTGCGCACAACTTTACACAAGTAGAAAGATCATGTTACTTCAAGAGAGTGTGTCGTATGAGGGCGGCTGCTACTCACTGTTTTAAGATACCGCTAGAACAAGCTCAGGTTGATACTGATTGGATTGGGCACTGCGCGAGCACGTTTGTGTGGCCGCAGGATATGATGGCTGCTTCAAGGGTGAGGAGACGCACGGTGATCATGGGGACCAAACAAAAACTGCATGAAAGGAGATACGGCGAAGCGTTTGCAGTTCACGCGTGTCTGCTCGATGAGGGCAGCATGGACGTCATCAGTATTCCATAATGTATGAAGTCTGCTCCCGTAACAGGTGCACATCGTATTGCGTCTCGCTAGCGATATGAGGCTAGAGAAGTTCTCGATTGCGGCCGAGCGCAGCGTCATTGAACGGCAAAGGGAGCCTCATATATCAAGCTGCGCCATGAGGGCCGTCGCCTTCTCCGAGCGCGGAACGATCTGACAGGTGTACGGCGCGGGCTGACTGAATGCGGAGGAATTGTGAGCATATTCCTTGCACGATACCACGTTGCGCATGCACGTACGTAGTGAAGCCAGGTAGAAAGGCGATAGGGGGCGTGATTTCGTTCCCTGCCTCATCGACGGCCTTCTTGATGTCGAAGAGCGCCACGATGTTCGCCATAGCCAGCCACACGCTAGGGTCTGCAAGAGCTTGTCCGGGACAGACTCTGTGGGAACGACAAACGCGCCCGTCAGTACGGTGTCTGGCGGAAGGCACTACAACACGGGCGACTAACCTCCGCCCAAATCCGAACACGAAGCTGCTCGGCATCAAGAGCTCGCCTTTCTCCTCGTCGGGGACTAGGAAGCGTTCCGGCCGGAATTCCTCGGGGTCTGGGAAGAAGCGCGTGTCGCGCGTCATCGCCCTGTATGCATCATTGTCTGAACGAGCGGACCAGTTGCGCTATGGGACGGACGCGTACCAAGTGTTCCCAATGACTGTAGAGCCTGCTGGTATGTCGTATCCGCGGTACTGGTCGTCGGCCGTCACACGGTGCGGGACGGCTATCGCAGCAGGCAACTCAGACGACCATAACGAGCGTGAGTGCATGGAATGAACTCACCCATGGGTAGGACGGGGCTCCACCTACAAGCATCCATGTCAGCGTGATCGCGGAACACAGGAAGTGACTGGAGCGCACCGGTATGTCTCCTCAAGGAATGCGTTCAAGTAGGGCAGGGACTCGCGGTCGCCGAACTCAGGTACACGGTCGTTTCCAATTACCCTGTCGATCTCCTCTTGCGCTTTGCGGAGCATACTGGGGTTGCGCACGAAGTGCAGCATGACTGTTGACAGTGTGCCGCGACTCTACACATCGAAGTGCTCAGTGCATGTGCACGAGCCCAACGATGGGCAATACTCACGGTCTCGACGCCGGCTAGATTGTAGGCAACGTCATATATCAATATACTGAGCGACACATTCAGTACCGAGGTGTCACAGACCTCCGTACACGTTCAATGGGGGTGAGCCTTTGACATCGTCTAAAAGATCGGCCGGTGGAGAGCCACCGAACTCAGCCAGAATGGTCGCATATATGCAAGGCATCGCTGTGTCTGCCGCCTGTATCGCATCCGTGAGTTTCCTTTACCTTGCATGGGAAGAAGACAAAGCGAACCATGTCAGCCGAGAGCAGCTGGTAGCCCATGTCCTTCCACTTCGCGACGCGTTTCCGGACATCCAGAGCCTCTCTCTTGAAGTGAGCGCCGGGGAACCAGCTCGGGATGTGTTGAACTGGTTGCGAGGACGAGAGGCGACCCTTAGCATCGAATTACCTTAGCAGGGACCAACACAGGACGTACGTATTGGGAAACCGAGATCGACAAGCTGAGCCCCGGGGCCGCCAAGGCCATTGGCTCCCTCTACGGACCGCTCGCCGGCCTGAACGAGTTCATCGTGGAGAGAAGTAACTCGCTTGCCGTACGTGATCTGGAGCATAATGCCGGCGAGGTACCTAGACATCGCGCCCGTGAGCTGGGGCAAACGCGCCTTGACCAATTCGATACGTACAGGTGTATATGATCCAGGAAGTGTTGGGGATCTTGGAGGAGGTTCCGGAGGAGACTGTTGACTTCTTGGCGCTGCAGCTCTTGATAGCTCCTCAGCTTTTCCTTGTTCCCGACGCCGTCGTACATCCACTTGCGATGTCTCCGGAAACGGTCCCCGTACGGCATAGATACGAGCGCGGCTTCTTGACCGATCCTGTGAGCGCACGAATATCAACCTCCCCGTCAGATGGAGTAGTCGGCCGGAAGAATGGTTGTGGCACGTACATGTTAGAGTGCAGAATCATGCTCGGTCTGTCCGAGTACTTTGCGCTGCGCTTATCGAGCAGGTCTCTCGCCGCTTCGATGGAGTTCAGCACGATCGTATTTTGCCGGAGGAGCTTGACGTAGATGACATCCGATCCTGGGCGTGATGCACGCCGTCAGCACACGCAGCACGAGCGGTTGTATCAGGACAAACTCACCATATTCTCGTCCCCACTCGAAGAACTTCTTCTGCGGCGAGCTCGGGGGCATTTTGTGGAGGCTCCCTATGACCGGAAGCCGAGGCGGCCCCGGAGGCAGTTTGACTCGACGTCCCGTGACGTACTTGACGGAGAGAAAGACCAGGAGAGAAAGCGCGACCACCTGCCAAGAAAGATTAAACGACATGATAGGCGTGGTACTGGGTGTGTCGGAGGGAAGCTGTGCCAGGTACGATCTCTGCAGTCCAAGTTGTGTTAGGATCGGGGAGGTTGTGGCGACCTATAAGTATGCAGCGATTTGGCGAGGGAGGACTGCGGGTCCGAAGATCAAAGTCGAGATGACTGCGATTCCCGGAGCCGTGGGGGAAGCAGCGGAAGGATTGTTGTTGCCGGTGCACGAGCCCATGGATACTCCTGTCGTTTCGGGATCGTGATGCGTGATTCCTGGAGTCATTGACACGATAGAACATGTCGCAGGCGAAAAGAAGCCTTCCGAACGCTGCCGCGTCAATCCTGGTGGAGCATTGACTGTGACCTTGCAGGTACGTACCGTAACAAGAGTTGCCGAGAGGCCGATATGAGCGGTTGGTCGTCGTCTGGTTGGTAGCATGATCACTGTCAATGAGACGAAGACAGTCCCAACATGGAGGGCGTTGGGCGAGATATCATAAGTAAGGTAGTATATGCAGCATAGTGGTAACCATGCTGGAGCGCTGAGCCCCACAGGGGACGGCACGCAAAAGCCGGGGCAAGCGCCAGCCTCGGCGCGGCTCCGACTCATACGATACACGCGAACGCTTTGCTCGGTGCCGCGATCGTAATTGTCCCAGGTTGTCTGACAGAAGGTCGGTGCGCCAAGGATTCCGGTTTTACAGAATGTGGACAACCTCCATTTCCTCGACGCTGCCGCGCTCCCACGGAAAGAGGCGCGTCGTGTGCGGCACATGCTCCACCACAAACTGCACGCTCCCATCCGGAGTCGGCCTCCACGCACCCTGTGTAACAACACACTCCGTACTCAGATCGGAGGCGGCATCCGACGTATACGGAGAGGACGCACCTCGAACAGCTTTCCGTCGACTGTGACTCGCCGTAGACTCGGCGCGCTGGTTATGAGCGCCTCTGCAGCCTCTTGCGAGACGTCGAGGCGACGGCGGCGGTTGCGTATATTGAACGTGGCTGTGTGAAGGCGCGATAGCGAGCCCGCAAAGGACGGAAACTCGTCCTACGTTCGGGTGTGAGTGGGTGTGAGTCCTTGACCAAGCACAGAGAGTGTAGAACGGCTGGACTAACAAGCGAGTCTTTGGAGATGCCGAGCGCGATCTCCTCGAGCGCCGTACAAGCCGAGCAGAGCTTGCCGAGCATATATCTCGAAACATAGCAGCCCGACATGTCCAGCACACGGAGTCGCGCAGCGTGCTTGAGAGAAAGGTGCTCGACGAGCGGGTTGAAGCTGATCGCAGGGCCTTCCACCTCGTTCTCGCAGACCAGACGGAGCGTCTCCAGTGGCGCGCTCGTGATCACGTGACGAACCCATCGGCACAGGCGATTGGTATCGTCCTTCGTCAAAACATTCGAGTACCTGACTGTTAGATGCTGCAAATGCACCAGGCGGGGGCTTATCGATGGTCGTAATTGCTGAAGAGGCGGGATACGTCAGAGGATCCCTTCAAAGGGAGGAGCTCTAGCTTACCAGGTAGTAGCGGAAGTCGAGAGCTTGAAGACGGGGCAGGTCTTCCCAGAACGTAAATACGTCGTTGTCCGTGAGCGAATAGGAGAGCCCGAGGGCAAAGGAGGGCGTATCTTGGAGATACGGCAGGAAGGAGCGAAGTACTCCTGGAGTGACTGACCCGCAGCTGTGCTATATGTGCACCAACATAAGTAGCGTATGCGATCAAGTTGGTGAGACGCATACCGTTAGCCTGAAGTCGCGGAGGGTCTTCTGCAGCTCAGCAAGCCACTGAGGCAGCAACTGCAAGATGGCGCGTGTTGGGGACTGGATCGTCAGGCTTTCGAGGTTGCGCAACTGTACGAGAACGTGGGCGTGCTTCTCATCGGCGCAGCTCACGTTCACCGTAAGACTACGCAGGCGTCCCAACCGTGTCAGCAAAGGGAGAACGTCTGTGAACAGGCCGTCGTGATGCAGTTTCGGAGCAAATACGACGGTGTGCAGATTGGCCCAGCACTCTACAGCCCTCTTCAGATAGTTCGCCAATCTGATGATGTGCGTTGGACGCGTTGAGATGTACCCTGGAGGAAGATGGTGAGCGCCCGGGTACATTCGTCAGGCCGTCCGGACAACTGACCGCTGACCTCCAGGCGCCGAACGAACGACGCGTTGTGGGGTAGGCACGCAGACTGGAATATCCCTTCCTATGCAAGTGTAAGCAACATGAAGCGTGTTTTAAAGTCACAACCTACGGCGAATTCGTCGCGTTTCCTGAGATCGAGGACAGGACTGAACTCCGGCGAGTACGTCACTTTCCGGTACAGGTACGTAGCAGATGCCTCTCGGCAGGCTCGGTTCACGAGAGAGCACGCATTGAGTGAGCTATAGTCATCCTGGAGCAATCCGAGGACCAAGATCAGAATATCGTAAGACAAGAAACCGTTCGTGGTCATCCGGATTGACGTCGTGGTCAGAGGCAGAAAGCCGAGACCCGCGTCGTCCGCGATACTGAACGCCTCGGCAGATGCCGACCAGTAGGCGCCTACAAATGACGGTCGCCACCTCTCTTCGCTGACATTTCTACGATCTGCTATACATGAACTCTTTCAATACACGAGTGATCTATCTGTGTTTGTATCTGAGATCCCAGCCCCAGCGATATCAAGGCCCATCGCTAGTGCGCGACAGGCGGCCCTGTCTTCCGGAACCCTTCGATCCGCTGCTCAAACTTCTGTCTCACAGCCGCCTATACAATGCAAGCTCAGTAACCAGTCAACGGCCGCACTTGCATTGAAAGCTCTCACCTCATCCCAAGTCTTCGCCATGCTAGGACGCGCCATGTTGTCCTCGATATACCGGTGGAGCCGCGCGTACTTCGGCGACTCGAACACCTCGAGCGCCTCCTTCGCCGCCCCGGGCTTCAGCAAGCCCACGTTGTACTTGAGCGACATGTGCAGGCGCGTCAGCACAGGCATCGTGGCCGCGTCCGCGATCGACCACTCGCCCACGGCGTACCCCGTGGGCGGGAGCCTGCTCTGGAGGTCGTCGAGCGCCGCGAGCAGGTCCGCGACGGGCCCGCCGATGAAGAAGAACCCGACGAACGCCTTGAAGAGCTTCGTGTCGACCGCGGTGTAAAACAGCCGCGCGCGCGCGCGGAGCGCGGGGTCCGCCGGGAGCAGGTGCGCGTCGGGGAAGACGTCGGCGAGGAACTCGAGGATGATGAGCGACTCGGGGATCTGGACGGTGTCTGCGGGCGGCGCCTCTCCTGGCTGTATCTTGGGCCCGCCGTAGACGAGGTAAGGAACCTGGCGCGCGACTCGTCAGTGCGCGGCGATATAGAGGGACTGCGAAAGCAACGTACTTTAGCCTCACCGGGGTAGACCTTCTTTTCGTACCAGTCGGGCTTGTCCAACAGGTCGATCCAGATGGTGTCGTACTGGGCTTTTGCCTCCTCGAGAGCCAACCGAACCTGAGTGGACAAGTTACACGCGTCCCGCCCTACCACAGATGTAGGCACGAGTACATACCCTATGAGGGTACGGAGAATCCTGCCAGAACCAGGGGAGTCAATATATGGTTAGTAGCAAGAGGGATGATCCACGTACGACTGCGGCGTAAAGCGTGATCCTCTTGGGCTGAGACATGACTGTATGCGCGGGTCGTTCGTGGGGTGGCACTTCGCTGCGATGCACATCCATCACCTGCGTCGAAGTCCGTCTTATAGCAGACAGAGCGGGCTTTACCGTGATACTGCACTCAGCTTGTACGTCTGCGGGCTCCAAGCGAAGTCCGGTGACTTGGGAGAAAGCTTACAAACGACATGGGAATACAGCTCCCGCAATCACGTACAAAGGCGCGCTTGGGGCCTTCTTCGTGCGTAGCGAATACGCAGAAGAGTTGAGGGGGGCGGGCAATCCGACCGTCGCGCAGAACCCACCATCGGTGCAATGCTACGAATGTCCGTGGTCATGACATAACTGTAGAAGAAGCGATTTCAGACTTGCCCGTTCGGGTCAGCGCATGTAATCGAGAGAAGTACACTACTACTCACAGACGATTAGTAGGAGGCCGTAAGTGTGAGCGACTGAAATTTGGTCAACGGGCCGTTGAGGGCGAATGCAGTCAACGCACTTACGTGTGCGAGATGAATCCGAAGAATAGGCGTTCTGGGCTGCTCGGATCTGGCGACCATCTCGAGCTCAGTGTCAATAGATAATCCGGTTCGTGAAGGTCGTGCGGACTTGGCCTCATAACGAATCATGATGCAGCGCGACGAGCAAAAAAGCGATTCCAATAGCGATACAACTACAGTTATTGAGGATGGCGCTCTCTCAGAACAGCCGAACCTGCACACCTGATCGGGTCAGTATCGCGTAGCCAAGATTCGAAGTGAGAATACCACACCTCAGTTCGACTTTGTTCCAGCGACCTTCCCCCACCCCGGCACGTCAAGTCCCAACAGCGCAGGAAGACGATCCCAGATAGCCCGCCTTTCCTTCCTATCCCGCGCCTTCACTTCAGAGCTACAGGTCGAGCAGAGCCCCAGGACGCCCTCGAAGCAGATCCGTGTGTACGGCACGAACGGGTCGGTGCTCGCGATGAGGTCCGTCTTCTTCTCGAGGGACTGGCATGCCTTCGCGAAGGCCTCCTTGCACACTGTCGGTTTCTTGCACCTCTCGGAGACAACGGGGGAGAAGATGCGCAGCCGAGCACGGACGCCAGCCTGTATGAGCCTCTCCTGCGCGGCGAAGCACAGTCCCAGGTCCTCCAGAGTGAGATTTTCCCGAGTCCCATCCACGCGAGTGAAGCCGTGGACAAGGTCAGAGCCAAGCCTGCAGCACTGCCAGAGCGCGACCGGGAGCATGGTCGAGTCGCCAATGAGACGGACGAGGTTGACGACGCCGACGGCGTGCATGTCTTCGAAGCCAGGAGGAGACGCACGGTTGCCCAGAGATTCCCAGTGGTCGAAGCTGTCCGTGTAGCGGTTCTTCAGGATGTCCAGCGCGGTATCGTAGACCTGTCGGATCTCGTATTTGAGCCCCAGACGGATGTACGCGGAGACCAGCTCGAAGGTAGGCGCTGCCGTCATGGGCGCGCTGCACGAAGAGGCCCAGTACGGTCAGCATTCGCGCATATATTCAGGCATTTGGAGTATCTGACCTCGGCATGAACAGGCGCAAGATATGGCGCAAGTCCTCCGGGCTATCCGTGAGATGGACTACAAGGCAACCGTCGTGTTTGCCGGATATGTCGTCTTCTGAACAGGAAGAGTCGGCAGGCGCAGAGCTAGAGGAGAGTATATGCGCGAGAACAGGAGAGTGTGCAGCGAGTAAGCCCTGATAGACCCGAAACTGGGTGTCACCAGCGACCAAGATGACATTGCCGTCTTCGAACCAGAACGTATCTCCGGCTGCAACCAGTACTCCGTGATCGTCTACATGCTCGGGAGAGTGGACTAGATCCGTTGCTTCGCACAGTGTGTCCTCAGAGCCAGGGTGGTAGTGAAGATGTTCAGAGCCCGGCGAAGATGTCCTGCCTTCCTCGGAATGAGGGTCTTGGCCTATTGCTTCCGGGCGAGACATCGTCAAGTCGACGCGGAATTTTGAAGGAAAGCCGAGCGCATCGTCGCTGACCAGACGTTTACGTTTGCTTCCTTTCAATAATGAATTTACCGTGTTCTCCTTGCCATCGCGTATACGAGATGTAGCAGTTGGTCGCGGAGGTTGACGACTGTGCGTGTTTTGGGCAGTGAGCCTACGCATGCAATTGGGATCCAATCACAATACTTCGACTCACATGCCGATACGGAGGATCGACGAGTAGCGCATGGGGGAGACGTCTCCTGCTGGCATGTCTGGGTACAACTGAGCGCAGCGACGCGGAAGCTAGATGAGGGTGGAAGAGAAGTCGATGCTCTCGCCGCGCGCGCGAGTGAGTGGGTCGGTACCTGCGTCCACGTGGCAGAGGGACAGATGATGTCATGCGGCCGTGCTCAGGCTAGCGCTTGGCGAGCAGAAATACCGTACATCTGCAGCCTCATCGGGCTGAAGCACTATGCATGCCATCGAGGTGCGCACGATTCTATGCATACGAAACTCCTGCGGACAGGTACGGCTGGTAGGAACCATCATCTCTCGCTGTACGTACGGCCGTCGTGTTCCCTACCCAAGCTAGCAACGATCCTTGCGTGCTCCGGGTAGCAATGCTTACTCTGCGGTACGTTGGCCAACATCGTTGGCCCCTGATATACATTACTGAGGACTATCGGTTAACTTTGGTCGGCCGCATAAGAGTAGCACTCACGGTCTCGTTATCTTTCTGCAGAGCCTCGGCCTCGACGTACTCCACCGGCCCTTCCACGATGACTTGAAGTGCGGCCAAGGCCGCATCGTCGCGCTCGCCGTCCCCGACTCCTGGGGGCTTCCCTAGAACGTCAACGTGCAGGGCAGATAACGGCGCTGCCCCGCACTGCGCACGCACGACCAGACACGAGAGTATCAAGCGCAGCATATTCGCGGACCAAGGAGCCTGCTTGAGGCGAAGGGTGCGCAGCTCTGGGAGGGCAACACCTCGATCTCTAGCATCCCGAGATTCCGCTGAGCTTCCTCCCGGGCTGGAGAGAAGGGCGACGAGGAGGGTTGTTACTGGCACGGGCCAGGGCCTATTGCGTTCGAACAGGCTTCCGCAGACATCGAGCGTCGACAAGTGAGGGAAGGCGGTGAAGGCTCGGACCAGCGAGTTGCAATCGAGGTTATCCAGTTCGATAGTTAGCGACGTGAGGGGCGCCTGCGCGAAGACGGTGCAGACGTCGTCAAGCTGTGCACTCTGGGAGTACGCGAACGGCGCCATTGGCGCGTTAGTCAAGGAGTGGCCACGGAAGAGAACCTCGAGCGATCCTTGGCCATTGTTCCCTCTGCATCCGAAGCCACTCCTATAGAGGGTGGCGGTGGTTGCCGCAGTGAGCATAGGAAGACAGGAGGGATCTCGGGGGAGGATGTGCATGAAGTCGATAGGGCCCTCTGGCACGTTGTCGCTGTCCGCAGCCAGGTCGACCTCGAGCGTGACGCTGATGTCGGCGGACGGAGAAAAGTGCAGGTGCTCCAGGAGCTGATAGACAGCAAAGGGCGAGCAGAGTGTCCATGCTACAGGCCAGTCCCCTGTGAACGACCGCAGCCGCGGTAAGGAGAGGTGGGCTTCGGGAGGGTCGCTGGGCGCGTACGATGCGAACTGCTCCATGATATCGAACGTGACGCTGAATTCCTCGAGGTGCTCGCAGGCTCTGAGCACGTCCAGCAAGGCGGGGACAGGGTTTTCCTGCCACTCCCAGAGCCAAGCCTCGTCGAGTCTGAGGACCCGAAGCCGCGAGAGGACAGACGAGCCCAGTCCAAGTTGTATGCCTACGGAGGTGAGCTCGAGCGTTCTGAGAGCTGGGAATCTGTCGCAATTGTCGAAGTAAGGTAGCTCATATTGAGCATCAAAAACGTTCATGGAAACCTGAAGTGACTCCAAGCGGGGCAGTTGATCGACGCTGAGCACCGTACGCGCGAGCAGGTCGTTCGTCTCCGCGCTGTCCCAGTGCGTGATATCGAGGGAGCGTATCCGAGGGGTTTCTTTGGCCAGTAAATGCATGATCGGGGGCGGTATCGATGGGTCGCAGATTATGGAGACGTCAATGGGTAGAGGTCTGGAGCGCCCGAGAGCAATTATGAACCATTCGGCCCGTGTGCGGTGGCATACGTCGATCTCTTGCCAAAGAGACGCAGTCTTGGTCACGATAGTCGCCCACAGCTTGCAGACCCGTATGAGTTGAGTTGATTGTGAGCGCCATCCGCTGGTATAGCCTCTGAGCATCCGTGCGAGCCACTCGAAGGTCATTGAAAGGATCTCGATGGGAAGCCGGCTAATAGGCGGCGTGCGTAGTCTCCGTTCTGCTGTGAGGTGATGGTTCGCAATCGCCCTAGATGGGGAGCACGGGAGCTCTGTTTCGTTAGGCTCGAAGTCAATCCTATGCGTACGCAATGGTTGCATATATAGTCTTACCGGAGCCATCAGGACTGCTTTTTACTGTGTCTGCTGCTTGCATCGAGTATCCTTCATGAGGCGGTGTCAATAAGACGAGGGCCATGAGCTGCGCAATAATACTTACTTGGACAGCCGCGATGAGGCCTTGTGATAGCTACGACGGCCCGGCGACTTTCTGCGCTCAACCTCTCCGGCAAGTGACACATATATACGCAAATGGGGAACAAGGAATCTTGAGGGAATGCATGAGGACAGCGCAGCTCCAAACAATAGTTGTTGTATGACACAAACACGATGGCGAAGGGAACAATGTGCAGGAGGAACCATCGCAAGCATGGGGCGGCAACACTATCGGAGTGTATTTGTGTAAGGTTATAGCTTATCGGAGATTGTCGGAGATTTGATGCATGTAACTCGTGCGTGCTCGCAAAGTACAAAGAACTTTTGATGGCCAGGATTCTCGCGCTGTTGCGTGCTTTGTCATTGATTTACAATTCGCAGCGAGATCCAGCACGAGGGTGTATAGTCTTGAGTAGTTGAGTACTGTTACTGAGTAGGATCATGGACCGTGCAGCTGGGCGCGATTGGAGACGCATGTCGGAGAAAGGACAGAGGTCATCGGAGTTCTTATGATGGTACAGGCTCTCGGCGTCTGACCGCCAATAGTTGAAGCTCCGCTGCTCCCCGTTCGTAGAACCGCTCCAAGTTTGAGCACTCCTCCGACCCAAGCCACGAGCGCATCGCAGCTAACTACAGCTCAGATCCCTGCAAGGAGACCAAATCTTGCTGATCAGAGTAGGACGTACAGCTTCGCGTGGTCGTTCATCCGCGCGTCTTGAGGGCTACGTGGCATACCAGTAAGTTTTCTGACTTACAGTTATCGCCGACATGATACATCACAATGCTGACCATGCCATCTTGCAGAGGTCGGTTCAGCGTGTCTATACCCGCAGTAACTCACTCATCCTCTTGTCGGTCTACAGGGCGCTCACAAGTGCCGCATTTTTCTGACCCATTAGACGCCTTCGCTGGATTTTTCCGACCCAGCTATGAAACAATTCGCGATTCCTCGAGCTGGCAAGGCTAGCAAGCAGGCGCAGCCTGCTAAGGTCAACGAGTGGCTATATAAGCAACTAGAGCCACAAAATCTTGTCCTATATGCGGACAGCGCCGTCGTGGCGATCAATAAGCCCAGAGGGCTCGTCTGTCAGCCCTCGAGGTTCATGGTACGTCACTCAGAGTCTTGCATCTATATGACCAGCCCGGAGAAGCACAGATACTCGTGATGACGATCTGCGATCTCTTCGCTGGATGTACGCATAGCCGACTCCGCCAACGTGTTCGACCATTCTCGAGGTGGCTTACATCTCTAGCACGCCGACCTCTATTCGCCGAGTTCTCTGTACTGGTCCTGCCGATGTAACATGGGTCATATCTAACGGGATTCGATCGTGTATAGGCACCCGATGTCGACGACAAGAACAAAGATACTATGGGTTTCGCTCTCAAAGGTGAGTTCACAAGCGACAGGGCATTCTGCGTACGACGGCTCATCGCATGGGGAAGGCATCAAAGAAGCACTCCACCTGGATGAGGATCTGCGGACAGTCCATCGACTTGACAAGGCATGTACAATTCCGCGGCATAGCGACGCAAAACGCTGACATCGTATTTCTAGCAAACAACGGGACTCCTCTATCTAGCGCGAACAATGAGATCTGCTAAAGAGCTCTCTCGCCAAATACGGGATAGAACGCTGCAGAAGACATATCTGGCCCTCGTTTATGGCCAAGAGTCCGACTTCCCAGCTAGCAGTGGGGTTATGGATACGAAGATAGTATCTGAGGAGGGCTACGTGCGGGTCGTAGACGGGGCCCATAACCAACCGTCCAGGGCGCTTTCCAACACTTCCTCGGGCGAGAACTGGGTGAAACAGGCGATCACCGAATATCGTGTACTTGCGACATCGGTATGCTCCGTTGTACTGAGACAACACTACCTCCCAACTGACTGTTGGCGAAGCCGAAGGTCCCGATAACCCTCCTCGAGCTCAATCTGGTGACCGGTGTTAAGCATCAGATACGAGCTCAACTGGCACAATGCCTCGGCAGTAAGCATATCACCAGCCGTGCTCACTTTTATGTGTGATTGAAATCGCCCTATCACAGCACCAATATTGAGCGATCTGTACGGCTCAAGGGAACAGACGCAGGAAATCGCTCGCGCGCTTGACTTGGAGCGGTCGCCCCCTTTATGCCTACATTCGTCGCGCTTGACGTACACGGTGCGTGTATTGTTCGTCGCTTACCCTGTGCTCCCTCATCCGTCCTTTGGTCCAGCGGTATGCTCGAACAGGCCCCAAGAGAATGCTCCGCCTCGGGGTGGGCGCGCCGATCCCATCGGCTTTCGATAGAGTCTGCAAGGCTGCCCAGATCGAGCTCGACGTCGACCAGCGCTCAGGCGGCGTATGGGTCGACGACGAGAAAGTGCGCGGCGTGGGCACAGAACTCTATCGGAAGCAGAAAGGCGGCATCACGAAAGACGACATCGACGATACGGTTACTAGCATTGGCGGCGTATGGTACGGCAGTCAGTGATCGTACTCAGGTCCGACAGCAAGAGCATGTATACCCTCACAGTGTTCTCTTCGTCGCTCCCTATCGTGATCGCCATCCGAGGCGACGCTACTTCCAACTCGATATATGCGCGACCTCCATCACAGTTAAGCTCTCAAGTCGGTGTGCCTGGAACCCAGGGCCTGCGGCCTGAGAGGGGACGGCTCGGGATCGATCGTCTCCTCGCCCGATTGATCACCGCGCTCGCGCCCGGTGGACGAGGACTCACAGCCCCGGCGCGCGCCCCCGATGCGGCCACCGCAAGTACGCGTATTTGACAGCGACCCCCGCCGGCACTGGAGGGCTTCGCGCCCCTCACCGTCCGCCCAGCGCGTCTCCCCGGTGCGTCCCCTCAGGCTCTCCCTTCACCTCCGCGTCACGGCCGCCGCCACCGGTGCGTCACCGCGATGCGCGACCTGCCCCTGCCCCGCGGCCGATCCCCCATCTCGATTCGCCCGATATGCCTGCAGAGCTGTGTCAGGGCCCTGGCGTACGTGCAGTAGGTGCGCGTGTGCGACGTGCGCCTACAACGGCCTACTTCTGGCGCGGGCGCCCGCGAGCCGTTCAACAGGCTATTTGACCTCCGGGCGCGGAGAGTGCGCGCGTTGGTGCGGTCGCAGTCCCGCGAGCGTAAGGATGACTAGCAGGACGGCGAGGTGGCGGCTGCGCACTCGTCATGGGGCGCGTCGGACTTGCAACTTCCTGTACGAAGGTGCGAAGCCGTGACGCTCTGAGAGGGCAGCGCTTGCGGCGTAGCGGCGCGGAGGTAGGTGGGAGGAGGCAAAATTCAAGTCCGCCCGAGTCATTGGCAATGCTCAAGGTTCAATGTTTTGGACCATATTCATCCGGCTACTGAAAGCACTCACAAACAGCTCGCGAACCACCGATCGTCGACCACGTCGATACTTCGCGCACGATCACGGGGCATCGCCTTTCTCAAGCATCAGCGCGCTACATCGTATTCGACAGATAGCACGCCGCTCGAGAACGCCTTCAGCCTATTGCTACCGCAATGCAGACAGGCTCGCATCGGTACGACACCTTTGTACTGTCATGATGTAGTATCCAATCAACTGACGAGTAACCGTCTCCACTTACGGTCTGCAGGCGGGCCAGGGAATCAATGGTACCGCGGTCAATTCGTCCCGCGCGAGCCCGCAACGGCATTGAGTTTGAAGGGATACAAGGCGTTGGCGCGTCAACCCCCTGACGGGGCGGTGCGGCGATGCAAGAGCTACTGTCGTGTCCAGCTGAAGGTCTCATGGTGGAGGCGCGTATTGGGACGGGACAACGCGCAGTCCGAGCACCACGGAGTCCGTGTGCGAGCGGGTGCTAAGAATCCTTGCTCCGTGCGGGACATTTCTATGTCTCGCTCTCCGAATCTCTGCAATGCTAGTTGATGTCCAAAGATATGCCATGCCATGCGAGGACGGAAGATCAACATGTCGATTAGGCGGTGTCGTCTGCTGGAGGCCAGTATCCGCCTACGGAGGATTGGTGGGGAGAGGGTACGATATATAGCGGGGCATTTCTCTGGTAAGGGTAGGCGTCCATCTTCTTCATTCGACTCCTCACCTACAACTTCTTCTACCTTCTCCTTAGGTCCCACACCTCCTTGTCGGTGATACTCGTTGACGAGCCATCGACACCATGGTCAAGCTCGACGCACGCGGCTACATTGCCATCGTAGAAATAGTCCTCTACGCCCCCGTAATCCTCGTCGTTATCCCTGTCGTTTTCCGCAATGGCTTCGCCCGCAAGGCCGGGTGGATCTACCTGTTGCTGCTCTCCGTTTGTGAGCCTCCTCAATTCTTCTCGATTCAACAGCGTTGATGACTTTACCCTTTGCAGTCCGTATCGTCGGCGGCGTGACACACATACTCTCTGAACAGAACCCCACAGACAAGACGCTTCAAACCATCTATACCGTCACTGAGTCCGCCGGCCTTTCACAGCTCCTCGTCGCCACCTGCGGCTTCATCGGGACAGTGTACGTCCAGGCTATTCTTCTCCCTCCCCGTGCTCATCGGTAATCCCAATTCGCCCCTTCCGCAGAGTTCAGCACTCGCTCGACAAGCGGTCATTCGTCAAGCACGGTCTACTCCTGCTCGAGCTGCTCGGCACTGGAGCGCTCCTGCTGATCGTGTTCGGAGGCACCAAGTCCGGGAACGCGAAGACGCAGGCGCAACTCGACCAGGGCACGACCTTCCGGCACATCGGCATCATCGTCTTTGGCCTGCTCTACCTCGCCGTCATCGGCGCGACCGCCTTCTGCTGGGCTAACCGCGATGAGATCCTCAAGTACCGCCGCAAGGTGCGCAGTCCCGCCCTTCGCAACCTCACACCCATTCACCTCACTCGCACGACAGCTCCTGCTCGGTATAGCCTGCGCGCTCCCCTTCCTCGGCGTGCGCGTCCTCTACGGCATCCTCTCCGCCTTCGTGCCCTCGCAGGTCGGCTTCGACGCCGACGGGAACCTCGTCCCGCAGGTGCACACCTCCTCCCTCAGCAAGTTCAGCGCGACGACGGGCAGCTGGGCGCTCTTCCTCACCATGTCCGTCGCGGCCGAGTACGCGGTCGTGCTCACGTACACCGTCGTCGGCATCCGCACGCCGCTGCACAAGGACACGGACGATTCCGACGCGCTGGCGCGCGGCGACTACGTGCGCACGCCCACCGTGGCGGTCGCCTTCCCACCCGCGGTGAGCGGTGGACGCGGCGGGGCGGACGAGTACAAGGGCGGGTACGCATCGGAGGGCGGGGGGTACTACGCGCCCCAGCGCGGCGGGTATGCTTGAGAGGGCCCGATGCGGGGCACGATCGCGAGGTTTGAGCTTGGCAAGGACAAGTAACGTTTGATGATATGCTCGGGTGCTAGCTAGGTACATGGATAGACGGACTTCCGGACGTATTAGCTGCGCCGTAATTTATGTTGTGCTGAAGCGAAACGGGAGCTGAGGGAGAGTGCAAGTGGGGACGATGCAGGTGGAGGTCTCGCTGCGAATAGTGTACAGGCCGGCGGAGCCGCGGGGCGCGCGCCGGCAGATCCGGTAGGATGAAGGTTGCTGAGAACGAAAGTGGAGACGAAGCGCAATAGAGCGTGGTATACGAATGAGTGCGAAAGCAGCGGCATGCGCAGGTCATGCAAAGCGAAGGAGGGCGGGGGTGGCGGCGGGGTGCACTCAAATCGTGAGCGCGGCGCGCGCCTGCGCGATGATGTCCGCGGCGTTGTCCGCGCGCGGTCGGATCGCACACACGAATGGCTTCGGGTGGCTGCAGAGGCGAAGGCGAGAAGCGCGTGGCGGGTGCAGAGATGGGGGAAAAACAAGCGTCAGCGACGGCGGAATGGAAGGCCGGCATCTATGGCGGGCGGGGCACTTGCCTGACGAAGCCGGAGACGAACTCGGGCGGAGGCGTGATCTCGTGTCCCCACGCGTCGACCGTCTTGCCGATGTCGAAGAGCGAGATGATGCTCGCCATCGCGAGCCAGACTCCTGCGTCCGCGAACTCGCGTCCTGGGCACACCCTGTGATGTGTGCGTGGCGTGAGCATGAGTATGAGTGAACGTATAGAGCCCGGAGGGGCGTGGGCGACGCACCGTCGTCCGAACCCGAAGACGATCCGGCGTGGGTTGGCCAGCTCGGCCGTCTGCGCATCCATCTCCTGCCAGCGCTCGGGGCGGAACTTCTGAGGTTCGGGGTACAAACTGGGGTCCTGGGTCATGTTCCTGCGCCGGACGACATCAGGAATGGGTATCGAGAAGAGAAGGGAATAGGAGAGCCTCACCAAATGTTCGGGATGACCATGGTGTTCGCCGCAATGTGGTAGCCCCGGTACTCGTCGTCTTCGGTGGTGTTGTGTGGGATCGCTGCGGGCCATGATTCAATACCCGCTCTGTGCGGTGGACGAGAGATATAGATAGCGCACCAAGCGGGACAGGGCATTGCCAACTTCGCGAAGAACGCTCGGGTAAGTGACGTTATCAGGAACGGGAGGCATATTGACTTACCGGTAGACTTCTTTGAGCACGCACTCGAGATAGGGCAGGCTCTCTCTGTCTGCGTCGTCAGGGAGCCTCGAGCGGCCGATGACGGCGTCGAGTTCCTGCTGCGCCTTCTTGAACGCCTCGGGGTGGAGCACCATGGCGAGGAAGAACGTCGACAGCACCGTCACCGTCTGCGAACGCGGTCAGGAAAGCTCGTCAGTTGCCGCCCGCGTGTCAGCTGGTGCGCAGGACGCGTACCGTGTCCGTGCCCGCTGGGGAAGCGCATGTCAGCTGGGCGGGTGCGCTGAATGTGCGATAGCGACGAACCTGCGTAGATGACGCCTGCGGCACCTTTAATGTCCTCCTCTTCTTCGGGTGAGATTCCATTCCGACTGTAGACGTCTTCGAGAAGGTTGGCCGTAAAGCACGGGCGCGCATTCCCACTCGCCTGGCGGGCGGATGGCTCAGCGGCTGCAAACACATGCATGGAAGAGGAAGACGCCTACCAGGGCGGTCTTGACCATGTTGTAGGGCAGGTCCATGAGCTGCCGCACCATGCTGCGGATCCTGAACGCGTTGCGTTTGAAGCCGGCGCCGGGCGCCCAGACGGGGAGGCGCTTCACTGCAAGCGGACACGGTGAGCGCGCAGGAAGAGAAGGCACGGGTGCGAGGAAGGCCCGAGGTGGACCGCAGCTCACGAATAGGGAAGAAGTCGACGAGCATCGAGCCGGGACTCCCGGCACGCACGGTCTCGACGGTTGTATTCCGGGCGAGTTTCACGTACTCGTCCTCCATCGAGTGGATCCGATGGCCGTATGTGATCTCCATAATTGTGCCGACCGCCCATCTACGAAAGAGGGTAAGTGAGTTTCAACACCGTAACAAAAGTGCGCTGGCAGACCTGTGGACATGTTCGAGGAAATCGGCCGGCGACTCAAGCAGGCCGGCGAGCATGGTGTACGTCTCCCGGCGCTGGACCGGGCGGTAGCCGAGGAGCGCTTCCTTGGACTGGAAGTTGTCGTGCATCCACCGGCGATGCTTGCGGAAACGGTCGCCATAGGGCATGTGCGTGATGACGTTGTCCCAGCCCATCCTGGCACGAGAAGCACCCCCCGAGGCGGATCAGCGCATCACTCGCGGAGATCTAGATGCGAGGCGGACTCACAGCTCGGAGAGAAGGATGAGGCGCGGTCTGTCCGAGTACTTGCTGCTCTTCTTCTCGAGCAGATCCTGCGCCGCGCGGAGCGAGTTCAGGACCAGCACCGGGCGCTGGAACAGCTTCGCGTACACGACATCACCTAAACAGACAGCCAACTCAATACGCCGCCTTCCAGATCGGCGCGCGGAGTGCGCGACGCGGGCTCGGGCGCACATGTGGAGGGCGAAAGGGCCATCACCCCCGCCATCTCCGACGCACGCCCTATGCGCTATATCGCGGAGTATCGGGATATGTCACGCACCATACTGCTTTGCCCACTTGCCAAACGTCTTCTCCTGATACTCCATGGGCAGCTGGTGAACGTTCCCAAGCACAGGGATCGCCTTGGGCCCGGGCGGGAGCCGAACCGGCGCGGCGCGGTGCTTCGCGCCGTGTACGAACCACGAGACGGCGAAGCGAAGGAGGACGAAGACGAATGCAGCGACGCTGACGGGCGCGACGACGTGCATGGCGGACAGCATGATGTCCGAAGCGTTAGCGTTCTGGCGGTGGCGGACGGCTCACGGAAGGAAGAAGCAAGGAAGCTCGGGCGGTGTTGCGCAAATGGCGGGACTGGATGCGGACGGAGACTGGCCCCTGCGCCCGCGCGGGCTTTATACTAGGGAGGGGGAGCGGAGTATCCGACCCACTCGCGCGTTTTGCCCCGAGCATGTGCGCGTGAATATTACCTGCCGCATCGGTTTGGGAGTTCTGGCGTGGACTCCGAGCCCCGCGAGCCTTCTTCCTCCCCAGGGTCGACATACGTATGGTCGACGTTTCCCGGGGGCGGGGCGACCCGGTTGTCTGGTACGGGGCGAATTGAATGAATCGGGCAAGGGTGTCCTCCCGATGCACCGCGTATCGCGATACGTGATGGACAGGCGCAAGTGCGACAGCGCTGCCCCGAAGCGAAGATAGGGCGATTGCCGTCTTGTCCACGGAGAAACGCATGCATTGTCGCCAAGTTCGTCGCGCGGGTTCACGTCAGCAGACGCGGATGCCCAGCCGAGCCTAGGGCGCGCTTTTTGTCCAGGACTCCAGTTTCTGCGTCTCGGAGAGGCTCCAGACCTGGCAGTGGAGAAAGTGAGGGACGGGGACGTGTTGAGCGTGTGCAAACGAGATGGACCGTCGAATTGCACCTCGGCCCGCGGGAGATGCTGGAAGATGGCGGCGCCGGGGAATATGAGACCTGAGAACGCGAGGAACAGCTTGGATTCAGGCCGTTTCACCTGGAATAGCAATCGCATCCATCAGCCGACCTCACGCTATGAGATGCGTTACGTACGAATAGTTATTATCGTGAGCTGATTCGCACCTGGGCAAACGGAGTTTTGCTTCCCGGGGTCCTCTCGTAGATCGTCGTATGGGGAAAAGTGCAACAATTCGGGAATCGGAAGTACCGCAAGATCAGTGTGCTGGCAGTTGTGTAGCTTACGCTCGATATTTAACCATAGAATCTCAGAAAGCATGGTTGAGTGGTGTAGTGGTTATCACTCCTGTCTTACACACAGGCGGTCGTCGGTTCGATCCCGGCCTCAATCATTTTGGCGCCCCAGCCGCTTCTCTCCCGAGGTAGCGGCGTAGTCGAACTTTATATCTCTGCTCCTTTTTGCCCAAGTCTCCGAGTCGAATAGCCTCAGGCGCAAGAAGTCGTTCTCCGACCGGGCGGTATTAGTGCGCGTATCGTCGATGTGCACATCAATCATAGTCAGGGTTGTCATCGCGTCAGATGCCATCGGGAATGTACTCCTGTCACTTCCACGCCCGTGGCACGCACCTCGTCGACGTCCGCGCGGTTCCTCACCTCTGGAACGTTCATGGTAGGAAGCTACGCCGTAAGTTGACGTCGGCTTGCAACCTCGCCGCCGCCAGACGAGTACTTAGGACGAATCCTCCAGCGCGCCCCGTCGCCCCGTCTTCCTGCTGCCCGAGGCCGTAACGATTTATCCATTCTTCAGCTCCCGCCTTCTCGACACGGTGCGCGCGATCAGACAGCTGCGCCGATGCGTTCGCACCTCGGCGCCGCAGCGGGTCACATTGAGACCCCTCCCGTCTGATGGTCGATGGGAGCATTTGCATATCGCTGGCGCCCGGGCACTCGCGATTGCCAACTGCTCAAACATTTTGCGCAGGGATTACGGCCCTGCGATGGATCCTCGCCTGCATGGGCGTTTCCTCCGACTCCCCTTGGCGGCCATCACGCTCGTCGTCCAACTCGCCTGTGCCTCTCGTTCGTCGGATACGCGATAGGGCCGTTCTCGTGACGATGACGGCGGGACCTGTCATCCTGCCAGACCTTGCCAAACGCAACACACCGATGGTCCAACTGGGGATACAGGCCTCACGTACTCGCCGCTCTGTGCCGCCTAGCCAACCCACCGATAGCACGCGGATAATGGACATCTCCCGAGAACAGCTACCGCGAGCCTGGATTGATACGGAATTCGGCACATCGTGCGCAGGTGCAGGTGCGCCCGTTCATTTGACACCATCGCGTTCGGGGGTGCGTTTGACCTCGGACTTGGCAGTTCCCGAACAAGACGGACGAGCGGCCGCAGGGCCTGGCCGCGGCGCACTACGACATCCCACTGCTGAAATAGCGGCCATCCAAAATTGCCTCTCGGGGAAGGGAAGACTATGGTACTCGACTGTCCGGATCCCGCGTCATCGTCCTCGCACACCGCGCCGCAGCGTTGATCTCGCGCACATCACTTCCAAGTCCACACGCAGGCTCCTGCTGCTCCGGGTGCCTCGCGTTTCCTGAGGTCCGGCGCCCGGGTCCTCCATCTGCCTCCCGCCTTCGGACACCCTGCACCCCGTCGTGGTCAGTTGCCCTCCGCCACCGCCACCACACTCTCAACGGAGTAGGCATCCATCGGACCCCTAGACGAAACTAAAGAGATGTCAGCGGCCACATCGTCACGGATGAGACGATTCTCTCAGGTGTGCTCTCACCAAGACTGAACCGTCTGCCCGGCCGCCCGGAAAGCCGCCGCCGTCCCATGGAGATCTGTCTGCCAATGATGGTGTTCTTGACCGACCAACCACGCCGGCGGCCGCGCGCCTTCCTCGTATCGTCTCCACCTCCAGTGCTGCCTCGGGACACCGCCAGCTTGCCTGCCGCCGTGCCCTTCCTCCCGACTCCTCCAAGTCCGAGTCGGTCGAGGAGCGTCGGAGTGGCCACCCGTGCCTCCACCACCTCTCCCTCCTCCAGGTCCTCCTCCTCCTCTGGCTGAACTTCCGCTGGCATCTCCTCGGCTCCCGATGTTATCTCGTGCTCGCCCAGCCGATCCGCACGTCTGAGCGCAGACACACGCACGTACGCGGCCCGCTCAAGGCGCCCCGCCAGTGCCGCGGAGAGCTGAGCGGCTGCGCTCATGCGTGCGTCGACAATTTGAACCTGTGCGTCCACGTCGGACTGGCTACCACACGATCCAGGGCTCGCCGGCGCGTCTTCTTCGTCACCTTCAGCGCGCGCAGCGGTCACTACGTGGGCGCCTAGGGCCACGGTGCGTAGGCGAGGATCGAGCATGGAGAGCCGCCCCTTCGCAGGACTGTCCGTCGCGCTCGTCGGGCTGCCCACCACCCCAGCGGCAACTGAGGAAGAGACCGACTTGGCACTCTCGGACGTGAAGAACTCGTGCAGCGTGCGCGCGAGCGCGGCTTCCGCGTCGGTCATGGGTGTCCCGGGACGCGAGGGCGGTAGGCCCCGGCTCGGGTGCGAGGTCGCGCCCTCGCTCCCCGTGGGCGAATCCGCGTCCGGGCGCAGCGGACCCCGCGGGGACGAGCACTGCGCGGCGCCGAGGTGGGCAAGGCGGGCACCCAGGGCGAGGCGGGCGAGCGGCGAGGGCACTGCGGGGGAAGGGGAACGCAGGGAGTTGGGCGTGCGACTGGGATTGGGTGATGGAGGTGCGCTGGGTGCTGCGCAGGCGCGCGAGGGTCTGCGTGAGCTCGGCGGTGGCGCGCTCCTCCTGCTGTTGGACTACTGCGAGATCGGCGCAGGCGGCTTGCAGCGTGGCGCGGGCCACTGTGATGAGGGCCTCCTCCTCGGCACCCATGCGACAGCGCTGTTCGAGGAGGTGCAGCTGAATCTGCAACAGGTCGGCGGTGTTGCAGATCTCTGCTGGAGAAAGGCGTACGCCCATCTCGGGCTGTACTTGGAAGGTCCGTAGCATGATGAAGCGCGAGGATAGGTTGCGAGTGGGAGCAGTACCGTTGTCTACTAGCTGGTAGGTGCCACTGATGCTGGCGTAAACACAGAAAGGGTGATGGGAGGAACAGTGTGATGACTCTCGATATCGTTAGAGGTGCGCCGTCAGCTCTTCAAGAGGCTGACACTACAGCTGCGTATCACGCTCCAACCACTAACTGTCCCTCGATGGCTCTGCTAGAATGCCAGCCCGTCAGCCTCCTCCGTCATGACACCTACACGGGCCAGACTTCTCCCAACACTCCCTCCATTACTATCACTGCCACCTACGCCTCCGATTCCCCCTCTCCTTCCCTCCCCGCCTCTCGATCGCCATGTCGTCCACTCTGGCGCCTGCAATAGCCACCATTCTACAAGACCTCCCCGCAGTCATCGAGCGCACGCTGCGCCACGAGACCGCGTGCCACATCCTCACCGCGCAGTGCGCAGTGCTTGCCTCGCAAGTGGAGGCCTCGAAGGCGCGCATCGCGAAGGAGAAGATGGCGCAGCGCCTCCTCAGGGCGGAAATCGCAGCGTTCCTCCGCGAGCGGGGCGAGCTGCGCAGCGCAAGTGCGTCCACCTTCCACATTTGATTCTGGCTTGTGCGACGTAAAGACTGACTAAGCGGCGGCGGCGTCTGTGTCGGTGGCTGCAATAGACTCGTCGCGCGTCATGGACGACAGTTTGATCCTATCGAATGCGAGCGGTGTGACCGACCCGGTACGTCTTCTGAGGCGCTTGAACGTTCGCAGCTGACATGGTGTCTATTTCGCAGGATGACTCAATATTTGGCGGGAAGAGCGACAATTCGCTGTACCAGGAGAGCCCCTTGTGCCTGAAGTCGAAGCGCAAGGGCAGGATCTTCGACGCTGACGTCGAGATCCTGCCTAAGCGCCGGAGGCTGACGGTCGAGATCGACGATGTCAAGCCGTCGCGGTCCGAACTTCAATCCGCCGAGCTTCAATCTGTCGCCGTAGCTTCCGTCAAAACCGAAGACCAGTCGCGATTTTGATCTGTTTCCTTGCTTGTATACTTGCATCCCGTTCTCTGCTTGTATATCTGTTCGTAATGTTTTGTCTTCTGCCTATAGAACCATATGCTCTCTCATTTGCAATCGTGTCCGAAACGCTATGTCGACATTGTCAGAAAAAACGAGCAGTCACCTAATACTGCCGCAGTCGGCAAACGCGTCGCGTCGGGGGCGCGTCGAGCCACGCACACGTGACCGCGTCTGCTACCTCATCTGTCGAGCGCCCGCGTTCCCACGCTATTGTCTTTCGAACCTCGCCGTCGTTGCTTCGGTTGCCTCGCGGTATACTTGCACACAACTTGAGGGTGAACGGCGATGCTCCGCACGCCAGGTCCGATTCCACCCTTACCACCCTTACGTTACACTTCATAAATTGATGCTCGAGTTCAATACTGCATTAAGCTGGGTGCGCGTGAGAACGTATATCGCCGGCACGGGAAACTCAGAATTACAGATGGGACAAGATGCGGATTATGAGATTATCGCGTGCAATGCATCACGGATGGCAAGCAATCTAGAGATACGAAGTGAAAACATCCCCGACTTCCTCCTTCTTGACTCTAGCCCGCGACACCAGCCTAGAAATCGCGTCCAAGCGGAAGTCAACGTCCCAGTAAGTCCACTCTCGGGCCCGCCCACGTCGTACCGAGCGCCGCACCACCGTGGCTTCCACGAGAACGATGTCGCCCACCACCAAGTCGTGCGGGGAGAGCCGAGCCATGTCCGCCTTGGCCGTGTACTTCTCAGTAGCGTCATAGACGTTAGGGAACATCTAGCGGTACCGATCAGACGGTGAGGTGCATTCACAACCCGGGCGTATTGCGAGGGCATACCTCAATGACCTCGGCTCCTTTGCTGGCGTGCGCTGCATGAAAGACTACGTGGGGCTCACCTGACGGTATACAGTGAGTCTGTTGTTGTCGATGTAAATATGAGCAGAGCTTACGAGGATAAGGTCGAGCCCTGGAGTAAATGGCGCTCAGGGCGTCTCGGTCGATGTCTCTGAGCAGCTTGATGGTCGCCTCACATCCAGCGCGAGGATCGACGTCGGAGAGCATGTAGGAGATCGTTTGCAGAGCTCCGGTAACCCACAGGGAGATAGGTTGCCCTTGCGTGCAAAGCGTTGTCGCATCTGAGCCCTTGCCCCATCCGGCGTTCATGGGCACCTGGGACAAAGCGAATCTCGACGACGCATCACGATATTCCAGGAAAGAGCGGATGCGCCTGCAGTGTATGAGAGCACGTGAAAGGCACTGTGAGGACGGACTTACTCGACCGATTGTCCTGAAAACCACCATGGCAACACGATGGCGTCCCGTGTGAGGGATTGGGAGGAATCTGACTGCGCGACGGATGTATCGGAGTCGGACTCGCTGTTAAGAAACAGGGCGGTCTCCGCCTTCCCCGCGAGTGGGCTATCGGGAGCACGGCTGCGTGCATATCAGGACGATGAGCAGAGGTCGAGCGAGAGCACCATACTAAGGACGCTTGCGTAGAGGCGACGCCTCTCTGACAGCAGCAGGGCTGTCAGATGGGATGCTGCATGAAAAGTGAGAACAGCGAGGAGGCAATAAATGGGAGCTTCGCACCGAGGGCGTTTGCGTGTAGGTGCGAGCATTGGGAGAGGGTGGGGAAGGGCGATAGAGACCAGCAGCAGCATAGAGATCATTTATACATCGTCGACAGCGGGATTCGTGCTGAAGATGTCATTCTGAGCGACGCTCCAGGGGCGTTGCGAAGAGACTCGGCGATCAGACGCGACGGCGGCAGCATGGTGGTTACAGCCAGAGCGACGCTCGCAGTCGCAACGTGGACAAGAGTAGTCACGCATTGCCTCAATCGGCGGTCACCGTCACAGACGTAGTAAATTGCCGCCGACATGCGAAAACTCCAGATTGCGACAGACTACATCCCACCCCCCAGGATACATTGCCGCGGCGTCGTTCTGCACGCAGTACACCTACACGAATACATCACTGTGCTAGCGGGCTACAGCTGGTCGTTGAAACCGCCCAACATGGGGTGGTCCTGCACACGTGAATCCCCAACCACATCCGCCCTAGAGAGCAAGACCGAGATCGCGTGAAGCTGAAAGGCAGCAGTCCACAATGTCCACCCCTCCGGGCAAGCGCGGTCGACTTGACATCTGACTAGACTGCACTCCACAAGGACAACGTCCCCGATAGTCAACTCCGTGGGCTGCAGCTTTGGCATCAGGGATTTATCCGCGTAGATGCGTCGCGCATCGTAGACGTCGCGGAAGACCTTGGTTCAGTGCCCAGTAAGCAGGCGTCGGGTAGAAGAATACACTGATGGCGTGAACGTACCCGCCGGTCCCTGTGACCTAACTTATCGGCGCAGAAGTCGTTGCTCGACAGCCATGATTTCCCTGGACGCGGTTAACATAGCTGCAAAGCTCGTCACTTGTCCCAGTACGTACTTGGCATGACCGTCGATAAGCCCATCAGCCGCTTCACTCCGGCAGTGTCAACCTCACGCAGCAGATCCAGGGCGAAGCGCACGGAGGGTCGAGCATCCTCTTCCGTAGCGAACACCCAGATCGCCTTCAGATGGCCTATCGCCCAGATCTGTACGACCCGGTTGTTGAGCGTCAGAGAACAGGCCGTCGGTCCTGTGCCCCATGTGCAACCCGCGGGAACATCGCTGAGGTTGAAGCGAGCGGTCAGGGCGTCCATGTAGGACAACAACTTCTTCAAACGGCTATTTCACGCGTTGAGTTATACGCTCGACACCGGGCTCAGGAGGTACTTACTGGAAAAATGCGCTGGGCACCCACATCTCAACGGCAGGCGTCGAGTCGTCGATATCTGCCCACATTGCCTCCGCTTCGTCCACCTCCATGGAGTCCTCTTCGGCGCAGAGCGTACTGGTTGGCGACCAGTCCACGGAGTCGTCTGGTGGCGCAGAATCTTCATCCATCCGTGGTTGCATAGCGAGGACTGTGAGCTAGCGAGCGCAAGAGAGAGAGCGGTTAAATAGGTGGGCGAGCCGGGGGCCAAGGACCGGCACAGGCATGGTCACGCAATCTCGTCGTAGTGGAAGATATACGAGTGACGACCACGCTGCTCGAGACTGCATGTACGCGTGCTTTATTTGGCCATGCCATCAAGCGCCATCATCGGTCCGTCGGGCCGTTCACACAGTTTCACTGCAGACGAAGGGGAGAAACACTGGAACAATCGCGCGGCATTGGCGTTACACATAGACAAACAAGTAAACAAGTATACGCTACGTCTAGAGGATGTTCTGTAGAAGACAGGGCAACGGCAGCTCCGGTGTAGGCTCAGCGCATCTCTCCCCGCAAGGACGGTAGTCCAATCTCCACACCACCTCCGCGTCCAACTCGTCGTCCTCCAGAGGATCGAACCTCGCCTTCAGACACCCAGCGTCGTCGAACGTCCTTTGCTGCGACGGACAGAGGAAGTGTTTGGAGGCGCACGCGCCAAGACAGGCGAGATCGTGCCACACGCTCGTGAAGAACTGCAGATCAATCCCGAGCCTCGCACAGTCTTGCACGACCTCGTCGAAGCCGGATGAATCGGGGCGAGCGACGAGCGCGCGATGCGCGAAGAGGAGGGTCGGATACGCACTGCCGAAATGGCGAGGGCCGACGTAGAGGATGTGGAGGGACGTCGGGCTCGCAACAATCGGAAGGAAGGGGGTGTGGGCTTCGCTCTGCAGCAGGTTGACCCTCCCGCGAGGAGTTTTGATAGTGAAGGACTGGTCGTCCACATCGTTCCAAGGATCGCGGGTTGCATTGGCTGCTATGCGCGGGGATTGCACGACGCCGTCCTGTTCGAAGAGGAGGTGGTGGAGGAAAGGTGGCATGTAGTCGACAGGGACGTAGATGTCGAGATGATCGGACTGCACGTCCAGGTGCCGGAGGAAGAATGCGAGAGCGGCGGACCCTCCGATGACGGCGTTGAGCCTGTCGAGCTTGGCAGCGAGGAGGGCTGGCCTTGGGACGAAGTGGGATAGGATGTAGAGGAGCGACTTCGTGAGCTCCTCGCTGGAAAGGCGCAGGCTCTCCTTCGAGGCCATACGGAAGACCAAGAGGGTAGGCAAGTCCATCTGGGAGACGACCAGCGCCGTCAGGCAGCGCGAGAATACTGGCATCGTCGTGCAGTAGGTGGAGGCTGGGGTGGCGCTGCGAAGGTGAAGGTCTTAGCGCAGATAGACGATGAGCAGGGCGGACTTGGAGGTCGCCGCGAGGATGTAAGAATGTAAAAGGGATCATGCCCTGTAAGCGATGCGTCTGCTAAAGAAGGACCCGCAACTGAGCTGATGGCGTGGCGACAAGGGAGGTACAGGGGCAGGCGAGGGCGTAGTCAGGGGCGCCGAAATTTGGCAGCAAAGTAGTTCGTCTATCGGACAGATTTTTAGGCTATGTTTAATCACAAATCGACGGTGATGTCTTCCTCCACCTGGACCCCCTCGTCGTCTGCCAGATCGGCCGGGGCAGAGTGAAGCAAGAAAATACTGCCGAGTTCGAAGCCGACATCAAACGAACCCCATGACTTCTTCCCCTTCCCTTCGCTCGCTCGCCTCCAGCGGGTGAAGGTACACTCCACCACGACAATGTCGTTCTTACCCAGATCCACAGGGCTCAGTTGCGGCATGGCGGATTTAGCCGTCAACCGCGTGGTCGCATCATAGACCTGCGTGAACGCGGTGGCCTGGTTCAACGGATGAGAGGGATAATCAGGAATGACAATACAGGCTACGTACGGTGTGACAATATTCTCCCTTGCCTTGTGTACTGCAGATCTTGGCAGCATAGACTGTCGGCGACGTATACTCTACAGAAATCATGAGCACAATGATCAAGCAGTATGAATCTCACGTACCTGAACGCGGACGAGCACGGCCGAAGAGTTCCGTCACGACGGCCTGTTCCTGGCCCGAGTGCAAGGAGACACCAACATTGACGCGCAGGTGGGGATCGCCGTTGCGGTCGAAGAACCACAACGAACGTACCCGGCCGATCATCCAGATCAAGACAGGTTTCCCGTTCAGACACAGAATCTTCTCTGTGCGCGGACCACGGCCCCAGTCTGCAGCGCGTGGAATGGTAACGAGAGCGTAGCGATTGGCGGCCACCTCCTGGACACGCGCAATCTTTTGCAAGCGACTGGACTGATAGTTAGCCCTGTGGAGTAGATAGACGATCGGAGTGTCACGTACTCGAGAACATGCTGAGGCGCAAAGGCTAGGCCTGAGAAAGTGATCGGTATCTGGACGCTAGGCGCTGCCGGTGGCATGTGGACAGGTTGCCCCGCTTGGGTAGGCTCAGCCGCTACAGCTGTGGACGCCGTGGGAGCGTGGACCACACCTTGGGCCAGCGGTTGAGCTGCAGGCGTACCCGCAGGGAGATCTGTTGAGCGCAATTTCAGCATGATTGCTAAGCAGTTCGTATGAGACATACCGAGAGTCGACCCGGGGTAAGTTACACCAGCCGGTGAGCCTGGGACGGTGACCGTATTGCTGGCTTGTATGGTCGCCTCAGCAACCGCTGCATCTGTCGATCATCAGTTCAGCCGCAGCAACCTCGAAGCCAAGCATGCTAGGGGCTAACCTGGGGTACGCCCGGGGCCGGCGCTGGTGTTCGCAGAGTTCACGGTGACAGACACGCCGACATCCGACGGAGCAATCGCACCACTGGGAGCGGAATGCGCAGCGTCACCGGTCTTCACAGTGGTGTGCAACGCGCTAGACTGAACCTGCGCATGCGCCGGGGAAACGGCAGGCCCGCTGTCAGCGAGAGCAGCCGGGCCAACACGGGATTGTTCCGGCAAAGCATTGGCACCGCCGGACGGCCCGCCGCTCCCCTGTGGAACCATATTGGAGTCCACTGACGTGGCGGGAGCATCGGAAGAAGGTTTTGGACCAGGGAGGGGCCCGCCGCCGCCCGCGACAGCGCCTGACGGGTGCACCGGTTGAGAGGTAACACCCGTGAGGCATATCTCGGGGGCCTGACTGGCCCGCCCGATGTCCAAGGACAGCGCAGCAGGAGCCGGTTCGCTCTGAGCAGAGGCGCGGACGGGGGATAGCAACCTAGATGGGAAATCAGAAAATGCGGATATCCAGAGGTCATAAAAATATACCGAGATTTCTTCGCCGCCCGCGTGACGGGCATATCTTCACGAGCGTGCCTGCGACTCATGGTTGGAATGCGAGAGATGTTGGTGTGCTGAAGTGGGGAGAGTGTGAGGTAGTGCTACAGGTTCGTTCGACACCGGCGGCCTTATATATCTTTCCAGCTCACCTGCGCTGGAGGTATACTGGCGTGACCGTGGCCAGTCCTGCGCCTGCGCCGTTGGCATTGCTCTTCATGACGAGCATCTTCGCAATGCCTCGGACTGCGTCGGGGAGACCGGTTGTAACTGTAGTAACAGTCAGGGCGCTGCCGATCGACCCAGACCCAATCGGAGGCCGAACCTACCTGCTACTGGAAATTGCCGCCTTCGGCATGAGTTCCAGGAAACACATAGGCCCAGCTGTTCGATTGGTCAGCTTGCAGGTACGTAGAAAGGCGGGTTTGCTGACAAATACCTCTCTTGTCGTGTTGAAACCGGTCGGAAGGCGGAATTCTGCGCGACTACGTATCCGGCTCGACGGGGCCGCGCTATCCCGCGGAAGTCCCCCCATCGCTCAGCGACGCGTCCACTCCCTTGCACATTGACCTTCCAACCACGCACACCCGCCAAAGATGTCCTTCATAGCAGGTAAGTGATGCTGTCATAGCACGTCACGCTCAGCACTGACCTGTACGCTCCTATCCTATGTAGCCAGCTCCACCGAATTAGCCCGTGATCTGTGGCCTGACGGTCTTGGGCGTCCAGCTCAGGACAAGACGCAGCTTAAGGACCTCCCAGGTTGGAGGATCCTCCCTGCCAACTATGAGGACTTGTGTCAATGGCTGTACGTCGACCGCGAAGAGGGGCAGACTATACCGAGGGTGCTAGTACATCGGGAGGATGACGCAGAGCCGACGGAGTTGACACTTCGCATCCAAGGAATAGTGGCAGACGTCAACTTGAATCCTGTTGGCAATTGGAAAGGGTGCGTAGTATTGTTGCTCGGTGTGGTGGACGTACGGACTGAACCTATGCAACGTGCTGGTAGAGACGCTGAGCATGCGCCCAAGGCCGTGCAGACTCTCACGATCGTGGGCGGCCCGTGCAGAGACGCCTTCGGGGCCCAGCAGCGTGCGATCTCCAACGTTCGCGAGCTGGTGTGCAAGCTCCTCTGTCTTCCACCGCCGGGATCCTCCAACAGAAGCAACGACATCCTCCTGAAGAGGAGGGTGTTCACTAAAGTGCGTCGGGATGCTCGTAGCGCCTGTCGAGTTTCACTGATGCCTCGTCCGGTGTAGGTGCGCGCCACATCGTCCGAGGCTCAGAGTTGTGTCCTTACCCCGCAAGAGGATCCGCTGGGCCGGGCTGCTAGGATCGCTCACTTATGGAGCATCGACCATCGCATCACCGCGGGCGTCCAACGAGACAGCGGAATCATCGCGCGGGCCAACCCTCTAATCATCCGCAAGGGAGACTTCGTCGATGTTGCAGTCAACGTACAGGTGGTCACAATGCGTGCCAGGAGGCTGCGTAAGACGGAGATCTTATTATGCCCGATTGAGGTCGTGAAGCTTGCTGGTGCGGCGAATGTCACGGTGAGTCTGATACCGTTGCCCGTGTTCAAGCTCATCTAACCAGTTCTTGCCCAGCAAATCCTCCGGCCCATGTCTGCGCCCCTACCGACCACGACAAATCGCAAGCGGATGATCCCCTCCACCGGCTTTACGTTTGCGGAAGAGGATGCGGTGATGGAATCGTCTGAATCTGGCAGTACGATGTGATCTATGAATTGTCATGTAGTACGAGATCGTCCTACAATCTTAGACGTCTCTGCTTCTGCACAAGCCCAAGCCGAAGTGAGATGTAGTCGACAGTGGCCATTTCGGCGAAGTTCACGCCTTGCCATAGACTAGCTACTAACGCTGAGACACTGCTGCTGTGGTGCGGCTGCTTCCCGTCAATTGAGGACTACTAAGAATCAGACCCGTCGTATCAGCTCTAACAAGGACTCGGACCGTGGGATACAAGGGCGCAGATTGCTTGGAACTCAGACATGGGACGAGATATGGAAGGCATTGAACGGGGACTGGAGTCCGGATCGTTAAGCATTGCGCGAGGTCAACAAAGTACGAAGACAACTATAAGAGCTCCCGTACACCCAGTTCCCAGCCTTCGCGCACTCTCCACCGCACGTGCGTCCCCCCCTCCACCATACTGCCGTGTACTCCTCCACAAAATCCCTCCGAAGCGTGCGGGAAGGGCCGCGTCCACGAACCGGCGAGATGGACCCCGTGACGCAGTAGCGATCACCGAAGTAGCGCATGGTGAGAGGACATTGAGGGGACTGACCCATCCCCGTACAAGCCGCCGACGGGTTCTCCGTACGGCCCCACGACAGGTGATCGGAGCGTACGGTGAATCCGCGAGCCTCGTACTTCCGGACAAGTTCGGCGCCAACGAAGGGATAGGCGGCGCCGCTCGCGCCATCATCGGCGGGTATGAAGGTCGTCGTGAGCGCGCATAACGAATCGGTGAGTTCGGCGTAGGCGACGCAGAATGTCTTAGGGGTGACATAGCACATGGTTGCCGTGGTCCAGAAGCTGGCGATTGGGAGGAGGGGGGAGTTGGTGTGACTTTGGATGACGTCGATGCGACGACCGTCCGCGCGAGACAGGCGTGCAACGGAGCGAACATTGCCGTAGGCGGCGTAATCGGGGTCGCTTAGGAACTCGACGGTGTAGTTCTCGACATGAACGAGGTAGGCCACGACGTGCCAGAAGTAGGCGCGGGGAGTATAGATGTCGAGGTCGTGAGGTTCCCAGGAGTGCCGGAAGAGAACGAAAAGGGCGGATGAGCCGGAAATGACGGAGCAGCACACCTCGAGTTCGCTGAGGAGATCATGGGGGTTCTCGACGAAGCGGCAGAGGAGGCCGACGAGCTTCCTGGACAAGTACTCGGAAACATACGAGTCTGCCTCGGGTCCGGCAGAGCGCAGACGAACGAGGGTGTCGATGTGAAGATGGTCGAATACGGTGCTGATCATGTCTTCGACCAGGGAGGTGAAGAACGAATGCTTCGCAACCTCGGGATAGCGAGCCCGGGAGAGGGTGAGGAGGGAGGTCATGGGTGTGAACGTGGCTTGTAGGAAGAGGGGGACGAATCTGAGAGATGCGACGAGAGCAGGGAGATAGATGAGGACTCTCAGAACTGCTGGAGGGCGCGGAGGACCGAGCAACACCTGCTTTTGAAGGGACGATTGGCGATGGTCACAGCCTACAGGACCGCGTTCTTGTCAACAAAGAGCGCCATGACTACACAGGCTGACCTCGGAAACGAGGATGCATGGATTAGCAGGCATGTGTTGACTTCCAGGGGGCTGTCGCTAGAATGGTGCTTGTGTATAGATCATGCGTAGAGCTGATGGGCAACGAGATGTCAGGCACACCGGAGGAGGACGCGGTATTTGACGAACTCTGGATCGGCGAGCAGTTACATAGCTATGTGCCGCCATCACAAGATGTACAGAAGGATGGTCCCTCGACCTTGCACTTCAACTACAGCGCCAGTGTAGCCAGCGATCGTATACTGCGCATGCTCATACGGATGAGAAACTGGCAGGAGTGTATGACAGGATCAGGACGTACCAGGCTGCGACCGCGGCCAGGTTCTGCCGACAACATACGTGCCCGACGAGCAACGGAATCTGAGGGGCTAAGGAGACAAGCGAGATGAGGATTCGTTCAGCCGTGACTCGTGAACCATATGCTCACCAGGGCATTTCGCAGATTTTGCAGAGAGATGCTGTCACAAGCGTCCGGTGCAACCGTTGGCGGGGTACGATGAACGGCGGGTGTAGAGAGACTCGATAGGCAGACGGGGATACGGGCGCACGTTCCGGTAGTACCGACAACCAACGTGGTAACGGCCGCGGCCTAGCGGTGCCTTGGCGCGGGGTGGCAACCAAAATGGCGTGCTCAGACTGCAGGCCGCCGACGCGGCGGCGGAAGCTGGCATCCGGCACTGTCAGCGCGCTCGCATCACACGGCGATTGGCAACCCGCACCTGACGGCCAGACAAGCATCGGCGCGCTCTGCACACTTTGTCGCAAGTCAGTCTGCAGGGAATAGATGTCAGCGCACACTGTACGTCGTCCGCCTCAGCCTGATCATGGCCGTCCACTTACAAGGCGCACGAAGCCTATCAGCTTGAGGGGTTTCCATATCCCTGATAACGGTCCTGCACGCTTCCTGCAATGCGGTGCGCACCGATACGCCATGGGAGTGAACATAGACGTACCGTTGGTCAACACCATACTAGGCAGCACCGACGGTCTACAGGTCAGACGTCTATGGGCACGCAATCCACGAACGAGCCGCGCCTTCTACAAATACGTGGTTTTCTTCGTTGCGGCAGAGGGTCGGGTGGAGGACGACGGGCGTAGGCTATGGCGAGGCGAAATGATGATATTCCGGGGCGGCGTGAGAGGGGAAGGGCTGGTCAATATGCGTGGGCGAGATGATACGGTCGCACGACATATCGCCGCACGGTGAGCATCCTGGTCTTATCATCTGCGACTAGTTGATTCATTGAGTGTGTCTCGATACAGCGTCATCCGCTCGGAGGGACTCACCGTTCCTCAGTGGCTCAACACGTAGATGTACTGGCACGCTGAGCGAGCGCGTGCATTGCTGGCTGCTGCATGACTGGCCAATATGTCGACATCTGGAATACAAAGGTGCTTGGTCACGTCACCGTCATGGTACCAGGTACGACCGTTTACGTCCACATACCTCGCTGTGAAGTGGTCGAAGCCGTGGTATATCGCCCCCGTCAAGCGCCATGTGTAGTAGTCTCCGTCCACCAGCAATCTAATCGTCGCTTCAGCACGAAGCGGAACTGCGGCAGAGGTTTCGAGTGCAATCACCGGCGGCGGTTGCGTGAGCACCGTCCGGACTGTATTCATAGTTCTGCAGGTGGGACAATGAATTGTGATTCCTCCCGAGAGCAAACAGTCGACATACTCGCTGGAGTTGATACTGCTCTGTCCAGGGAATGATTCTTCGAAAGCAGCCGGGGTCAGATACCACGCGTACGTACGCGCCACATCCACCACATGAGCGCTCTGGGCGGTACAGGACGAGCACGTCATGGAGCTGCGCGCGAAGTGCGTTGGGCTGTAGAACAAGCAAGACATTATCTCAGATACCGCTGTCATGACCCGCCCACTTCTAGGAAACCTCTCGGGGTGTAAAGCATACAACACGTCACGCAAAACGTTGCGCATAGATGTCAGATCGCCTCCATTAGCCAAGCAACCCGGTAGGCGAACGCGTATGATCTCCATGTACGGATTGCCCGCGGCAACAAGGGCAAACTGTTCCGGACCCATGTCGATGTACAAGTTCGCGACGATCGTGAGCAGCGCATCATAAGCACAGCTCCAACTGGAGCTATCCCATACGAGCCCAGGACGTTGAATGGCCGCACGCGACGCGGACCGTTCGGGAGAAGCATCCACATCATAAGCCGACGTGTCCTTGACCCTCTTAGCTGGACGGGCATCCCATTGCTCACCTGCGCGTGGTCGCTTTGCAGCACGGGGCGCTGATACCTCAGACGCGGAGGGCTGCACTTGAGTCGATGTCGCAGACGACGGTTGGGCCCGGGAGATGGTCGAGGACATAAGAGCGGCCGCCGCCGCCGCCGAGTCAGCGTATGGGGTCAACTCTTCAGCAGTAGCCTTGCTCCAGTCAACGGCGGGGTGGACATGAAGCGGCACGTACCGCTTTCCCTTCCACGCCTGGAACGCTACAATCAGAGGTTCCCGAGTTGAGCCCCGAATGTGCCCAGGTAGTATACCCTCGGTGCGCAGTCGTGTGATCTCATCCAATAGTTCGAGCTCTCGGAACTCTCTCCGAAGGGCCGAAGAAGCGCCACCGCGGATTTTGGCAGTGTCGAACGCATCTAGGATGACGGTTCCTAGCAAGGAGGAACTGCGTGATAGGCACGTGTACATGGACTGGTGATTCTTACAGTATTTGAGGTGTACCACATTGACTGTGCGAGTGCGGCCCTGACTTGCGAAGTCCGTCATGGCGAAGTTAGGCAGTATCATGACCTGCTCACGACTTACCGAGACCTTCATATCGTCAATGGGCAGTGTACACTGTATTGTCTTCTTGGTTCGCGTGAGCGGTATCACATTAGGCGGTAGACCTGCTAGTTGGAGAGGACGAGGAGGGTTGATCAGCTCTACGAAGACGACGTCTAGAACGTGACGCTTACTCGGAAGTGTGTGAGAACGCCAATCGACAATCACGGCTTCTGCGCCATTGGTGGCACACAGTTCCGTAGCCTCGTTATACTTCAATAAAACAGGCATGCCCTTGCACAAGGTCAGAGTCCCGGCATGGTGATCAGTAAGAGTAGGGGGAAGGCGCCACAAAATGTCTTGCATGCGAGGCCCAATATTGTTCGACGCGCGCATCGGATCGACCACCTCGTTGAACTGGCGCTGCGCGCGGCGAACAGAGGTCGAGTCTTTGGTTTTCGCCCAAGTGTCAATGGCTACGAATGAGACGAGCGGCGTCCTACGCAACCGCGCGAACTCCTCAACTCGTAAGGCGTTAATTGCATCCCTGTGGGCGTTGCGCGCGGTGATGATCGATGCGGTTCTAAGCCGGGGATCATTGAGTAATGTGCTGCCCAGGGCAGGTCGACAGACGCGAGAAAGAAGAATTTCTATGTCATCCTTTGTGCAGCTACAATACCGCATGTTCTCCAGTGCACGTCTGAAGCGTACGTCTTCGTCGGAAAGGCCGCGTTGCCTCATATTCTCTCGCAGGATGACAACAGTCGTGAACTGATGCCACAATGCTTTCCCAAGGGCGCCGTTCTGATGGTGTGGAGACTGAGCAGGGGAGAAGGCACCGACAGCATTGCTGTACAATGCGGGGGCTCTACCTGGTGGTGGCAACTGCGCGAAGTCGCCGGCGAGTATGACACCTTTGCCCCCGAACGGGAGAAGATTCTCCGGGAATGCCTTCAACAGCTGTTTGTGGATCCGTAACAGGTCGACGCACGATATCATGGAGACTTCGTCGATGAATATCATATCTACGCGGGAAAGACGTCCGCGGATCTTCTCAAGCATCGTGGACAGAGCAGCGAAGCCCTCGTTTGTAGGCGAGAACCCAAGCACAGAGTGGTACGTTGAACCACCCACGAGAGCTGCGCTACTACCGGTGGGACCGAGGACAATAAATCTGTAAGACTCACCGCGGTTGTCCAGGAAAGCCATGACCGCCTGCAACACACGGGACTTGCCCGTGCCGCCCATACCTCCCAAGTACATCAGGAGTTGTTGTTCTTCGTGGTGGTGTAGGTGTCGCGCCGCAATAAGAAAAGCACGAGTCTGTTCATTATTCAGAGTATACGATGCCATGGTCTGGTGAAGCAACGTGGTATGAGCATCTTGCAGAGGGCGCGGGACGCCGGTTGGGTCGGCCATCCGATCGAGATCGTTTTTTCCCACAATCATTACTGCTCCCGCATCGGCGGCACCGTCCAAACGCTCACTGGCACCTTGCCTTACCCCACGAGGCTCCAACGCCTCGTCGTTCCTCTCTCCGTTCATCTTATCAATAGCTGCCTTCCTCGCATCAGCGACCAGTTGCTTCCACTGGGCAGCATTGTATGCAGGGGTTTCAAGTGTCAATGGCTGATGGCACTCAGCTCGGTGGTCATGAGCTTCACCGACGCAAATAGCGGGCGAAAGTAAGTTCTTCATATGGTCCATCTGTGCCATGTTTTTCGCAGTGCGCGCGCCCATCGCCGAGTCGCTTATCAAGTCCAACATACTACTCTCTGTGTAATCACAGGAGTAGTCCACATGATCATCAGCAGTTTCCTCGTCCATAGGTGCGGACAGCCCAACTCCCACTGGCGGTCCGTTGTTCGAGCCCCCAGCCTCCGCGTTCTCTCGCCGCTGTGCTGAGTAGTCATCTCGTGCATCCAAACATTCGTATAGCAGGTTCATGTTTTTCATAACCTGCACATGTGCCGCCGCGAACCTGACGTTATTGAAAGCTGCCGCCCAAGACTCATGTTCTCCTCGCAAATCCCGACCATGGCGCCAACCTCTTGGACAGAACAAGGTTAACATTGTACTACAGTACTCCTCTTTGTCCCCGCGATCGGGTCTCGGTGGCGTCCCGCCGACGAAGTTCAGTACGTATGCGTCCGCCTCCGATCTGATGCGGATAGCATGGGTATTGCGGAGCGGGTGGCCCAGAGCGAACTGGGCAGCCCTGCCCTCGGCTGAAGGCCGCTCGCGGGGCGGAGAATTGCCGTTCGGTGCGTCTTCGTCGCTTTCATCGGCGTCGGACGCGACGTCGTGGACGTCGACTGATGTGAATGTGTTCCTCTTACCCATCTTATAGATGTCGGTCAGGCGCAGGAAGTCGTACAGGGTCCACGTAGACATTTGCTCCGGCCGGTAAATGTAGTCGTTCATCTTCGTCAAAGGCACTATGTCCCCGCCCGAGATACCCAGCATGACCCGTTCGGAAGGCTGTTGCGGGGCGCCGATGTCCTCCGCCACCTTTCGCACGTATGAACGCCAGTGAACCACTTTGAATACATCGCTGGTGTAGTGATCAGGATTCCCAAGCAGGTACGCAGAGACCGCGGGTCCTCCGAGCTCTGCTGCCCCGGATAGAGCATTGACAATCTTCACGATCAGGGCTCGAGCGGCTTCGGCGCGCTCCGTGTCCCCGCATTCAAACAGGTCTGTGTTCCTATCCAGTACGGACCTCACCGTTTCGAAGAAGCTATGGGTCGTTAACGAGCTCTTTGTGACATAGTCGGTGACATAGGCTACCACCGCCTTAATCTGTGTCCCCGATAGGAGGCAGGTGAGGTCTGTGTTGCAGCGTAAGACGTTTGAGACCACTCTGTTGTATGTATTGATCCATTCCTCCGTCTTTGCGAACCGAATAGCACCTGTCGCGCGGTCGATCTGGGTGGCCTCAAACACCTCACGCGGGTATCGAGCGCGGCAGTAACCCGGGACGCCGCGCCAACACCCTTGGCCGTGAGCACGGTCATGCCGATTGGAACAGAAGACTACTCTATCGGTGTCCTCTAAAAACGACCGGTACCAGTCTTGCACGCCCGCGACGTCGCTGGCCGGCGGCGGTCTTGTCGGCAATGTTGTCGCAGGGTCGCGGACACTTGGTTTCAAGCGGGTACGTCGAAGCAGCGAGCCATCGACCTGCCGTTCAAAATACTCATCTTCAAGCTTGTCTGATAGAGCCTGTTCCGTCGACGTAGCAAAATCGCCAACATGACAGGACTCGAGCCAAGAAATCAGACTAGACTCGAACTCGCTGTCTGCTAATAGGCGATCACGGATCTCCTGTGGACTGGGAGCTCCCCGTATCCAGATGAGCATGTGAAGATGCAATGTGAGTCGCCCCTGCGCCTCTACTGTACCGTAGTAAGCACCGGTTGGTCCGAACAGACCGTCTTCTTTCTGTCCGTGTCTGAGAATCACCTTCAGGAAAGTTTCGACGAGGAAATGAAAAAACCTTGCAGCGCCAACTGGATTATCGGCGATTGCACGACGGCGGTCATCGCTTTTGCGTAGGCGAGGAAGGCACTCCATAAGGTTAACGTCCTCACCACAGAAATACAGGCACAGAGGGCTTTTGATATCCGCCGGTGCGAAAGTTACGAAGAACACAGGTACCCCTTTAGCCATGATGAGTGACTTGATCTCATTCCGTTGATATTTTTTGCTCGTTGCCAGCCCATTGACATGACCTGCTACCCTATCAACAACAGATATCAGCTCAAAAACGGACCTCTCTGCGTCATTTTCAGGTCGAACATAGTCGCCCTCACTTCCTCGACTAATGATTGCATCCAGCGCTGCTCGATCAATGCTCAAGATTTTTTCCGAGACAGCGACGAAGTTATGTTTAGCAGTGAGTAAATAACCCCCGGATGCACTCGCTCTGATTTGCTCATGGTTGAATGCTATGAAGACGAAGCAACGATCACGCTCGAAGCGTCGATCACCATGGAGCAACAGGCTGCGTATGTGCTCGCCGCGGTGTAGGCGCGTCATTATGAATTCATTCTCGAAGCCACCCAAGCCATACGGGAAGAGCCATGGGAACATTCCGGGGAATAATGTAGGGTTGTGGTAGATGGACTGGGGCTTTCGTTCGTGGCCGTAATATAATGCTTTTCCCCCGTTGTCAAAATAGCGCACAGCATACCTAACTTTTTGGTCGTATGTCATGTCGGTAAACTCGCTGCCGCATAAGCCATGAACGACAAAGGAACATTCGCCACCCTCGACAGCGTGTTCAATATCAGTCTGATTTACGGGAAGATTTTCTCCGCTGGCGGTGTCCCGCTCGCGGAATACAACTCCGACCGGGGCCTCGTCTTCTGAGTACTCGTCCATCCGCGCCTGCGAGACTTCAATACCGTAGTAATCTGGGTGATTAAGTTTCAACCAATGCAGCGCTCTCATCACGACAGTATGCCGCACAATGAAAGGGGTTCGTTTAATGTCCTCGGTCGTTGGCTTGGCAGTACCAACAAACAGAATGGCTAGACATTGCTCGATATCCTTGCGAGGAGGTGGTAATGTTGAGTACATACGAGCAACCGGCTGCCCGAAGATGATGGCATTCGCGCTCAGATATCTCTGCTTCCCCCGATTGACCTGAGCGACACAGAAGCTATGGCGGTTCCGAGCCACCAAAAGCTGTTCAACATAACGTAAGCCTTGTAGCTCGGGCGGGCACTCCCCCAACCATAAACCATTCGCTAGCGCATGACGGGGAATACGCCTGGCACATAAAGGTCCTATACATTCCCGACATACCGCCAGCACACGGCGACCATCTACGTGCTTGACCCCACCCTCATACAACACTGCACCGGGAAGTTGCCGCACAGGCTCAGCGGCGTCTTGTCGCATGGCGCGGGTTACCAGCTCTCCCGGGCGGGTGAGACAGTCAAGAGGTAGCGTGTCTTCCACATGTTCAGACACAGTCCGCACTGGACTTAATCGAGCACAGATTGCACATGGACGTTCGTAAACGTGTGTAGCGGAAGTAGCTTCACACCAAGCCCTGACAAAGGATGCTTGCTGGGCAGGGGTCGGAGGCGTCGGCGGAAAAGAACTCGAAATGACCAAGTCATCCGGCTGGGGCTGTTCGCGATGAATAACAGTCTTGCTTTCTTTCGCATGCTTGGGAATCATCAAGCGGAATAATGCTACTATATCAGCACACGAACCAGTACACTGATGCGATTCTATCATGGCCGTGAAAGCGTCACCTACGCGCACGGAGCGTCCTACCCTCAATCCATGGGCGCGAGCGGCAGGGACAACCGCCCGATGGGCCGAAGTTCGAGCTAACGTACTCAGTGGCACGACAAGCGCGACGTGGTACTCATCGGCCGCGCAGGCATCAACAGCGTCCGCTCGGGACGTACAACGTTCGAACCGAGGAGTATATTCGGACTGCGGGATGAGGCCCGCAACCACAGGGAACGTGACGAACTCACGACGAGACATGTATGGCCTGTGTGCTAAGCGGGTGTCAGACACATCATGACGGAGCTAGTGAACGACGTACCGGCTCCGCCAACAGGCCGCGTATGCGACAACGGCATGACTGGTGTCCCCGAAGTGACGACGTGCTGGAGACATGTTGTCAGGATGGAATGGCTCGGGTGATGCTGAGGGGAATCCGTGACATACATAGTCGCGACGAAGACGCATGGAGTAGAACGCGCGGGGCGATGATGCAGCAAAAGCGTGCTATTGAAGAGCCTTTAGCACTTGCTGAGATATATAGCGCGGCGGGGGGACGTACGAGTCTCAAGAAAGGGCTCCGCAGGAGTTGGGCAGAGGCAGATATGCTTGCGTGGTGTACAAAAGTACAAAAGACGTGGCAGGAGGACGAAAGCGATACGAACGGGCGGTGAACGGCTCGAACCATACAGATCCAAATAAAGGGAGGACCCGTGTGCGTCGTCGCTGAATCGGGTGGACACGGGTACATCAAAATCAGTCACGTGACTATGCCATTTCTCATAAGAAAGCCGATTCCTGGTGGAATCGGAACTAGTCGCGCCTCTATCTGCATCCGCACACCTCCCGCATGTCTGACTCTTATTGTCTCCCCTGGACGTCTGTGAAGGGCTGCAGAGCGACATTGATTCGGGCGGCCAGCGACCTGCAGGTTACGTTCGGGGCTGAGAGCGGGATGCAGCCTCCCAGCGCAGTCCTTTTGTTTTGCACCCGCAGAAGACAACCGGGAACGGCTCCGCTACGGTGGGTAGGATATTGCTGGAACTTGGATCCGGATATGCTTGGGCTCTGGCTATTATCGGCAGAGCAAGCGCAGCAGGGCCATATAATGCTGGCCCAAGCGTGGCCCACAGGTCTGCATAACACCCTCTCTCTCGCTCCTTCTTTCTCCTAGATCAGACTGTATCTATAGCACCCTCATCGCAAGTCGACGAGCTGTATCTCCACCGTCTCTAGCCTCCAGTACATCGCTATGTTTCCCCAGTTCCTCTCCGCACCGCTCGAAAAGCTCCGCAGCTACATCTCAAGACCAGCCCCGCGCGCTGCAGGCGCCACTCCCCAGAACTCCGGCCCAGGTGGCTCGCTCCGTCGCGCACGCCCGCTCAGCAGCGCGTCGAGCATCACGCTCGGCCCACCCCTTCCAACTCCTCCGCCCGTCGCCGCGACGCAGCCGTCAGAGCTGCTCGCGCTCAGCCACCAAGGCGACCTCATCGCGAACTTCTGGGGCGGTGGCCAGGGCATGCAGGTCCGCCCGGCCCCGCAGAAGCGCGACACCAGAGGCAGCCGGCAGACGTCCGTGGACACCTTCGAGCTCGAGCTCGCGAAGGAGCCGCGCGAGCCCAGGACGCTCGCGCGGCGGCTCTTCATGTTTGGCTTTTGTGAGTGCGCGCCACTCTCTTTGTTCTGACCGTGTGAGCTGACGCGCGGATGGTGGACAGTGTTCCCGTTGCTGTGGATGGTCGGCGCGTGGTTCGTGTGCTCGCCGACGAAGTACGAGCCAGATCTCGAGCGCGCATCGGTCGCGTCTGCAGAAGACATGCAGCGGCACAAGAGCGCATATTGTGCGGCGGAGGAGAAGTGGGCGCGGCGCTGTCTGATCGCGACCATGGCCTTCTGGGGCGTCGTGGTTGTTGTCGTCACCACGGTCGTGCTCGCGATGAAGAACATGTAGCGCAGGTACGTCCGACATCATCTCATGAGCGCGCTCGAGGTACATGAGCTGACCTGACGCGCAGGCTGCACATGGCCTGATAGACGCAGTGCAGGATCTTCTCCTGCCCTGACCCGCGTCAGCGCGGCGCTCGAACTCAAGCTTGCCCGTCCACCGTCCTTCCATCCCACCTGTTATGATATCGTTCAAGGGTCTCCGTTGTTTACGTCTTCCGTCATGCCCCGGACACATCTGTACTATCCCTGCGCTCTCTGCTCTCGTCGCCTCCGCCAGTTTAGCGTCCGCTGCCCACCCATCTCGCTTCTCGTCCATCGCATCGTGCATCCCTGCAAACTGTACCATCTATGTTCGCTATCAGCCGCCCGCTCCGTGTTCCATCTACTCCCTCTGATACTCTGTACATTACCCCTACAGTACACACACCGTGATCCCAGCTAATGACCCTCCGCGCCTCGCGCACTCTACGCACGTCATGCCCGCCCAAAAATACAGCACGCATTCCGCCGCGAGGTATGTATGTAGGCAGTCCTGATCCACGCCTGCCGCTGCAAGCGCTGCCACCCGCCAAACGCCAGCGCGTCCCTGTCAGTACTGCCAACGCCAGCGCCGCCGAACGTTAACGCTTCTCCGACAGCGCGACTCCCTGCGCGAACACGCCCATATCCAGCACCCCGCGCGCGGCGTCCGCTCCGACCGCACCTCCCTCGCGCGCGGCTGCGCCGCCGCCGCCGCCGCCGCGTGCCTCCGCCCACTGTTATTCCGTCCCCCGTCCTCCACTTTGCGTTTTTGCGTTCATCGTGGAAGACGTGACGGAAGCGAGGCGTCGACGTTTAGGCCCCGAGGCTCTGACGTCCTCGCTTCGAGCGTGCAGGGCCTGGGCGTCGCTCGCGCGCGGGCACGGTGCGCGTCCGTTCGAGCGTCGCCGGCCCAGGGGCGCGGCGCGGGTCGCGCGCGCTCGCGGCGACCTCGGGGGACGCTGGTCGAGTCCGGGGCTGGGCGCCGTGTGCTCGTCGCTCGGGGCCGCTGCGCTCGCATCTGCGCGGGCGCCGTCGGGAGCTTCGTGGCGTGAGGATGGCCGCGGGGCGGCGTGTCGGGATAACATTGAGAGGCGTGGGGTATTGGGTTGGGCCGGGCTTGTCGCGCCCATGTCGCCCCGTTGTCCACTCAGGTTATTGCCCGGGTGCACCTTCAGCAGGTTAACGTTCAAGTTCAGTCCCGCATCCTGGGATACATACCCCCATCCCGTATTGACTCGCACCTCGAGGTGAGCAAGATACAGGAAACATATCATCGAATCGCAAAGTAATGCACTTCAAGTTGCCGTAGATTCACACCAAAATGGTTTGAAGGACGCCCTCACTTGCCTCATTCTGATTGAAGTTGTCGACCAGATACAGTATCTGCAGTCACGCACAGACGTTCGTGGGTTCAAACGGAAGTGGCAAGGTGGCCATGTGTATTACTCTGAATGCTACGATGATACGAGTCCGTTCATAAGACGGTGACCAAAGATGAGGCCCGACTGCTCCGCCGCCCTGCGGGAAGTCTAGCAAACATCAGGTCGAGGCACGACGCTGCGAGACAAAAACGATGTCAGCTTCAATCACCAATACACGCGCAGACAACTCACCAAAAGCCCGAGAGACTTAAGAAGACTCAGGGCCGCGCGTGAGCCAGGTGGGGATCGCGTTCGCCGCAGTGCGCGTCGCCCAGGGCGGGATAGCCTCCGCGGGGCCCCGAGTGAGCCACGTCGGGATCGCGTTCGCAGCGGTGCGCGTCGCCCACGGGTTCTCGGCACCCTCCTCACGCTTGAGGTGGAGGTCGCCCCCGCCCATCGCCGGCGCCCACACAGGCGGGTTCTGCGGCTGGCCCAGCGCGGGCGCCCACATCGGCGGCTTCTCGGGGTTGCCCATCGCAGGGGTCCACGAGAAGGGCGTGCCGAGGGCGGGCGCCCAGAGCGTCGCGGTGCCCTCGGGCGCGCGCGCGACGTTCGTCTTGGGCAGGCTCTGCTGGTGGTCGGTGATCGGCTTGCCGGGCTCGTTGCGCCCGAAGTGGAGGTCGCCGCCGAGCGCGGGCGTGATGGGGATCGTCGGGTTCCCGAGAGCGGGCCCGAGGGGGATGCTGGGTTGGCCGAGCGCGGGCGCGCCGACCTGCACGCTGGGGTTGCCGAGCGCGGGCGCACCGACCTGGACGCTGGGGTTGCCGAGGGCGGGGCCAATGGGGATGCTCGGGTTGCCGAGGGCAGGGGTCCACATGAAGGTGGAGGTGGGGGCATCGTCGCGCGCCTGGACGTTGGGGTCGACAGGGGCAGCGAGGGCTAGGTGGAAGCGTTAGACGAGACGTCCAATAAAAACAGTTGAATTGTACATACCGCTGGTAGCAGCGAGGGCGGCAAGAACGAAGTTGAGGAGGTGCATCATCTTGGTAGCAAAGAGAGTGGGTAAATGGGCAAGGGAGAAGGAAGGGAGGAGGAGAGACAGTAGAGGAAGGGAGTGGACGGCGGTGAGGACTTTGCGTTAGGCCCGTACTCTTCTTATACTCGCTCGAACCCCATACTTTTGGCGTTCCTCGTCCCACTGGCAAGTATCCGGAGATGAGCTTCACCGGGGTTATTAGCCTGCCGGGAGCGTTGCAAGACGATCTGACCGTTGCTTGTGCGCGCACCATGCGTGGCGGTCCGTCATTATGAGTACCCGCCTCTCGCGCACGCGAGAGTCTACGTCCTCTGTGTTCAATCTAAAGCTCGATATAAGCCTTGCTAAGAGTAGTAAGAGTAGATTCAACGCCGGAAAAGCGCTGCATACCTTCGCGTGTGCTAGAAGGCAGACGGGTTGCCGTCATCTACTCAGCCTCGTTGATTGACGAAGGCCCGCCTTGCCTCCCCGCCGTCGCCGCGGGGCATGGATTGGGCTTCTCTACACGACGCCTTTACTTCTTCTGCGGGATGAGGCAAAATTATCGCAAGCTCATCGTCCCATGCAATACATAACGGCCTCGGAGTGCCAGAGCACCGTGATGCAGCGCCTCCGAGGTCTGTCCGAGTCAACCATTGTGTACGAGTTCAATTCGCTCTCAACTGGTCTGCCATCCTGAACTGAGCTGGAAGGAGCGCGTCAGTTTCAGACCCGCGTAAGTTTGGCGTCGTAGGCATACCAGTCTGCACAAACATCCGGTGAAGAGCGCCTGCCCGTGCATACGCCGGCTTTCTGGCAAGCCGTCAGCATGTCGTCGCGTTCAACGCTGAACTCGAGTTTTCAAGTTGTGTGGTATGAAGTACTGGCCAACGATACAATTCGCGCATTTGTATACATTTCTGGAAAGAATAGAGGCACGCTCCGACGAACAAGACGTCCTGCTAGTGCTAGTGGGAAGCCAGTGGGGATGTGTCGAAGAAGAGGAGTGTGTTCCGAATCGGTCCTGGACGTTCGAACTCGGCAAACGCCGGGCTCAAACTCTGAGCGTCTCGATCAAGCGGACATGCACGGACACGTACTAGTACTACTCAGAGTTGAGGCTGCACTACCATCTCGATGCTCCCTTGTAGTCTGCATTTTTGACACTGAAATGACGCGGAAGCCTCTACTTCGTGTATGATCTTTATGTGATGAGAGCCACGATCTGTTGACATGGATAGTAAATGTTGGTGCAGAGCTGCCCCAGATAAGTGGGCGTCCGAGGCGCGAAGCTATTAGCAATAGCAACTGCGACGACAAAGCCGCATGCCGCGTTTGCAACTTCAATGTTGCTTGGATGCAGCATTCTCAGCCGTCGCGCTCTCACATATCGTTCGAGGCCGACCTGAGATTCCTCGTGAGAAGAAACCCCGTCCACCAGTCCGTGACGTTTCTTGCGAATGGACCCCAAGCAAGAACTCCGCACACACCGTTATTCCTATCCGCGCCGTGGTAGCGGTGCGCCCGTGTAGCATCACATACAATATCCTGCGGTACCCAGAAATATGTCGACGTTCCGGTCATAGTAGTTACAAGTTCTGAGCCATCCGCTATCTCCAGCTCGTCAGTACCATATTCCGGCGCGCGCGATCCACGTTCCAAAGATGCCCTGATGTCGCGCGTTTTCGCACTACCCCCGCCGGTGCCCCACCTGGCAAGCAGACGGCCTCCGCCAGTCCCGCGCTAGAAGGTCGCGCGATAGCTTCGCTCGGTCCGAGCGTGGTTCTCACCCGCGCCCGAGTTCCTTCGCATCTGCGGCAGCATTAAATATGACGCGCGTCCCATCCTTCTGACATGGTATCAATTCCACTTATGTCCCTGCGCGCGAAGTGTCCTGTGGTCACGCCCCTTCTCCCGCGACCAGCTGTACTGCGATAGCGCTGCGCGTACTCACACAACTTCCGACCGGCCCTCGCAGAAGTCGAAGAAGCCCCTCGCGTATCGAACACTAGCTGCTCCCCCGCGGATCATTTCCGTCCACCAGCCGTGAGCAGGAACGCCGCGTACAGGCAAGACCCCGTCGTGAGCGCTATCGTAACATTGCTCTAGTGCGCCCGGAGCCACAGTTCGGGACCCGGAGTGAGTCGGGGAGTGTCTTCCATGCGCATGTGCGCGCCGCCGCCCGCCTCGAGTCCTGGTACCGTGCCAACCGCCGCCCGGGAGCGGGTGCGGTCCTGGACGCGGCCGTCCGTCGTCTAGTTCCCAGTGGGCCGCGACCCCGTCACATTGACACATTGTGCGGCGACCGCGGGGACGGCGATATACTCATGAATCCGCCCTTTGCGTGTCGCCTGCCTTTGTCTCCCTTTCGAGTTCACGGATCCCCATATTCCCATTGCCGCTGCACCTGCCTTTATTGGCGGTGGCGTGCTCCTGCACCTCTCAACGCCTATTCCCCAGGTGAAGCGTGAAGCTTGAGCTTGTTTGACGGCCCTACATCTTGGCTTGCCGCGCCACACCCGAGTCGACTCTCCACCTTCGCGATCGACAGTTAGCGAGAGTAACGCGCAGAGTGTGCTACCGAGAGTCAGCAGAAGGAAACGGGATGTGCGAACACGAGATGTGAGTCGGTCCTCCCGGGAGCGCGTATCGACGGCGCATCATACTGACACCCCGCATTCAGTATTGGCGACTACTATCGTGGGTGCAAGGTCTGTCGCCGGTCCGAGGCCCTGTCCAGGCATACAGATACTCACCGCAGCTACACCTCCAAATTCTGCCCTAGCACTTCCACGGCCGCTACTACACGGGCGAGAAGACGGATTGCGGGTCGCCGACGTGCAAGACTAGCTCCGCGCATACCCATCCGCAAACGATGGGCTGTCGCTGTCCAACGGTGAGCCTGTCCGAGTACTGTACTCGCCCTTCATGGAGCTCACCTGGGCTGCCGTGAACGTTCTTGCGCAGATCGCGACGGAAAAGCGACGGGTGCAGAACATGTATCAAACCAAGCATCCCGATTGCGGGTAAGCGACGGAGGCCTGAGACTCGAGCGCTCCGTCGGGCGCTCCGCCCATTGCTGCGGGCGCCTGCGGTACGTGCGCTCTTGCTCCGGACTACGACGACCCTCCTCCGTCTTGTGCTCTCACGCTTTCTTGTCAACTGTACACCACTCATCGCATGTCTTGGATCTTTGCTTTTGTAACATGATGCTGTGCCTCGCTCGATATCGATACTTTCCGACAAGCTAGTGGCCGGATCGCTGAAGTTATGTCAGTGGCGGTTGTCGCAGCACACCTCCATCCGATCTGCGCTGGACCAGTACGGTTCTATGGTCCGTGCTATGGGTGATCAATATGCCCTATGGCGTACAAGAGCGCCACTGGTATGCATTAGTGCGAGCTTTGCTCTGGTGAGTAGCCCTGCGTCCGTCTTTGTGGCTCTATGTGCGGCGTCAAGGCTCTCAATCATATTACTCCCGTTGTGGTGGCGGCAGTGCCTACCTCTGTCCCGTAGAGTGTCGCTCCTGCTATATGCAGTGGTACGAGGGGCTGACGGATGGTTTTCGGTATACGGTATGTGTAAGAAATACACAATCAGTGTGCCCCTCCCACATGTCGTCGCATCTCACTATCGCCCGTGGTAGTGACACCGGTGTGGACAATCTTAATTTTCAGCGCTGCACTGGTACCCATGGTGCTAATCACGACCTATCGTATCGCGTTTGCACCACATCTGAGGCTTCAGCCAGAGCCACTGCATCTGGCTTGTTTCCTCGTTCACAAGTCGATGCGCTTTCGCCATTTCTTTCACTCGTAATGTATTCATTCCACGCGCTCATCCTCATCCATGTATTAGGCATTGGCTGGCCTCGTCTGCACGGCGCCAGGGTGCAATGGAGCAGTTCCTGGGCCCTCCCGTTTGGTCTTCCTCTGCCCATCTGAAACGGTGGAGCACGTCACTTGAAGCGCGCTCTGTGTGGATCCGGTCCCGAGGGAGCCATCGGGGCGGAACCTTTCGCGGCCTCTAGTTCTACTGCCCCGCGCGCTCTGGGGGCTGAACTTGAGATAAACCTATACTGCCACCGACCTTCATCAGGCGCCCTTTCGTCCGTTCAACTGTACCCGCCTCCCCCCCTTGCCCGCTACCAGCTCAACGCATCGCGTACGACTGCCTTGGACGACGGCTTACTGCCCTGGTTGTTACTTGCTACTGCTATTACGTTCCAACCGACGCTCACACATACGCGACGTTCCTGCGCAGTTCCGACCCGCACGGCGCCCGTCCTCGGCGATTAATGCAGCGTACAGCAGGCCCGGCTCTCACTTTTAGGCCACTGCGCAACGTCTGCCGGCAATGTCGCTCTCTCGCCTCCGAGTCCGTCGCCGCCGTTTCACCTTGGGCGACCCGATACACCCCCACTCGCGCCGCCATCTTACGTGATACGCTACTAGGCTACCAGCTCTTCATTAGGGCAATTACGCCGCCGTCCGCGACGCCCCCGCGCAGCCCTGGCGGTGCTCCGTGCGTGTTCGGGGAGGAGGCGCGGTCACGTCCGGCCAGCCGCGCGCGTACGCCGGCGGGTCATCTGCATTCTTATGTTCAAGGCAAGGCCGTCTCGGGACCCTGCTGGCCTTGCTCTTACCTACGCAGCCGCACGTCCTGTGGCCGGGATGCTCGCTCTGCCTGCGTATAAAAGGGCAGCGACCCTCGCTGTCCGAACCTCCAGACCCCATATCGCCTGCCTCTCCTCTCTCACACCTCGCTTCTCCCTCCCTCTCCCAAGCACGTGCGCCCAAATACACACCAATCGTATCCTCAGAGCAGCCATGTCTTCTGCGATCGTGCTCCCAGACCTCCCGAACTGGGTCCAGCAGCGGATCAGCGCGCTGTACACCGCGACGAGCGTGGAGGCATTCGAGAGCGCGTTCGACGCGTTCGTGTCGGAGCACGCGACGATCAGCGTGAACGGCGCGGAGACGACGCGCGACGCGTACAAGGCGCTCATCCAGGGCCAGACGAGCGCGGACACGAGCGAGGGCATCTCGGGGATCGTGACGGTCGAGAACATCGTGTCTGTCGACGCTGACGGCGATGCGAGCACCATCGGGGTGCGTTTCGTTCTCTGTATAAAGCTGACATGACGAGGCTGATGGTCGGGCGCGCTCTCTGTGTAGACCGGGAGCGTCGGCGTGTCCTTCAAGGCAGAGGTCTTTGGCCGCGTCTTCGTGTTCGCGCAGCGCGAGTCGAGCACCATCTCCTCCTCGCTCAACGTCGTGTACGTCCTTCTCCACTCCGCGCTCACGTATATACACTTACACGGACGTGTTTTTTTTCCCGGACAGTGTAACGGAGGACGTCCCGCGCCCGCACCAGATCGGACGCGGGGGCGCGTTCGACGGACGCCGCGCCACCGTGCTCGACGAGGTGTTCACCGAGGTGCAGAACCCTATCGGCCCGCCCAAGGTCACTGTCCCGCCCCTCGAGCCGAGCACTTGAATGCACGCGCACGTTGTTTCTTGCCGTTTGTAATCATGTATCCCCACTCTCCCCTTTACGATGACTACCTCTTTGTACTTTTACTCGCTCGACTTTATCTTGTTTGTAATGAATTGTGATCGACCTTCTGTTCTTATGCACCACGTCTTATGCAGTATGCACCTGAAGGCATTGGCAAGAGCTCGTGAATGCTTAGCGGATCCTCATCCAACTCCGGCACGTTCCCCGCATATCATAATTGTGGCCGCCGTCAACGATGTAGAACTTGCGACAGATGGCGGGCTCAATCGTGAAGTAGGGATGTTGAACAGCGTGATTGTGCATTATCATTGCGAAGGTCGTGGATAGCAGAGGACTGGCAAGGCGAGAGCTAGCGATCATAATCGTACAACAACGGGCAAGAGGCGTCCGCGCGCGACACGCGCCGAACTGGAGAGCGATGTACAAGGAGGCGACTAGCGGGAGCGACGAGGGCGATATCGTAGGGGGACTCGAACGGGAAAGTGCACGGAGCGGGAGCAGATCGTGGGGTGCAGCATTGAGAGCGCGGAGGGAGCAGGAGCGTAACGGATTACGGGAGAGCGACGCGGAGGCCGAGAGGCGGGAGGTTGACGTACAGTAGGCAGGCGAAGAGCGAGAGAAGCAATAACGATAGTTCGGGGAACGAGGAGAAGGGGAAGCGGAACGAGGCGTACGCCGCGCCCTTCTCGGAGTCGGCAGTGGAAGCTGGAGGCGCGGGCGCGGGCTCGTCTACAGGCGCGGCGCGCTCGTAGACGGGCACGACAATCTCCGACTTGCCAGAGACGTCTTGGCCCCGGAAGTAGCCTGCAACGCGGAAACGGCTCAGACAAGACACGATGGCAGGACATGGACAGAGACGGCTTACGAGGACTGTAGTAGTACCTGGAGAGGACGTCAGCACGCGTCCAGCAGTACGACACCAATACGCAGGGATTGCTCACCAGACGACGGTGCCCTGCGTGTACTGCTCGAGGGCCTTGTTGTAGCGGGCGAGCTCGGCATCTACCTCGGGTCCGAAGCTAGGAAGCTGCGCCCTGTACCGCACGTAGTCCGCAACGCGCTGAGCCAACATGTCGGTCAAGATGTCGACCGCGCTCTGCAGATCCACGTCGCGCTCAATCATGATGCAGAACACGAGGTTCTGGAAGTCGCCGTCGGCCTGCTCTTTCTGTACACGCGAAAGAACACGATTAGAGTGGCTGCTCGCAGAGATACGTGTCGGAGGGATCTTCTTACGTTAAACGAGCATAGGTCCTATGGGAGTATGAGAACGTGTTAGGCGCGACCGAGTAGAAGAAAGCGCGTGCACGTACATTGGGCCAGGTCATGATGTCGATCACCGCTTTGGACATCTCCTGCAGGACGGGATGGTCCCACACGTACTCGGGGATTTGGAGATCCAGGGAGTACTCCACCATCGCTGGACACATGAGTCAGTATGAGCAATTAAACTCTGCCAGGGCAACGAACCTTCCACGATAGGACCGCCAATGGTTCTTCGGCGAAGAATGATGAAGTCCTCGACAGACGGGATCTCATCTGTGGAGCGAAGTCGCGCTTGCTCGACCTGCGAGTTCATCCAGCTTTCGACGGCCCGGAAGAATCTGCAGACCACATTCCACATCTGTCAGCGTGGGCGGCCGGACTCCACGGCGCTCACTAACCTGTTACAAGCGCCAGGACTGGCGGTAGACCTGAAACGGCGCCAAATGCTACATGCATAGTAATGATGAGTGAGCCCAGACCTTGCGCGTCGGTGGCGTCGGGACGTACTCGTGTAGCATGGCGGCGTAGGGGAAGTTGGGCGCGGGTGCGTCGGGGTTCCTGAGAACCTCCATGGAGATGTCTACGCCGACCTGGACGGCATCAGGCTTTGACTGCAGTGCTCCTTCATCCGACAAATCGTCAAACTGCGCATGGGTGAGCGTCAGGAGCAGAAGCGTTCAGGGTCATCACGTACAGAGAACGCCCAGAAAAAGAACGCGATGCACGTCTCAAGGTGGGCAACGTCAGCATCCGGGAAGCTCATCCCCGCGTATGAGTCAAACCGATGGGACATGAACTTCTGCCTCTTCATCCCATGGTAGACATTCCGCCTGTGCAGACACAAATGTGAGCTACAGGACGCCGCACTAGGATCATTGTCTGCACCCACCTCTCGAACCATATGTTCATGGCGCGCGCCGCAGCTTCCTGGTGCGGGTTCACCTTGAACTCGAACACCGGGGAAGTGACCGAAGTCAAGTCCCTCAAGCGGAAGTGCGACGGGAAAGGGCGGAGCTGTTCGACGCTCATGGTGTCCGAGGGGGAAGGGGAAATGGAAGTAGGGCAGTTGGCGGCCTGGCGCACATATGTCTGGCATTATGGGTATTTGTACCTCGTCTGGCGCTCCTGGAAGTGTTTGTCGTATGCCCTGACCAGCGTAACGGCACTTCGGCGCACACAACCCACACACGGTATAGCTACCTCGCTTACCTGGCCCACGATGGGAATGACAAGGCCCACACTCCGACGCCTGGCCCGGATTTCCGCGTCTTACGTCGCGTATGTGCTAAATCTTCGCTATCGGCTTGGGCTACGTGACAACGCGATCAGCACGGTGCAACGGGGAGAGTACGAAACATGCGCCGTCTCGGAGTGGACATTCGGATGTTCAGCGCGAGACGACAGGCCTGGGTCGGTATTTGGTACCCGGGAGCTCGCCTTGATGCCGCATTGTGATGGGGCAGGACCAGGTAATTCCTTCCCCGGCACGCTGGGCCCGCCCAAAGTCTCCCCGTCATCTCTCCTGATGGGACGGTTCGGATGAGCCATATTCAGATTGGCGGTTACGGAGATACCGTAACACGAACCTCTCGGCATGCAAACGCCCGCGCACGAGTCGGCTAGCCTCCAGGGCTGGCGAAGATCACCATCGATCTATACCTTCGTGTAGGTCAACTGACAGGCCGAGCTTGTGCTCGAGCAACGCAAGACTGCAACGTTGAGTGTTAGAGAGGCTCAGGCGTAACTCAGCGCCGCAGTCATGTCACAGATCACGTAAATTGAGGCGTCCTCGAAAGTATTGTCAGGCTATGCGTACCTCAACAACCGCCCTGGTCCTCGGTCGACGTCAGCAGTGAGAAAAAAAAACCCCACCCCAAGATACGCATACTTCCAGCAATGTGGATCATGCGGCGCGTCTCCGTTGCGTTGAGAGCCTCCGAGACGGTGTTCCTACGGGAGCTGTAGCCTTATCGATAGCTTTGTGGGTCCACCCATCAAGCACGGCCGTACCGCCGATAGGTTCTCGACGACGGAGATGACAGGATCTTTGAGAATGGCCACGGCATTCCTTCCAAGGTCTGGTGATGCAGCCCTAGTCTCTCTAGGTATAGTCTAATGAAGACTTAGCTCGTTCACCACCAACTGCGCGGAGCCCGATTCCCGAGCGGCGAGTACTGCGATAACACGTTCAGCGTCCTGCGCGCTAGAGCGATTCCTGCACGCGTTCAAGGGTTGCAGCACGAGGATCATGCAGCTTTCCCCGCCGGGTTGCATTCGTCATCAGAGATGCAATCTTGTGCGGGACCGTTCGCTGGCCGCGAAACGCTGAAGCAGGAGCACATCAGTTTTCGAGAAACCTCTGGGATTCTGCCTGGCCGCTTACCGCAAGCGCGGCACCTATAGACGCATGATCGCCAAAGCGCAACACTTCGCGGGCGAAGCTGAGGGCATTGAGGATCACGTCGTCTGCAGGGAGCCGTCCACGAAGCGACAGAATAATGACAGCGGATGATGACCGTGCCATCATTCGTCGGAGTTCCTGTGCCTATGTGGTTCCGCAATGGACCGGCCAACGCACGCCCGAGGGACTAGCGAGGGTCGCGCTGGCCATTAGTCGCTATGCTATCCTAGAAAAAGGCAAGACTGAACTCGCGAGCGACGCGAGGAGCGCAGAACACCGCCAATGCATAGATGAGCGCTCCCCGGATGACGCTATGTCAGCGGGACCCTGCAGATAGAATAGAGCACCATGGATACGTACGTCGTATGCAAACTCCCATCGCAGCCGACGTCACCAGCACATGTTTGCCCAGTTGCTGGCCTGACGGTGCCGACGCCCAGGAGAAGCTGAGCTGGAAGATGTGGCAATGAGTAATGAGTTCGTAAAGTCGCGTTGCTGCGAAGTTACATACTGCTTTGCTAGGGATCGCGGGAGTAGTCCTCTATAACAAATGGTACGCGGCGCCAGGTCCGATCTTTGCCGCGACTCATAGCGAGCTATTTTAGATGCCTGGAAGGAATGGGATGCAATTTGGAGGCATAGTACGTTCGCAGCTCTCCGATGTCCTCGCAGCCTAGGGGTGATCAGACATCCGCGTCGACTTGGTTGAATCCCAAACGACCCCTCGAACTCACCCGAGACTCGGGGGCCTTCGCATGCTCGACGGCACGGTGCACGAGGCCGCGAACGATGATGCATATGCCCTTGGCCGCCGCCCGCAGCCGTGGCGGAGCGCGGAAGCCGGCACGTACGTTCGTCGGCATTGCCTGACCATCTTGCACATGCAAAACGGCACATTGTTCTGTACGAAACCGTCGGGATGTGCGTCAGGTCGGCCATGTCATCGTCATCCGGAACATAAGGCGGGACGCTCACTCGTGAACATGAAACGGAGGGCCTCGCTTCGCGGTGGATACCGTATTGCCTTATGTGAGGTTTACGCCGCGTGTAGGAACCCGCAGTAGACGCGAATATTGATCTTCGGAGTTGGCAGCGGGTCAAGAAAGTCGCTACTATGCCGGAGCTGGTGCTTCCTGTTTGAGGCGCTATGAGACATCGCGATCAGCCCATGCACGACGTAGGAGAGACGGACGCACCTCGACGACACGAGCATATCGCTGTCCACTGTGTACGGTGGCAGCTGGAACCAGGTCGTAGCAAGCCGCGTGTGAGGGAGAAACATATCGATTCCAGGAGCATAACCGGACAGGAATAACTTGAGAAGTCAAACATACGTTATCCTCTAGTCAAGAAACGCAAGAAAGTAGCGTCCGTCACATACGAGACAAACCATAGGGGTAAACATAAACGGAACTGTTCAAACGTCCTCCCCGCGACTCCGAGCCTCGGCCAGGCTCAATTCTATAGCAAACCGCAGATCCTCGTCCTCGTCTTCGTCCGTACGAGTTAGAGCGCCTTCGCCCCGACCAGACAAGTTGATGCCGCCGAGGGCGCCCGACAACGAACGAGCGGGACTCTGCGAAGGGGAAACGGGGAGGCGCGACGGGGACGGCGCCTCCGAAGAATGCAGAGAACGCAACGGCGTACTCCACGCGCTCCGCGCCGACTGGGGGCTGCCCATGACCGATTCCCTCACGCTGGACGCGGGCGTCGACGGAATGCTGGTGGCGGCGCCACCGCCGCTGGACGCCGAGGATGGGGTGCGACTGACTGCGGGGAAGTGGTCGCTATCAGCCATGGGAGGGACGATCCCGCCACCACTCGCGCTGCCGCCCCGGCTTGGCAGCGGGCTAGCACTCGTCCCTGCCTCCATGGGCTCGGGGCGGAAGCGCGGCGAGACCTGAACCTTGTGGTTCGACGTGGAGGGCATGCCGCGCGGGACCTCGCGGCCGCCCTGGAAGACGCTCGTACCCGCACCAGAGGTGGGCGGGGAGTGTCCGGACGATGCGGACGATGTGGACGACGCGCGCGAGGAGACGGTGGAAGAGCGCTCCGATCCGAACATGGCGCTCGGTGTGGCCATCGGAGTTGGGAGGTCGTCAAAGTCGCCCATGAACACGCCTTCGTCTTCTCTGAACGCAGAAGACTCGACGGCGTGGCGCCAGCGTGCCTCTTCCTCGTCACGGCTGACCATGAGGACGTATTCCACGGCTTCCACTTCGCTCAGTCCGAGATGTGAGAGGGTCGATAGCTGGTCCCTCTCCCTTCCGAACGTCCGCCGGGTGTGTCGTTGTTCCTCGTCTAGCTCGCGGCGGGACTCGGCGATGTCTCGACACATCTCCATGTGTTCTGGATGGCGGGAAAGGATGCGCGCATTAGTTTCTTGGCATAGTTATACGACGCAGCGCAATGAAGGACTTACGATGCCATTTCGCCACGCCGCTCGGGTTAGCACCGCGCGTGGTCTTGCCCTTTCCGTGCATACCAGGCCTGCCCACCGGACCGGCCTTCCACGCCATGACCCTGCTGCCGACCGATACCATCAACACGTCGCGGTCTAGCAGTATCTGGCTGACGCCATCCCATTCGGCGCCGGTGGATGGCCTCGCGGCGGGAGAGGAGAAGGTGCGCAGCGGAACGCACGTAAGCGCATCCCACACCTTGACCGTTCCTCGGGACGAGCCAGACACCAGTACGGCGGAGTTCCACGCGAGTGCCGTCACCGCGCCGTCCTCGTGGGCAGCGAAGTAGTGAGCCGGCTGCACGATGGCGGGGCCGGAAGGGGATGACTGCGCAGGTTGCGCATCCCACGGGAAGATGCTGATAGCTCCAAGTTCATCCCCCGCGATCACGAAGCTGCTTTCCTCTTCGCGAGGGGCCCATACAGGAAAGAGGGACCGAATCGGTCCTGCCGCCTCGTACCCGAACAAGGTGCGTTGGAACGCTCCGGAAGCAGCGTTCCAGGTAAGGCGATGGAACTGAGGACTCGGATGATAAGCCACCAAGATAGATAGACGATCACGCTGAGGGGAGATACGCAAGTCCGAGATCTCCAGATGAGCATCTTCGTACGGCGATGAGCTAGACGCGGTGGGGTTGGAAGGCGGAGGGATACGGATTTCGCGAGGTTCTAGGGCCGTAACATCCGTCGGCTCAGGAAGAAGCGAAGGGAAGTCGATCCAGACGAGAACAACGCCGCTTCTCAGAGCTGCAGTAACGATCCCCTGGTAGATGTTGACCGCGAGCTTGACACAGGGATCAGCCACGAGCGAAGAACCCTTGTCCGAGGTCCACAAGCAGGTGAGCGTCGTAGTCTTGGCGTACCAGAGCTTGACTCGGCCGTCCGCGCCGCCAGTAGCGAAAAGAGAGAGGCCATCCGCGCTGTGGTCCCATGCGACACACTCGACGGCGCCCTCATGACAATCTCCCAAGCGACATCTGACCAACCTCGCGGCAGACGCTCGGTTGTTGTCCATGACCCGAACGGCAGTTGATACCGCGACTTCGCCATTCTTGTAACCCCAGAGAATTTTCGCGGTGCCGCCCTCGGATGCCAAAGCGACTGACGAAACGTGGGGAGAGAACTCGGCATTCGGATTCCCGATCCCCAGGCCGTTCGCGGTCCCCGTAGCGTCGAGGAATCCCCGAAGGACTTTGCCGGTCAGGGGATAGGATCGCGAGACGACGCCGTACTGAAGCGATGCCGCTAGCAGCGTCGTGTTGGGCATCATGTGCATAGCCGAAACGGCTGAATGATGCGGGATGTGGGTGATGGTGGTATTGCGAGAGTATTCCCATCGTCTGTGGTGCAAGAGATAAGTTCAAAGTGTCAACGAATAGATGAGTGGAAGGTATGGAATCAAAGAGGCGAACAAGTAGCTGATCATACACGTCAGGCGTAACTCGCAAGCACAATGGACCTTCGTTCGCATACAGAATCCAAGTCGAAGTCGATACAGCGTCATCACGACGATAACGATGATGTGCATACGAACGTCATCCAGGTCATCTACGTGCTCCTTGGACGCAACGAAGATCCGGGCGACCATCAGAAGGGCGCAGGGAGAGGTGCCGCATGTTCTTTACCCGACCGCGTTGCGGTGGCGAGGCGACACCAAACAGCATATAACCCGTGAATACAGTCCAGGCGGGATCCTCCCCGTGCTCGAGAGGGTATGACGTACCGCCGCAGATTATAGCGCAGGATGAACTCCTTCTTCCAGGTGGTCTCCTCCCTCCTGAGCATCAGCGTCCGGTCGCTGGCGTCATCGCGAAGATCGCTCTCCGGCGTTATGCCGAGGTACTGGTAAACGTATGCCCTGCGCCAGGTGTTGTCGTCCGCTACGTGGGCGTGGAGCTGCTTGCACGTCCGCGCGAGGGTGAGGAGGTCGGGCGGGTCAAGGAATGCGGTGACGTGAGTGAGCGACTCCGATGGAAGGCTGAGCAGGAGGCTTGGTCCGCTTGCAGCGTGTGCGTTGGCGTGCGCGTGTCCATGTTGGCGCGGGTTGTTGTGCGGGCGAGGGTGTTTGTGTCGGTGATCTTTTGTGGAATGAGCTTCTATGGGCCTACTGGGCATAAAAAAGAGTAGCGGTGAAGAGATGAGGTTGTCGCAGACGGTGTCTGCGATGGTGGTGGTCGAGGTTCAAGTTACGATTTGGCTCGATTTGGACGACTGTGGCGCGAAACCTTCCCGCCGAGTCATCGATGTGCTCACCGCGCTCTTCGACGGTCTGAGGTCGTCCCGTCGGCCCCGAGCAAACATAGCACATTCCGAGACTTCACGCTATGTACTACCAGCAAAACGTCTATTGCTTCCATACTACAACTTCGACGCTCGAGCGTGGCGGCCTCAGGATATGTGGGCGCTCGGAGCGCTCGCTGTGCTCAGTAGTCATAGCAAGTCGCAGAAGAAACATCTTGCCTCCAGTCTCGTATTACACACGTCAAGAGCGAACGCCCCGCCTTTTCAGAGTGGTACCTAACCGCATGTCATGACGTTGTAGCCTGAGATTCAGCCATAGGCACATGCGCATACGGAGACTTGCACAGGCGCACTGCGCAGCGCCGCTTCGTATCCTCGTGTTCACGATCCACCGCTGCACCAGAGGGGAGTTGGTATCGAAGTTTCGCGCGCGCAGGATAGTATACATTCCGGTTTGTTCAGCGTTCATACAAGTCGTCTGTCCGTCATGGCGCGCACGATGCAGCCAGTACCCGCAACCTCCGTCAACTGCGTGCGGACAGCCATCAGGGACGGAGAATGGTGGACGCAGTCAGGGATAGGCTCACCTTTTCGTGCCAGCCCAGCAGCACGCTCCCGCTGACGTCTCCCCAGCCCGGCAATGCCATGCCCTTGTAGAGGTACTTCATGAGGGTGTCTTGCGCGTCCGTAGACAGTGACTTCACAACGCCAGGGATTTCCGACGCCTTGGTGCTGTTCAGTATCGACACGAGGGTTTGCAAATTGAGGTTCTGAGAGTCCGCGCGTAGCTCGATGCTCAGTCCAGGGTCAAATGGCGTAACCCGGGACGCACCTTCGCTTCTTCTGCTGCTGGGCCGTATGGAGCATCCTCGAGCACCAGGGTCAGAGCTCCTACGATGTCGCCCCTGGGATACGCATCCAACGTTAGCGATTAGCGACTTGGGTGCGCGAGCTCGGACGTACTTCGCTAGGGAACCCCGTACAGCTGCCGCCTTCTGCTTCACATCGTTCAACGCCTGAGCGGGGTCGCGCGGATCCGCCTCGTACAGCTCGCTATCGAGCAAGACGTCCTCGTCATATAGATCAATGTCAATCTTCCTGAAGTTCACGTCCATGGTGCCGGAGTGGAAGAGTCGAGTAATGATACAGCGCAAGTGGCAGAGCTCAGCAAGTGCGATGATCTCTGCGGTCGCAGCGGGGGATGGCTTGGTTCACTTGAAGCGCTTGATCAGTGCAATGAAGTGAACCAAGGCGGTTAAAGTGACCCAAGCATTCGAGAGCCGATCCGAGCGTAAGTCATTGAATCGAACTAAGGTGAGGCTTAGTCGCATTGCTTACAGCATTTAATCACACCGGCTTATCCTGATTCTCCGTACTCCGCCACCGCTTCCGACTCGGAGGCTCCTCGAATATATTCCAGCGACTTCATCGAATTCACAGAGGCTCTATAGTAAGGAGGTGTCGAGATACAGTACGTTCATCTGGACATTCCTTCACGTCGAGCTGACGTGCCGGAGTTCATTCAGAACAGGTCGGATGTCTTGCCGATATGCACGAGCACCTGGACCACGCTCGAACTTCCCAAGCTACGCTCCGAGACGTCGATAGTCCCCGGATACACCCTCGAAAATCGGAACGGGGCCACGCTCCTCTCTTCAAGTCATGGGTGACTGGCAGAGTAGTCGGCCTGATCCCGACCATCGACATGAGGTCTCATGAGGCACATTGATCCTCGTGTCCGGCACAGGAAATACCTCCTCCGGACGAAATGAGGGCCGACACGAGGCGAGCGGAATCACCGCGCGGGGGCTTCGCAGCGTCCGCTCCAGCGGTGTAACGCGTTGCACGCAGACTGCACACCATGTCGGTCCTCGCGAAACCTGTGCATCCCTTCACCTCAATCGCCGCGACTTCGCAGCTCAATCTGGTCGGTGATCGCTCTGCGCCTGTTTCCGTTGCCGAGCCTGAACCATCCCCACCTGCCTAGACCGCTATGAAGGACGGGCCTGACCTTGTGAGGCTGCGCTGCGCCGCTGGTCCGACGCTGCATGCTTGCTGCAAGGCGTGTCGCGATCTCCGGTCTTAGGCTATATACAGCTCTACCCCGGCCAGGGACTACATCCACCACACCGTCTCCTACGCAAACTCTCCCCGCTCTTCCTACCCTACACTTGCGATATGCTCAGCGCATTCAAGATCAAGACCTTCGACCTGGAGCCCATCTACGCCGAATGGACGAACCCTCCTCGCTTCATCGGGAACCCCAAGAAGGATCCCCCGGTGGACGACTGGCTGGCCCAGATCAAAGCCGGATGCATCGAGCGCAACATCCCACGTGAGTACTGGCACAAGGTCGCGCAGCACTACATGGCGGACAAGGCGAAGGCGCGCTTCGACGAGCTCAAGCTCGTGATGAAGAACATGCACGGAGGGAAGTACCGCTGGACGTGGAAGAACTTCAAGATCGCGATGCGCAACATGGGATGTGAGTACTCATCTATCGCTCCAAGCCTCACGGGCCGCGCGCTGACTCGCGTGCGCTGGGTCTAGGGGACATCGACCAGCAGAAGACACAGACGATCGAAGTGGAGACCAAGCCTTCTGGCTTCTGGCGGATCATCAGAATGGGCAGCGACGGAGATTCGAAGGACGCTGCGCCCGTTGAGACCACGCCTCCCAGGCCTCTTCCGAAGTCGCGCGCAACGTTCGACTTCGGCTCGACGATGAAGGCTCTTCCTGCCATTCCCATGCCGCGCCGATCCACCACGACGGACTCCGTCGAGACGGTTTCATCCATCAGCTCGTCCGGATCGTCCGGGTCGTCCGCCTTCAGCTCGTTCTTCTCTTCGGCGAAGAGCACGCCCGCGTCTACTCCACCCGTCTCCACCGTCGCAACACCTGCGGGCACACCAGGCGGATGTGAGTCTACTCTTCGCTCGTCCCTGACTTCCGGCGATTGATCACTCGTGTCTATCAGCGGTCACCACCGTAACACAAGTCCCCGCCTGGCTCGTCAGCGCCTGCCAGTCCCTCGAGTTCCTGACGAACGAGCACCCGAAGGTCATGACCGCCGTGTCCGCCGTCCTCATCACCGTCGGCTCCCTCCCCGCGCTCCCCGCAGTCGCCGCGGGGGCGGGCGGCGCGTTCCTCGCAAGCAGCACCGCACATGCTCTCGGATCCCTCGCAGTCGGGCTGGGGACGCTCCTCCAGGCGCAGGCCGACGGCAAGATGCAGGTCGTGCCAGGTGACGCCAAGAAGTCATGAAGTGTTGAAGCTCGTGGACATGGCGAGGCCGTTGAGCGGCTCCTAGTCCTCGTTGTACAACAGCGGACCGTTATCACCTATTGTTATCTATCGTTATCACATCCCCTTCACGCGCAGCCGCCTGTATCATTGTATGTGAGTGTCCTTGAAGCATCGTTGACGTCCGAGCCGCAGCTAACAAGCTGCACTATATAGGTACTCATAGAACTTCATTCGCTGATCACAATGCCACATGTTATTTCTGGCCGCATTTCCATGTAGGTCGGCAGTCCTGCAAGACCGCAAAGACGCGATATCCAATAAATAAGTACAACGACTAGCGTAAGAGAAGCTTCGTCGTAATCAAAGACTTCGTCGCCGTCAGCCTTTTCAACGGTGCGCCCTGTCATGCGCGGTCTTGAGTGCCTTTCCCACAACCACCGCGGCCTCTCCGATGGCAGCGACAGCCGCGCTCCCGCCTACGCTCACCGTCCCGACGGCGACGAGAGCAGTGGCCACCGCCGTCAGCACGTCTGGATGGTCGTTCGAGAGCGTCGAGAGAGCCTCCGTGGCTGCGAGCAGCCACAGCGGCACCTGCGCGGTGATGTTCTGGAGGACAGTCTGTTGCGGCTGCGGCGTCTGGCGGAGGAACGGCAGCGCGGGGAGAGAGAAGAGCGAGCCGCTGCGCGCGGGTGCAGGCTTCGGGACGACCGCGGCTTTGGGAGGCGGGGACTTGGACAGCTTTGACTCCGAGGTCTTGTTGCTCGAGGCCTTCGCGTCGGTGAGCGGCTTTTTGGTAGGTTGGACCGTCTTGTTGTTCTTCTGAGCGGCGGCAGGCTGCGCGGGTGCTTCGTCCTTTCCGCCGACGATCCACCAGAGGCCGGAGGACTTCCGCTCGACATGCACCGAGCGCGTCTTTGTCTCCTCAATATTCCCTGCCGTCGCCGTCTGGTGAGTCCTTCCTCTTCCTTGCACGAAGTAACCACAAGATACTCACACCCCATGTTCGTCACCGCGACGCCAAAGTCCTTCCAGCGCCAGTCCCACTGCTCGCCATGCAAGGCTCGCATAATCTTCTCGACCTCGTTGACGCGCCCGCGCGCCTTCTTGCCCATGAAGTGCTTAGCCACGGCCGGCCAGTGCGCTTTGGGCACCGCGCGCGCGGTGCATCCTTTCTCGACGAGGGCAAGCCACGCTTGGGCAGAGGGGTCGTCCTTGCGCTTGGGCTTGCCTTTGAACTCGGGGACCGGGTGTTCCGTGGTGGTCACGCTCCATTCTTTGAGGGCGGCTTGGAGATCGAATGGCCGTGCGGGCCCGAAAGAGAACACGCTGAACATTTTTGTAGGTTGGTTTCTGTGTGGTGGTGCGAACCACGGTGGAGCGTGAGGAGAAAGGCGAAGGGAGGGAGCGAGTGGTTGCTTGGTACGTCCTTCGCATGTGTTTGGGCGTGTTATAAGTGGCTGAACATCCTTTGTGCCCCCCTTCTGGACTCGGCTATCGAGTCTTAGCCACAGATGAAGCTCGCGAGGCCATTGTCTTCCTCCAGAAATGAACATCGCGTGGTACGCGCACGGTTTGCCTTTGTTCGCGACGGTCACGGGAGCGCGATGGCCTCTGCGCCGTGGGTAACTTTCTATCTTAATGATGCTCCGTCGCGGGCATAGCTTGATACGGTAGAAACAGTTGAACGCACGAATATCAAGGATGCACATGTACGTCGCGCAGACTAAAGTTATCGGTTTTGCAACACCATAGGTGCAGTAGGTACAATACATATCGTCGAAAACAGGATAGATGAAGCAAAAAGCGGGTCAGGGTATCATGCAGTCGCAGAGGAGCATCCTCGTCCAGTTCATCGCCTATTCGCCCACGCGTAGTTGTCTGCCAACCCTGGCTCCGCGGGACCCTCGCAGTATCGGCCATCCTCGCGTCCGCCAACTAGGACGCACTGGTAAGACTTGTCGTTCCTCCAGCGGTATACCATCGTCTTCACTCCGGGGGAGCGACGCAATATGGTTTCGGCGAACATCCTGATTTGGCTGCGCCGCCACTCCTCCGAGCGCGAGTCGAAGAGGGCGCAGTCCATCACCCACGTAGGGCTCCAAATGAGCGTGTCTAACGATGCAGGCAGATGTTCCGCCTTGATGGCCTCGTCCTGAATATCACCACGCTGTATCGAACGGAGCGCTGTCAGTATGCTGGGAAACCCCTGTATGGATGAGAAGACGACGTGCTCACCCGCACTCCAGAGTCTTGCACGTCAAGGAACCTCAGCCGCTCGAATCGCGACCAGTACTCCCAGTTGGTCGGGTACGCCATCCCCCTGTACTGCTTGAACTGGCGTTCCACCCGCAAGGTCACCAGCTGCGGACCAAACAGCCGCGCGACCTGGTCCATGCCGGCGCGGTTGACGTCGGAGAGAGACAAGGAGGTGATGTTGCCGACGATGGTCATGCCGGCGAGTAGGCTGCTTTGGCAGGATAGTGCGCGCAGGCGAGGGTGGACCTTTGCGATCTCGACGGACTCCAGCTCGTCTTCGTAATCTGACTCTGAGCCAGAGTCCACATCCGGGACGGAGGAGTACCTGTAAACGTGCAACTCCTCCAAGTGTGGGTATGCGTGGAGGAGTAACAGGAGCCGGGGGCTCAGGTAAATGGGTAGTCCTCGGATGCGCCGTAGAGAAGGAAGCCTGACCGGCAATCCTTCGGTGTCCTCCAATATCTTCGTTATAGTCCGCTCAGCGACGCACACGTCTCCGAGGCCCGTCACGTCGAGCGTGTGCAACCGTTTGAGCTCGGGGAAGATCTCGTGGAGAACGCAGCGATACGTCGCGATTTGCTTGTCCGCGCAGCCAACGCGGAGTCCTCGGACCAGCTGCGCACGGTGTGGCAATTGACGGATGGTGGACGCAAACCTCTGTGCCGCCCAGATGCTGTGTATCGCAGGAAACTGGTAGAGCGCCTCCTCCGCCGCCCCTCGGAGGCCGGAACATAGGGTCGTTGCGTATGCGAGGGATTTCTGGCTGGTAAATGCTGCGTATCCAAAGATCCGGAGCCACACCTCGATGGGTAGGCGGAGGTCGTTGCTTTGCCCGTACGAGGGGTCGGCGACTGGCGGGTCCAATCTATGGGTGACCTCGAGTTCGTCAAAGTCCGGCTAGGAAAGTCAACGACAGGAACATGAGTGATAGAAGGTTGAACGTACGTGCAAAGACTTGTCAAGGCCGGAAGGTTGAAGTCGCACGATTGGATCACTTTGGTGCTCGGACAAGGATAACGAAGAGACAAATAGACGGGAGTAAAGAAAGGGAAGCTCCTCGAGCAAGTCTCCCTCCGGGAGAGTGTCTTGATTTTGTGAGCCTATGGCGCGGGCGACTTGCAGACCCTCATCTTCGTCTGCCTTCTTCGTCAGGGCGACCACAGCGCAGCTCATCGGGGAGCAAGTCAGTAAGGGGCGTCCGAGAGCCTCCGGACCCAACGATAACGAGGGAAGTGGTAGATGAATGGGAGGGAAGAAGTATGGAGTTCAAATATGTACCATGAATACCCGCACTGTCCTCTGAATTTGGACGTGCAAAGCGGTGGCTACCGCCCATAGTCGGCCAGTGACTGTGGCTAAGATTCTATCCCATTGTTTTGTGGCATACAATGGGATTTGCTCACCTCCGGGCCGCATGTTAGCCAAGACATTCTTTCAGTCATGCAGAGGTCAAAGCGGAGCGACGCCCAACGGCCATGCGCGCAGAGTCTGCCGCGGTTTCAGCAATTGTGTCCGCAAATAGGGTATAGCAAGAGTTACTGACACCCCTGCCATGGAGATCGAGCCGTGAAGTATTCGTCAACAGGCACCCAGCGCAGTGGCCCATTTGCGACTGGACACGATATGTTGACCGAAGAATATATGGCCTTGTGCTGGTGGCTCTGACTTCGTTGGCTGGCGGGCTTACCCCGAGATATCCACCACAGGGACTGTGCTAAGACAGATGTATGACCATGGTTCGCAATGAACCCTGCCGCCGGCGTGGTGAAGTAGGCATCCGTCGAGGAAGGGCGGTGACCTGCATATGCGCGTCAGCATACTGGCACCTCAGCTGAAATTACAAACAACGACATGCAACCCTATAGTCGCGCCATTTGGTGAATCGTGCTGAAACGGATGGAGGGAAGTGTAGTTTCCGGGACTCGACAAGTGGACATAGCAGGGGGCTTACCGTCACCCTCACGACGTCGACGAGGGCATGGTTAGTCGTCGGAGAGGCGATGGGCCGGCACATATAGATGGAAACGTGTCTCAGACGTTGAAAACTTCACGATAGCTTGTCAATTGTTCAAGTTCAAGTTGGGCGGGGTCATGGTACACGGTGCTGCCGGAGGTCCATCGTGAATCGGCGCGCGCTCTTACGGTGACGACATATTTGAACTCCGTTATCGAGCCTGCCGTAATATGTTGACTCTCCGATACAAAAACAGCAGCTCTCTTCCACCAGGCTGACGTGCGAGTCCAGACTAAATGAAATTAATTTAGACTCCGATCGCGTCGCCGCCCCGTGTGCGCGACGATCCTTGTCCTGCGGCTGTTCCGCACGTTGTTCCCAAGTTCGTGCCTTTGGTATCCGACCAAACCAGTTTGTGTATCATTCATGAACTACTCATTGAGGTTTCGTTGTCCTCATGAACCCTCTCATCATGCCTTGTTTTACAGGGAGTATATATGATGCATACCTGCATGAAACGTAGGTGCATTCCGTTCACCTTCCAGCACTTGCAGGCCCGGGCTCGAGAGCAGTCGTAGCTACGACAACCCGTCCTCGCTGCCCTTGACGTGAGCAACTTTGCGCACTCCATAGCTCATATCGTACTGACACTTCGCATCTCAGCATACTCAATGCAAGCAGCAGACACAGCGAAAGCCAGTCCTGGCGGAGTTGGTAAGATTATCCAACCGATGCGGCCGCAAAGGACTGACTTCGGGAACGGTACAGAGCCTCCATGCTCGTTAGGCGCGACCGCAAATCATGACCTCAAGCAGTACTCGTTGGCTTTGGCGCGAAAGCGGCCATACACGTCACCTATCCACCGACTTCCCGCCGAGATCCTATCCATGATCTTCGAGTGGCTCGCGCGGATGGGCGGCATCTATGGGATTCCCCCACAGTCGATCCAAATCATGCGGGTCTGCAAGCAGTGGACTGCCCTCGCAACCAACACCCCATCTCTCTGGCAAGAGATCGACGGCTGCATGAAGGCCGACTGGTTCGTAACCGCCGCTGCGCGCTCTAAAAACCTGCCCTTCAACGTCAGTATAGCGTGGTGTTCCCAGAACGTGCCCACGATAGTGCCTCCACTGCTCGAAGAAGCTCATCGCATACGCTCACTCGACATCCTATACGGCGAAGACCTGGATGCGACTGATCTACTCATATCTACAATCCTTGGCGTGGACCGACTGCCTCGCTTGGAGTCGATTCAGATTACCATGTGCAGTGCTGCCGATCAGTACGAGCTGCCCTACTTCGACGATGGCGACAGGTTCCCCTCTCTCAGGACGCTCGAGCTCACCTCCGTGGGCATACCACTGGGCTCGTCTGTATTCCGGCAGCTACGCGTCCTTAAGCTCCAGGGGACCTGGTTCCCGGACTGGGACGAAGTCCCGGTCTACGTCTTGCTAGACATGCTCGAAGCCTGCGAGAACCTCGAGGAACTCAGCCTGAACTTCGACATCGTCGTTCGCTTCGCTTCGTACGAGCCCGGCGACCCTCCCGAAGCCGCGGTTCCCTTGCCCTTGCTGCGGTCGTTCAGATTGGAATGGCCGATGAGGTGGACTCCCTCCACACCTTCTGCCGTCTACCAGATCCTGGAACACTTGCACCTCTCTCCGTTGGCCGACATCAGTCTCAGGCTGGGAGTCGCCCTGACTGCTACCGGGGCGATCAGTGGCGCTGGCATTGGAGGGGGTCCCATGGACTACCTGCACGCCGTCCCCCAAGATCCTGCCTGTCTTCACATGCTCACCACGGCGGCCAGCGCCACACTCCACGGGGAAGGCTTCAGCTGCCGAGGGCGCTCAGGCCAAGGGTCGCTCGAGGTTCTCTTGTCTGGTTACCGCATACCCATTGCTGGTGCGCTGACGGCCCCGTTCGCGTACACCCAGGTCGCGCAGCTCAACGACTTCTGCACCATCTTCGCGCGGGCGCCGCTCACGTCGCTGACCCTCGAGCTGGTGGGCCTCGACTACGGCTCGCTGGTCCGCGCCTTCAGCGCCTTCCCCCACTTGGCGACGCTCGACGTCCGCGGAGACGGGCTCGATCCCGATGCGCGCGGTCTCATGCCGGGCACAACCCTCCTCCTCGCCCTTCTCTCCAGCCCGACAAGAAGCGCCCTGGCGTCACTTGATGCTCGGAATACGGGTGTCGTCGTCCCGGCGTTGCGCACTCTTCGTATCAGGCAGGCCCCGTGGGCCGGACATGCACTGCGCTTGGTACTCTCGTGTCTGGTCGGGCGCGCGCAGCGAGGGGCTGCGCCATTGTCCGCGCTGCGCGTTGGACTGCTCGGGGAACCGTGCGGAAGCGAGGCCGGAGAGCGCGACGATGCGGCCCTTGCCGCACTTCAAGCCATCGTTGCGGGACCGGTTGAGTACGTGGTTGACGAGGCCAGGGATGTCCAAGTGTGGTGACAAAGTCGTGTGCACTACTCTGATGTTGCCAGAGTCGCGATGCTGGCCGGTCGTCCTCGCTGTAATTCAGGTGAGGAAAAGATGTCGACCTAGCGGCTGAGGTAACGGAAGGCGTGTGTTTAACTTTACATGGTGGGAGGGGATTATCGGGTTTCATGGGGCATCATCGCGTTCAAGAAGCGAGCAAGGTCGAGTTTACGATCTCGACAGTTACCAATTTGTTCGCAACCTGTTACAAGACAATACACCGCTTGCATATCGTCATGCTCGCAACGCGACGTTCACACCTTCGTGAACCACGCGTCAGCAGTTTCCTCAACCGTGCCCCCCGTGCGCCGCTGCCTCACCGCGACGGCCTTCTCGTCGACCAGCAGCGCGAACCCCGTCACCGCCTTCCCCGCGCCGTCCACCGCGAACTCGACACGCCCCTCAGACAGCCCCGGCTGGTACCACTCGAACGCGCGCGTGTCCCGCCCGTACCCGTTCGGGAACGGCACCGTGAAGGTGATGGCGAACTCGTCGCGCGTGTGGTGCCGGAGGCGGACGTGCGTGGACCAGGCGCTGCGGTATGCGCCGTAGAGGCTGGGGGAGGACACGGCGTCGGAGGACGAGCTGGAGGACAGGATGGGGAGCACGTCGGCGAGAGGGGAGGTGGAGGCGTTGGCGGAGGAGTAGAGGGTGATGGAGCCGTAGCCGGGCGAGGTGTATGTGCCTGCGTAGGCGGAGAGATCGAGCGACAGCGGCTCGCTTTGGGCGTCGTCGGCAGGACGGGCTTGCTCCTCGGGAGCGCTGCAAAGGGGGAGGTCAGTCATTGTCCGGCCTGCGGCGAGACTCCTCCAAGAGACGTACGGTTCATCTGTGACGGGAGCAGCGATGCTCGGCGTCCGCTTCAGCACGTCGTCGAAGGCGCGCCTCAGGATCGCCTCTGCATGCGTTGCCTGTTGGTCCGCGTTCGTCAAAATGACGACCCCGACGTTGCTGCTCGGCGAGAACGCCGTGAGGGTCGAGAACCCGGGGATGGCTCCCCCATGCGAGATGACCTGGGACGCGGCCAAGATCAGCGGACGGCTCTGCGCGACAAGGAGTAGGGTTTGGGTACCTCGATGCCGTCGTACGTCCAGCGTTCCCAGCCCATGCCGTACCCGGCGATGCTGATCCCGAACTCCGAGGATGGCGTCCCCTGTTCGATGTGCTGGGCGGTGGTCACGGCGTCGTAAACGCTGCGGGGAACGATGACGTTCCCGGACACGGGGTCGACGCCCTTGTTCAGCAAAACGGCCAGCCACTTGACCTAAAAACGTGTCAGTCTCCGCCGGCAGAACAGACTGTGCGCATAAGAGAGACTTACCATGTCTTCGGCACTGGAGATGACGCCGCCCGGGCCGGCGTCGAATGCTGCTACCTCATCTTCGAACCAGAACGGGATACGGCGCCCTTTGGGCGTCCACGACTGGGACAGCTTCCCCGACGAGTGTGCCTCTGACGGCCAGAGGGTGGTCGACGACATTCTCAAGGGCTTGAAGAGGCGCTCCGTCACGAAGTCAGGGTATGACATGCCGCTGTACTTCGCGATGATGTGCGCTCCCAGCATGTACATCTATCCATGGATATGTGAATCAGTATATGCGCAAGTCGTTGAGCAACGCGGGCATCAGCGTCCTAACCTGGTTGTTGTACGACCATTTCTCGCGCAGTTCGTATGCTATGCGGAGATGTCTCATGCGTCGCACTATGTCTTCGACAGAGTCTCCAGGCTTGTAGGAGAGATCATGCCTGGAATCCGCACATCAGCACATCACCGTGCCATATACCTTCGAGACGTGCGTACCGCGGAAACCCGGTTACGTGCCCGAGGACGTCTCGAATGCTAGCGGCACGAGTAGTCCAAACGTCGTCGAGCAGCCACTCGTCCGGGAGAATTGATGCGATCTTGGTGTCCCAGTCGAGGCGCGTCGTCCCTGTGGGCAGCGGCGTCACGTTGCGGCCGTGGGCGAAGTCGTCGAGCAGTAGTCCTACAGAGGTCGCGAGGAAGGCCTTCGAGCATGATGCGAGGCCAAACAGTGTCTGGAAGCCCAGAAGTCAGATATTGTGAGAATTGGCGCGAGTCCGGGAATAGTTACATCTGGAGTGAGGTCGTCTTCATCGGCATCCTCTGTTTTACGTCCCCAGGAGGCGACGTCTACTCGGGGTTTGCTATTTTCCCCGCCGAGTCGAACCACGCCGACCGAGATGCCAGGAATGGAGGCGCTGTTCCTCAGCTCCTTCACGAACGCGCGGAAGTCAGTAGACAGGATGGTCCCTTCTGGACGCGCAAGTACTGCGTCAACCTGCAGCGGCTCTTGAGTCACCATTGCGGCTGCACAGCAGAGAAGAGCGACGGCGAACAGTGGCCGAGCTAAGCCTGGGGCAAAGTACATGCCGCTGCAAACGCGCGGAGGGCAGTATTTGTATTCCAAATCAGACGATTTACCACCCGCACGATGCCAAGGTTCGTACGCACAATCAAGCGAATGTGACTGCGGCGCAATCACGCAGGACGAGCTGGCCTTGATGTGTGCTCGGAGACTGCGGCGCGGTAGAATCTGTTCCTGGACAAGGTGGCGGACAAGTGTTGAGGACAGGAACGACGGTGCCATATGGATGATTTTACTCAATGGCGTGCTTCAGCTACGAGCATGCGTGCTTCGGAGGGCAATCTCTACCAAGTGAAAGCCGGAGGAGGAGATAGGCCTCCGCGTCAGTAGGTCTGGATCCGTCGGAGGAGGTTTCAAGGCGGTAAGCGCCGGGATGAGTGGCAAGCAGCCGTGTGGCGGTACCGGTGATCGCTCGTCTCTCCCTCTCGCCACCATCTCGCCAACGCCGGCATTGGATTTCACTGTCTTACCCTGGTCTTCCTCCTGCAGTCCTTCAAATCTGGTGTTCAAGGCCACGTCGGATATATAGTAACGCTCTCGACCTGGTGGGTAAGCTCTTACTTGAGGCTTGCGGTATGGCAGCGTACATCCAGGGTTTACCCTGACGCAAGCGCCTTAATTCTGGGCTACTTGTAAGAGCATAGATGTTACTAAGAAGCCCAGCAGGTCTACAGAACGTGATACAGAGCGTCAGAGACCGGTGGAGGTGAGCGTCATAGAAGTATGGGAGTCATCATTCGATGAACTAGTCCTCACAGGCTCACACGGCTATGTCATTCTGGTCCCTGGCGACATCCAGCTTCAAGTCCCTCAGGGCTTACCTGCTGCGCATTTTCCGGTAATGGTGCATGTACTGTAACTCTCCTCTAACTCTGCACCTGCCGTGTCCTCTTTCGAGGACCATATCCGGTCAACGCAATGCTGACTCATCGTCCACTTGTCACGTAGTCTGGAGGACCTGCGCTAGATCTTGCGCCTCTTCATGCGCAGGTACGATACTCGATCGAATTGTCGAATTGTATATGAGAATGCGAACATACTGGGCTTCTTCATGCAGCGAGCTTATGATGATAGCGCCTACCTTGAAACTCCGCGTATATTCGCCTGGGGCTCAAATCCGAGGTCCCATAGGTCTACGATACTGCGCTGGCTATCCTGAAGAACCGCTACACGGACAGATTCGACCGCTGGCAATCTTTGGGCAACCGCGCATTTCATCGCGGATTCGGCGACGTGCGCGCCATTGGTATCGTCAACTCCGTGCATCTCATAGGCGACTCGACCATGCTCCGGCCGGTCATGCTCTGTCAATGTTGTACCCTTGACTCTGATCTTACCCTCGATTCCGCACGGGTGGATAGTACGCGGGAGAATCTACCTAGGGGACCTCGGATTGTGCTTCGAAGCGCAGGAGCAAGACTGGTGTCCGCGGTCGGCTGCGTATCTTCGCTCCCACCGTTTCAGAGAAGTGCAAAAACTGAGGTTCGTTTCACTCGCGTATGCTCATTTTGTAGTGCTAAACATGGATATAGATGTGGCCCGGACGTCTATAATTGTATGCTATTCATCGGGCATTGCTGTAATCTTATCGTTACCCCTTCCATCCTCGTATCGTCTGGTCATAACTCGGTCTACGACAACCAGCTGGCTTGGGTGGATCGTTAGTGACAAGATGGTAGTGTTACGTTCATTCCTGCGGTGACGTCTTCCTATTTGTGTCTGATGATGCTAAAGATGATCGTTGACAGCGCGCTCAGATCGTCATCGTCTGACTTGGACGACAGGGCGGGCGATAATCCAAAGCTCGAGACCGCACTGAGCACCTCAGCAATTTTTAATCCTCCCTTGTCACCTCCCCTAATGACCATCTGCCACTCCCTCGTGAGTACACCCATAACACGACCAGTATTCTTGCCTACGGATTCCTCTAACACTGTACAGGATACGTCGGCTTTGCCATGTCAGCTTTGCAAAGAGAAGACGTCACCATGCCCGTGCGCGACGTTCATCAGGGTGCCCCATGCGCACCGCACAGCGTTGTTAGCCTCGATTCGTGAATGCTAAACAAGGACCGATGCGCATTCGAGCGGAAGCTATGACTACTTGATACATATTCCGCGCGGGATGACACTAATCTGCGCAGAAATGGCGCCTTCCAGCGATAACCCTCATCTGACCCGTGCGAGCATGTTGCCGCCGGACTCCGCCCTCGTTGCACAAGAAACCGCCCTCTACTTGACCGTGTAAGTCGCGACCTGTTAGCACATGGTCATAAGCGTACAGTCAATCTCACAGTTTAGCAGGACAACGCAGAAGCTGTGCGAGGTTGCAACTTTGAGTAGGTGTCTATGGATCTTCTGCTCGTTACCCCACGCGAGCATCCTGATCCGCCACCGTTATAGCAATGCTCTTGTACGATGCATTTCTTACCATGGGACGGGAATACCAATACGTCTGGGGGGCGCCGAAGAGCTGGATCTCGCGAGGTCTGTACGTCTACAACAGATACATGCTTATCCTGTGTTACGTCCTCTACCTCGGGACGATTCCGCCGATCTCAGACGTCGTGAGTGTGCCGCTCTACCCATGGACCGCACGAACTGGCTGATAACATTATAACAAGAGGTATCGAGGCCCTCTCGCATACTACACCAGCATGCATCTGATTGACGGCGCACATGTGTGAAGCTGTGCCACGCTATACTGGCTCTGTTTCGCGATACTCATCCTCAATCAACTTGGACCCGCCGGTAGGTATACTCCCCGATTAGCCCTCACGACGTTGAGCTGAATTGCCTCCCAAGCGTTCACCACCTTGAGGATCTACGCGCTCTCGCGGAGAAACCGCATCCAAGGGGGAGTTGCCCTGGTGCTGAGCCTGGCGCCCTTCGTTCTGAACGCGGTGAGCCTCACCTGTCGTGCATGCAGCCTACTCTCTCTCTCTGAGACAACCACCCCGTAGGCGACTGCATACCGGAGTGCACCGCTGAACCTTCCCGCGCCATTGAACTGCTGGGGTTATACGACAAAAAGTACGACTTTGTATCTCGTGTGAGTCGCGCTCTTCCCTCGCAGGCTTCTACCTTCGCGCTAGGCATTTGGAACTAACCAGCCAACCGCCAGTTGTGAGTTGGGCGACGGCCGCAGCCAAATATCGTTCACTCACGAGGGTGGATAGCGACTCTAGCTACGACGGCCTGTACGATCCTCGTCAATTCGCTAGCCATCGCGGTCACCTGGCGCCATACGCGTACCGTCGGTCGGGCGTATACGAGTGCGTTGGAGCAACCCTCCTTGCAACAGGTCTTGTGGCGAAATGGTAAGCACGTGGCGGTTCATACTTGAAAGCGTGGAGCTCGCACATCGACACGTCCCGGATATGCAGGAAACATATACTTCAGGTCCGTCCCGGCTTGATCAGAACGAACGCCTCGATGCTTAACAGGGTTCCGTGAAGCACGCTGGTATCTCTGAGCGTAGTTAACCTGTCGTTGGTCGTGCGGTCGGTGCGTCCCTCCGCATACGCTCCCAGCGTACGAGTTCTCACCTGCATCCCGCTCTGCAGGTTACGATAAACCCCGGCGAAGGGTCGTACGTCTTGTTGTTCATCGAGCCGTGAGACCTTTCTAGCATCTTCGTCCTCACCCTTACTACGCATCATGACTGATTACCCGCGCAGCGTCAGCGCCGTCCTGAACAGCCGCTTCCTTCTCGATCTTCATGAGACGAGCGCGCGGCAACAGGGTGTCGTCACGACCGTATCATCATCTTCGTCTCTCCACTTCCGAGACGGCGACGTCGACCACGGCAATAGCTCGCTCGACCCCTCGGAACTTCTGGCCACGCTCGGAGGCTCGATCCACTTGTTCCCGGATCACGAATTGGAGCTCTGATCCCCTACCTCCGCAAATACAGGCTTCCAAAGCAATGTAGACAGGGAGTACCGTCCATAACCCCTTCGTCCTTTAGTCATTCTGCGAGACTCTCTACTTGACAATCCCATTCTTGGCGTGCTGTCTAGGTTTCCACGGCGCCGCCGGTGTATGCTGAAAGGATGTCGCGTATGCCTTCCATCGTATTGCCAGTGTCGAACACGGTCGTCTTCATTTGCTTTTCTCTGGTTTGACGCGACTATGCTCTCAGACAATGCCTCGCCACACAAGTCGGTGAGCACTGCTACCTTTCCGTGTCTAAAGCATCTCAAGGGGACAACGCTGATCATCATCTACAGAAACGCACTTGTTGCTCTTAGTGAGGCTCGTTTGGTCAACGCGTGCTTAGAGACAACAGTCTACGAGAATATTTGAGTCAGAGATGCGGCAAGCCGCATCCTTTGTGCCGCTTCTGCGGAGTGGCTCGCTTCGCGCTAACTCCTTCGGGCGTTGCGCGCGCTTCTCGCTTGAGGTACGCTGTATAAAATTGCTCGGGTTCGACGAACTCTGGCTCGAAACAGTCTGCGAGTCATCTTCTCATCCACCCCGGCCCTCCATGTAAGCTCTAATGTTACCAGAGATTGCCTACGATTGCTAACGCGGGTTTCAAGTGCGGCCAGTCTCCATTGACGCCTTCCGACGAGGTATCCAACATCCTACCAGCCGATACCCTACGGAGTCGTGATGGAAACACGCTGCGCAGGCAAAGTATTAACAGCTCGCACAGCTAGTCCCACCAGCGGCCTCCATCTCGAGGTCTCCACGACGGCTCTAGCGACACCCTATCGTTCCATGCCTTCTATCAACAGGCTTCCCCCAGAAATCATGTCAACGATCTTTGTGTGGCTCGTTGAAATGGCAGACGAAAATAATCACCACTCAAGTCACTTTGATTCTACTATGGCCTTGCTACCGCCCGCTCAAGGAGCATCTCCAGTCTACCGACTCCTCGACATTGAAGTTGACTTTGAGCGCCTGGACACGCGTTCTCGCGACATCATTATGCAGGTGTGCAGGCACTGGAGGATGGTCGCTCTCGACACTGTTGGCCTTTGGCGGAGAGTCGTGATTCGCACTGCGGCGGATCGTGTCCTCTCTTCCATCCGTCGCTCGAAGAATGCGCCCCTCGAAATTACGCTGCATCGAGACGCGGAGATCGGCTACCTCAAGTGCCTCACCCCTCTCCTGTTCTATACCTCCTACCGGCTCCGCTCGCTCCGAGTTACGAATGGGACGAGCGCCATACTCGACTTGCTCCAGTGTACGCTCCTCAACCTGGCTACTTTACCTCAGCTATACGAGCTCCTCGTCGTCGGCACAGAGCCGGTGTTTCACAGCTTGTCCGCTGGATACCTGGTATCCCTCCAAGTCCAATCACGGTTTCCTGCACTCCGTGTCCTCTCCCTCGCCTCCCTCTACATAGGATGGACATACCCAGTCTTCCGACAGCTCCGCATCCTCAACATCGCCGACGCAGCCATTCCAGCCCACTTGCGGTTCGCGGGCTTCCTGCAACTACTCGGGACCTTCCAGTGCCTCGAGGAGCTTGATTTCACATTCGTCTGCTTTCGTGGCCCTACGTCATTGGCCAAAGAAGATGGACATCCTCCGCCATCTCCCCTCATCGTCTCCGAGTCCTTGCCTCGCCTACGGTCTTTCAGGTGGCAGTGGCCTACCGTATGGAGTCGCAATTCCCCCTCCGATGTTTATCTGCTCCTCCAGCGTATCCAATTCTCCCCGTCCGTTGACATTGCGATTGAGTTGGAGGTCGATGAAGAGTCAGAACAGGATGAAGACTCATCCGAGGACTCGGATGTGGATTCACTTGAAGACGACGCTGAGGGAGAGGATGAGCTTCGCGCTGCATACAGGATGGACTACGCCAATGTGATCCCCCGAGAGCCGGACTGCCTACCTATACTCGGCTCGGCGACCACTGCCTCACTGCTCAGTTCATGGGGAACACGCCTGACGTACCTCGAGTGTGAAGGAGATGATGGACAAGGCTCATTCAGAGTCATCTTCACTTGCCAGGCCCTCGTCTCGGCTCGTTGGCTCCATTCACGCAACCCTGGATACCGATCCCAACAGCTCGATGATTTCCGCACCATATTCGCACGAGCGCCCCTCACCTCGCTAACGATTGAGCTGTACTACATCCAGTACTCCCCGCTGGTCGACATATTGCGTCATTTCTCTCGTATTTCTACCCTTGAGGTCCGAGGCGACCTCCTCGAACTCAAGCAGAACGATACACGAATCCTCTTCGCCGCCCTTACACAGCCCTTGGCCTCAGGCGAATCTCTGGGTCACACACCATTCCCGAGCGTTGTCCTACCCGCTCTCCACACCCTACGCCTGGATACGATTCCTTGGAGTGGACATCTACTTTGCGCGCTCCTCTCCACCCTCGCTCTACGACTGGCGAAACACAATGCGCCACCGTTGACCAACTTATGCATCCTCGCTCACTGCGATGGCAACGCCAGAACCGCGGAAGTCGTCGAATCCCACCAAACAATGTTAGTCGCGCTGGAGGCTCTCGTGCGAGGGCGCGTGGAATATGCCGAATGTGTCGATGAAGAGGAAGCCTGAGGGTTACGCGGTACAATCACGTCTGTGGACCAATGGGCGGTATGTCATTGTGTTGTATGTTTTTATTGTCTCTCTCCGCTCGGAGGTCATGTAACCGTTGACGTATTGGTGAGAACGATGTTGTCCAGCTTTGATCTTATTGTATAAGCGAACATGGTGCCTATTGTCTTCCGTTCAATGTGGGAAACGCCAGATACTATAGAGGGCAGTGAACGTACCTTGGTTGACAACGACGAGCTCGACATCACTCGGAGACATGAGATATCCGCCCTATATCATACAGAGCCGGCGATGCGCATACCTCGCAGTACCCTCAAATCCCGGTCGCCCTCCGTATCGCCTTTGACTACCTCTTCCTTATATCTCCCATCCGTTGCAGGCCAACGCGCGTAATCGACCTAGTACCCAATATAACAGTGAGTATGAGATCGCAATATGGGCTACCGTGACGGTGTTCCTATCGCTGACCACCCGCGCTCGTACGTTCATAGCCATAATACTCACCACTCAAGTCGCTTTGAATTCGAAGCTGCCATGGCCTTGCTACCGCCCGCTCAAGGAACCCCTCCAGTCTACCGACTCCCCGACGACATACTCAAGATTATCATCGACTGGGCAACCGAGGGACCCGAGCCTGAATGGGTCGGATGGGATTACGCCACAAGAGCCCGGAACGATCATGCTCTGCTCGGCCTTGGACAGGTCTGCAGGAGCTGGCGTGAAGTCGCACTCCAAAGCTGGGAACGCATCGAGGTGTACGACCGCGTCGAATGGCTCGCATTCGTGCTTCCCCGCCCGCACCGGCAACTGCTTCACGTGAGGTTCCACAGAGTGGGCGCGGCGCTCAAGGCTGTGCCGCTACTCCAGAGGCACGCGGGCAGCCTGCGGAGGCTGTCTTGCTGCTGGACGAAGGACGACTACGGGAAGCGATGGCGAGGGGTCAACAAAGAGATATGCCGGATGAAGCTGCCCGCGCTGGAGGTGCTGTGCGTGGACAACGCCGAGGTCTGTCCCCCCGCGACAGGCGCGCCCCAAACGCTGTGTCCTTCAGCCAGCCGGCTTCCTGCCCTGCATACGCTTCGTCTCTCCATGGCGTACCTCTCCTGGACGTCGAACATGTTCGAGCAGTTGCGCGTGCTGCACCTCGAGGAGATCGCCCCGCCACCTCTGCTCTCGCTCGACGAGTTCCTCGCCGTCCTTGGGCGATGCACGCGCCTAGAGGAGCTCACGCTCGCCTACGCATTTCCGGTGAACTTCCCCGACCGACAAGATCCAGAGAGTACGCGGGCGCAGGGCTCTAGCCGTGTGGTCGCGCTCCCCAGCTTGCGCACAGTGAACATCGTGTGGGGCCGGAGCGAGGGTCCATGGAGAGATCGGTTGGAGATTCACCAGTTCATGCGACACATGCGTCTCTCGCCGCGCGCGTCGGTCTCCATCGACATCGAGCACTGGGGGTTCCCCGAGGAACACGCGCTCTGGGCTGTCGTCCGCGTTGATGCGGAGCGGCTCCCGATCTTGCGTACAGCGACGGCGATCTGCCTAACCTCGGCGTCCAGGGAGAAAACCGTGCTCACGGCAAGCAATGACGAGGGCGGAAGTCTCCAGGTGACGGTGACGTACCGCCGGCAGGAGCGGAGTTGGACGTACAAGGCCGAAGACCAGCTGCAGGACTTCTGCTTGATCTTCGCTGAAAACCGTGCACCCGTCAATAGGCTCTCGATCAACGGCGACGAGGCTCGCAACTTGATCGTGGTGCGGGGGTTCCGCTCGACCCTAGCCACCATCGAGGCGACATGCGGCGACCTCGACTTGCTGGACCATTTGTTAAGTTGCCTCGGCTCGTCTGCGGGGGAGGATGACGGGTATGTGCCCGCGCCCAATCTCCGTCGGTTGCACTTGCGGTCACTACCGTGGCATACCAAGTTATTCTCCGCCATTTACAACTGCCTGGAATGGCGGGCGATGCGCGGAACCGAACTATGCGAACTGCATCTTGAGATCTACGGCCGTGATACCAACCTGGACGACGACATAGAACTTACAGCGGAGATTCTGGCTCTAAAGATGCAGATGCGCGATCCCCAGATAGTCACGTTGGTGGATGTAGAAAGACCGTGAGGATGATCCCTACGTATGTTGCAGATCTAGTCAACGTATACAACCTGGTGTAACACGTAGCGTACCCATGATATACGTCACCGTCTCGATATCAGATGGAAGAGCTTGCGAATCCAACCCCCATCCGCCGCGCCTTGACTCGAGGCTGGGGAAGATTTGGCAGAATCAGCGACGGGTTCGCCCGACCCCGCCGCGTCACGGTATCGTTTCTTGTACTCTGCAGGTGTCTCGCCGCGAGTGCCGTGTTTCCATATGCCTTTCTTCGCGCGTCTGCAAGGCTAGTGCTTTAGGCATGCAGAAGGAACGTCTCAGGAACACCTTACTGTGCTTCTTTCTGTACACGCAGGAATTCTGCGAGTCCCGATTTACCGTACTCGGCTCCCGCCTGTTCATACACGGACGCCCATCCAGCGCGGAGCATCTCAAGGGAGAGATCCCTTCCACTCGCTAGCCATGCGGGATATATGCGGGGTTTCAGATGCACTACGGACACCTGGGATGCGTCATAGGAGTTGAATTAGTTAAGAACATCCCGCAAGCGCTGCACTCACGATGCGTCCATACTGATCTTTGCGGACGAGCTGGCAGTAGACGAATTTGCCTTCTACCTGGTTCTTGAGCCAAGCCAGACTCTCTTCGCAAAAGGGTTGAGGTGAGCGACCGAAGTGACCAGACTGAACCGACATGAGAACGAAGAGCAAAGATAGAGACGCAGGAGACAGCACCTCTGGCGCATCTACGCCGGCGATACGGATGTGTATAGTCTGATCCTTGAGGTCGGCTGGAGCTTGTTAGTATGGTTTCGCAAACTGGGACACAGTACGTACTTCGACCGACGGGTATGCTTCTGAACTTCAAGGGCCACCTCCATCCGATCCCCGGGGTATGGTAAAGTCGGAAGTTGTCAGCATCACCCACGCTGCAAGTGCAACATTCAGTAATCAATATACTCGCTTACACTCACACCACGCAAAGTGACCGGAAATGTGCGTTAAGACGCTGTATACACGCTGCGTCATCAGCACCACACCCAGCTTGTACCGAAACGTGTGTCGTGCACACATGCACCCCTGCCCGCAAGGATGGGCAAGCGTGATGCGGGGCGACCCAAGATGAAGTGAGTAACGCGACTGCGCTCTCCGACCAAAGCTATCAACACGACATATCGAAACGACTCGCATGAACATAACGCGTGGACATACAGTACCTGGTAACATAACCCTTGATCCAGCGTCTCCTTGCAAGCATCTCGGGTGTAACCCATTCTCCATTAGCAATGCGCCGGAAGTTCCGCGCATACACGTAGTTTGCTCCCAGAGCAGCGGTTCCGCCCAGTATGAAGGCCGTGAGGACGAGGATATGAGGAGGAAGTGCTGCGGCTCGCGCATACAACGAGGCGGCGAGGTCGTCGGTGTTCTGTGCGATGTCTCGAGACGCATGTTCCACTTTGTGCCCAAGAGCTGCTGAAGCCTTGTCGCTATCGGAGGAGCCCGAGGACCGCCACGGTAGCCAGTTAGTCATCGCAAGCGAGTGTGCCCGCCGTGCTCGTCGTTGAGAAACAAGGTGCGGTTGATGAGCAGCCCCCAACGCGCGCCTCTCAACGCCACAACGGCGATGATCTAAGCGCCTCGGGAAGGTTATCTGATAACGATGGCCTCCTCTGCACCGTCATCATCCTCGCTCGTCGCTGCCCATCATGCCGAGCACGCTGTCGACCACGTCGAACACGCTGCTGCATACGACGACCGCGCCCTCACTATCATATATGCGACGGAGACTGGAACCGCTCAAGACGCCGCCGACCGGATCGCGCGACTATGCAGAGGACTGCGCATCCGCGTGCGGATGCACAGTATGGATGTCTATCCTCCAGTACGTGTCGCGGTTCGTAGAGTGTTTGAGTGCTCATACGGACGCATACGCAGACCGAGTTGATTAACGAGCACCTCGTGATTTTCGTTGTATCGACGACGGGCTCTGGGCAGGAGCCACGCGCGATGACGCCGCTCTGGAACATGCTCCTCCGCGCCGATCTCCCCGAGGACTTATTCGAAGATCTTACCTTCGCCGTGTTCGGGCTCGGGGATAGCGCGTACGAGAAGTTTTGCTGGCCCGCGAAACTCCTCAGTCGGAGGCTCCTGAAGCTCGGCGCAAGTGAGCTTTGCGCGCGGGGAGAGGGCGACGACCAGCACCACCTTGGGTGAGTCTTGCGTGTCTGGTAAATGGACGAGCGCTTTGCTGACGCACGGCGCTAAGGATTGACGGGGCTCTGGGGCCATGGATGCAGCAGCTCTCAGCTGTGCTCAAGCAGATATATCCTCTACCTGACGGAGTTTTAGAGGAGCCTCCGGACAGTCTACCTCCACCGCGCGTCTCAATTTCTGACGCTCCCGCGGGAGCTCAACTTACACGCAAGGATCCCCTGGTAGCCGATCGGGAATACCACCTGGCTACGGTGACTTGCAATAGGCGGCTCACTGCAGAGGACTGGTACCAGGACGTTCGACACTTCGAGTTCGCGTTCGAAGACGATATACAGTGCGTCCTATGTTGTTACTCCGGCGTGACGATCGCTGGAGCATTTTGACAGGTATAAGCCAGGGGATGTTGCTGTGATCCATCCGCAGACGATCCCGGAAGATGTTGAATCGTTCCTGTCTTGTATCGGTTATGCGAATACCGCGGACGACCCAATAGAGCTCCAACATACACTAGAAGGTACGCCATCATCTTGAACGCAACTGTCAGGCCCAATCTCACCTGTGGCCTCAGACCAGTCTCTGCCGGACCACCTCCCCACCACGACGACAATGCGCGAGATCTTTACCCGTTACGTCGACATTAACGCCGTCCCCCGACGTTCATTCTTCGCTCTCCTGAAACACTTCGCTCAAGACGAGCTTGAGCGTGAGAAGCTGGAAGAGTTCCTCAGCGAAGAGGGCGCTGTGAGTCCGCCTAAACCCCCTCACGAATTTTCGCTCAACTGGCGCAGGACGAGATGTACGAGTACTGCCAGCGGCCTCGCAGAACCATCCGAGAGGTGCTCGAGGAGTTCCGCTCGGCGAAGATCCCCAGAGAGTATGTCTTCGACCTCTTCCCGCCACTCCGCCCAAGACAGTTCTCCATCGCGAGTTCCGTGAAGGTCAGTCCTGGCTACACATCAACGTGTGTACAGGCTAACGTTGCACCAGGAATACCCACGCAGCATACATCTCTGCATTGCCATCGTCCAATACAAGACGATGCTCAAGATCCCGCGACGGGGCGTATGCACATCGTGGCTCGCGCGTCTGAAGCCTGGAGACCAACTGCAGATCGGCATTCAGAAAGGTTTCATTACGCTTCCTCCCGACCCCAAGACGCCAGTGATCTGCGTCGGCCCCGGGACAGGCGTCGCACCCATGCGCGCGGTCATCCAGGAGCGGATACACGATGGCATTCATGGTTTGTGCCCACCCTCTCTACATATCGTCCGCCGAAAACTAAATCGCGTCGCAGAGAACACGCTGTACTTCGGCTGTCGGTCTGCGTCGAAAGACCAACACTACGGCGATGAATGGCAGGCATATGCATCGAAGCAACAGCTCGTGTACCGGGCGGCATTCTCGCGCGATAGCCCCGAAGGCACCCCGCGCACGTACGTGCAAGCTCTCATCCGCGAGGACGCTAAGCGGGTATGGGAGCTCGTCGGCAAGCGTGATGCATGGGTGTACATCTCAGGGTAAATCCCCTCCCCCATCTTCTGGTATGACTGCCCGGTTAACCAACGCGCATAGGTCGTCGAACAAGATGCCTGCTGCGGTCAGGGCAGCGATCCGGCATGCCTTGGTGAGCGAGGGTGGAATGACGGAGGACGAGGCGAAGGACTTCATAGTGCGGATGGAGAAGGAGGGCAGGCTGATTGAGGAGTGCTGGAGCTAAAGTGAGTCAATCCATCTCGCAGTCTCGCGCAGTATGTCGATCGTTGAATATCGAACATCTTGAAGGCGGGAACTATCTCAGGCCGCTGCGCGCGAGTGGATGTGATGGTATCGTGCACTCCTCGCAGCAGCTTCTAATCTACAGGTCTTCTGCTGGGATTCCTCATTGATGCGGTACAGGTGTGTCCGTTGCCAGGCTCGAGGCTCCGGCCGCGGTCCTGTGAGCAGGTGAGGAGTTATCTCCAGGATTATTGGCGTAATCGGGCCACAGGTTACGATTGGTATGCTCCTGCTATCGAGTCTCGACTGCGAGTAGGTATGATGTGCGAAGGCGTTATTCAGGTGCCATGAGGACTGCGGACTCTAGCCCATGATGTCAGGCACAAGCGCCTACGCGTCACGCAAGTGGTTGGTGTCTCTTCAACTTCCTCTCCTGATCATCGCGGCATAGTAGCTGCGCTTGCATCGACAGTGCTCAGTGCGCAGCTCGGGCAGAGTCATAAGCTACTGCAGCGACCGCCACTGATCTGTGACCTCCAACAACCCCCAACATGGCCTTCGTCAGCAGGATCTCGACGCTCGTTCTTGCGCTCTCCGCGGCTGCGTTCGGGACCCAGATACCCTTGCAGCTTGAACCGATGTCATCGTCTCCGAAGGGACCTCTCCTGTCCCCGGATTTCGAAGCGTTCGTGAAGGAACTGACGAGCGCTTCGTCAATTCCTGGGGTATCCGTCGGCGCGATCCGACTTGCCGGCGAACACCAGAAGCCCAAGAGCTATGTCGCCTCATGGGGTCGCAAGACCGAGGATGGCGAAGACAACGACCTTACCCCGGACGTGAGCGGCCATTCTCAGCGTATCTGCTCATGCCCCATGTTCTCACAATGGCTGACCGATACTCCTGGCAGACGTTGTTTGGTCTCGGGTCGTGCTCGAAGGCCTTTCTCGCGACTTCTGTAGGGCTATTGATTGACGATTTTGCCCACGGGCGGAACGTTACGCCACTACCTGCCGGGACGGCGCGCCTCGACTGGGACACCAAGATCGCCGCCATTCTGCCCGATCAGTGGCTGCTGGACGATGTCTGGGCTACTCGGGCAGCGAGTATAAAAGATGTACTCGCGCACGTTTCTGGAATGGCACGGTATGTATGCCTGCTCTCTTCGGTCGCACGACTTTGGCTAAAGTTGTTGAGCAGGCATGACGCTTCCTACTCTCCGGGAGACTCGCCGGAAGACGTGGTACTCCGTATGACACACCTCCGCACGGCCTATGAGCTGCGCGAGCAATGGTCGTACAACAACCAGGTTCGGCGGCGGCTTCCCTTAGGGGTGACGCCTACTGACTGTTCCCTGCACAGATGTATGTCTTGGGAGCATACATCATCGAGAAGTACGCCAACACGTCCTACCCTGCGTTCGTCACGGAACGCCTCTTCAAGCCGCTAAACATGACCTCGACCACATTCGTGTCCTCGGCGGCTGAAAGCTCAGGGAGACTCACGCAGACGTGGACGCACCGCGGGCGACGCATCCCGTACTGGTTACCGCACGAGGAAGTTGGGTTTCTTGCCGGCGCAGGGGGCGTCATCTCTAGCACAGAAGACATGGTGTGTACTGTATTCACCCTACGTTTACCGTCTCACAGTGATGTGCTGTACCTGTACAGGTGAACTGGCTCGCCGTTCTGCTCAACAAGGGTGTCGATATCGTGTCGGGGGATACCATCATTCCCCGCAGCGCCTACGACGCAGTGACCATCGCGCACTACTTGCAGAGTGGATCTCCGACGCCAAAATTCGGGGCCGGCGTGCTTGGATACGGGTTGGGGTGGTCGCGCTGGACCTATGGTGGTATCGAGGTACGCTTCTCCTTGTGAAGTCGAGCGAGCCGGCTGTTCTGAGCTGCACTACAGATGATCTCGCATAATGGAGGTTTCCCGGGAGGCTCGACCCTCACGGCGTTCTCGCCAAGCAGCAATCTCGGGGTCGTCATCCTCATCAACGCGAACGACCAGGACGACCATGCACACGCCATCTTGAAGCGCGCATTCGATGATGTGCTTCATCGGACGAGCAACCCTGCTCCCCTTGCCGAAATGTGGGCTTGCTTGACAGGGCCTCCCGCGGATAGTATTGTAACCGAGGCTCCTTCGCACAGATCCACCAAAGCGCCTCCTCCTGACGTGGCTGCCGTCACCAGCGAGCCTCTGTCGCTCGATCTTTCTGCATACACCGGCACATACAGCGCTCCAGGTTACGGTTCCGTCACCCTCTGCTCCCCAGAGAGCACGTCCCACTACTGCGCCGCCGTCCTCGCCGACTTCTCGTCGCTCGGACCAGTAGCTGGCGCTGGACCCGCTCGCCTTTACGCCGCATACAACACCGTATGGTCCTCACACGTCCGCCTCCGCCACACCACCCGCGACACGTTCGAGGCTGCCTTCACCTCGTTGTTCCCACGCGGGTACGGGAAGAACACGACCGCATTTGAGATGTTCGAGGAGGGCGTCGCGGAACGGCGCGTGGAGTTTGTCGTCGATGGCACGAAGGTGGACGGGTTTGCACTAATCGACGACGAGAAGGCTGTCGCGGCGAGGGTGCGACGCACGGGAGGCTCGGTGGCGGAGACTTCTGACGCTTGGTTCGCGAAGGTGTGATTCCTGTTCGAGCGGCCACTGTAGCACGAAAATGCGACCGTCTTCGAGTTGACGCCCGACTGGACTCATGGCGGTCCACCGGACAGCGAATCCTGGTAAGATCCAAACCTTGAGCCGGGCCAGCAATACCCGGTGAGCGCGAATCTGCATTCATTTGTACCTGTGATGTGAGTGGCCTGCGGTCAGCCATTCAGTTATTCACTGTTTATCTAGGGTTCATAACGCATTGCTTCCGGAAGCTGTCACTGTGGTCAAACGTTGATTCTTGGGCCGCCGTTCAGGTAACGCACGCGTCTTCTGACTGCCACCAAACGGCTCGAGTACTCATCGATAGTCTGTGCAACATGCATGATAGGTCAATGTAATGATTTATCGCTGCACTACAAGAGCAGGAAATTCTAGCAGCGCGTCGCATTGATCACCACAATCGAGGCTGTTGAGTCCGAGAGAGTAAGAGAATTCGAGTGATCCCACGCTGTCCAAGCGCTTCCCGGGCCTACCACTGTCAACCCTGACCGGCGAACTTCGGTGATGCCTCGGGCACCTGCATCCTGAGTAATCTCGCATCGATGACGACGTCGAGGTGATAGTTGTACGATGCTGGCTGCGTGAGTGCTGTTTTTCATCAACCTTCGGGCTCAGGTTACCCGGTGCGCTCAGGTGACATATTCGAACGCAGGTACTTAAGATAGCGCAGCGAGGTCCACCGCAAAGCTTACCCCTTCTTCCCCGCCATCCGCTATGACGAACAAACCCGACAGACTCGCGATAAAGACCCAGCAGGGTGTCAACAGTACGACCTGGACCTGTCCGCCTTTCTATGGCGACGAGACCATCCCAGAGCTCTACTCCTTCCATGCCGAGAACAGCCCGGAGCACCCCGCGATAGTGTACGACGACGAACATGGTCCGACTCATGAGCTTCGTTACAAGGAAGTATACCCGGCCATTCGTAAGGCCGCGCATTTCGTCAACAAGCATGTACGCCCGTCCACCTCCGCGCCCAGGACTACAAGCGATGACAAACCTCCGGTGATTGGCATCCTTGCTGTTGCCGGTGAGTCCGCCGTGAACAAGCAACTCTGTAAAGGCTGAACCTTCGGGCAGACAACATTACGCTTATGACGTTGTTCACCGGGGTAATGTACCTCGGCTATACGCCTTTCCCGATCTCGGTCAGGAATTCAGCTGTGGCTGTCGCGCATCTCGTGCGGAGGATGTCTGTGCGCGACCTCCTTGTTAGTTCGGATGCGAACATGCAGCGCATCGCCTGCGAGGCTCAAGAGGAACTCGCGAAGGAGGGCCACGAGATCAAGCTCCTCCCGCTGCCGCACTTCGGAGATCTGTACAATGACAACAAGGAAGGCCTCGACATTGAGATGGCTCCACAAAATGCGGACGGTCCTGGTATCATATTGCACTCGTCTGGTATGTCTGTGCCCAGTTGATCTTGCACACTGACACGAGCCGCTCAACATCACGACGCAGGATCCACCGCGTTTCCGAAACCGATCACTCTTACGCATCGCGCTCTCACCAGATGGGGATTCCTGAGTTGTGCGTCTCCGAAGCCGGCATCTAAGCTTCACAGGACATATACTGACATGGTTCAGACTTCGGCGACTTCGACCAGTGTGGTATGCGTGTTTCCATGCAATCCTTGCCAATGTTCCGTGAGTGCATTCCACCTATACTCAGAAGGGGTCGCAATTGCTCATGTGTATGCACGCCAGATATCATGGGGACCATCAGCCTCCCATATGGCGTAAGCTTTATAGCTTTGTTTCGCATACGGCTGCTTGAACGAATGACGTAGGTCTGCACCGGGGCTGTCATCTGCCAGTTCCGGCCCGCGTCGCCTCCTACGATCCCAACACCAGACACGGTCATACGGGCAATCGCTGCGACGCAGCGCGACATCGTCGTTTGTGTTCCGGCGATGATAGAGGTAACTCATTCAACCACGTCGCGTCATAGACATCCTGCCTTCGGACTGCTCACCCTCCTCCTCCTGCAGGCCTGGGCTCGCAACCCCGCGCACGTTGCTGAGCTCAAGAAGCTTTCCGCCCTCGTCAGTGCTGTTCTGTATTCTGTCATCTCATGCTAATTATATACACACTAGCTCTACGCCGGAGCTTTGCTGAACAAGGATGTCGGCGAGTTCTTGCTCGACGAGGGTGTGAAGCTAGTGACCGGTTTCGGCATGTGCGTCCTCTCGCATCTCATCTGTTCACCTCGGAATTTGACCCTGACGGTCCGTGATATCACAGGACCGAGATCGGCGCCTGCAGCAAGATCCTGCCAGACCAGGCCAAGATACCGCGCGAGAACTGGCAGTACTTCTCCTTTTCCCAGCCTGTCGAGTTTGTCCGCGTCTACCAGGAGGGCCTCCCGCGCGTCTTTGAACCGGTCGTCGTGGTGAGTGCGCTTCAAGCTGTCGTAACTTTGCCACAGTTACCTACGCCACGTTCCCTGCGTATAGGATTCCCCGACGTGGTCTCCGAATGCGTTCAACACCGAGATTGATGGGCGGCCTGCCTACGCTACAAGCGACCTCCTGGAGGAGCATCCCAATGACCCGAGCATCTTCCGGGTCTACGGCAGGGCCGACGACCAAATCATCCTGTCCACCGGGGAGAAGGTAAGCGAACATCCTACACGTTGCTCTCACAGGACAGTCATGCTGATCGTTCGTCGCAATAGACTAACCCCGTTCCTATGGGTAATTGGTGTTGCCATATCCTCAGAGCATCTCCTCACGCTGAGGGGATGCACCGCCAGAGGCTATACTGCTCCAGGACCCGCATATCCATGCCGCCATCATCTTTGGCCGGGGCCGTTTCCAGAACGGGGTCATCATCCAGCCGAAGGAACCATTCGAGCCCAGCGACGAGGCGAAACTCCAGGAATACCGGAACGCGATCTGGTTCGTACTTTCCGGTCCATAACAAGGCGAGCTACCGAGCTGACCCGGGACGTGTTGCGTAGGCCGACGGTGGAACGCGCGAACAACTTCGCGCCGTCACATTCGCGCATCTTCAAGGAGGTACGCCAGCATACCATGCGCTTGCCGGTGTTATGCTGCTGCCCTCATGCACCCGGTTCAGATGATCACGGTCACCAAACCGAACAAACCGTTCCAATTCACGGCGAAGGGGACGCCCCGCCGACACGTCTCCGTCGCCGAGTATGCGGAGGAGATCGACGAGCTTTACAGGCGCGTCGAGGAGTCGTCCCAGGTTGATGTACAGACGCCAGACCACTGGACGGCCGACTCCGTGCCCGAGTACGTCCGCGCAGTCGTGAAAAAGGTCCTCCGCGCCCCAGAAGTCGGCGACAAAGATGACTTGTTCCAACAAGGATGTGATAGGTCAGCCCAGTCTGATGGTTATCTGTCGACCGATTTCAGAGCACACTGAATATTTCCTGCGATAGTTTGCAGGCGACCTGGATCCGGAACACGATCTTGCACGCCTTGCGTACGACGACCAAGGTGTCTACGCACGACGTTCCAGGCAACTTCGTCTATATGCATCCAACGATCGCTGGCCTTAGCACATTCCTGCATGGGCTGGTGTCCGGTAAGAGCATCGACAAAGATGCTGAACGCGTCTCGCGTCTCGAACAGATCAAGGCCCTCGTAGCCAAATACACCGCCAAGTGGCCGAGCGCGCGATGGGAGACAGCTTCCACCAATGGGACTGCCCTTCCTTCAGCCAACCAAACGGTGCTTGTCACCGGTACTACGGGACGCGTCGGGTCCCACCTCCTCGCGCAGCTCGTGCAGAAGCCTGAGGTTGCACACGTCTATGCGCTGAATCGCGAGCCGAGTGGAGAGGCCGCGAAGCTCGAGGCGAGGCAGCGCGAGGCGTTGAAGACGTGGGGGTTGGATCCTGCCCTCTTGGACGGAGGAAAGGTCTCGCTCCTCCCCGCGGACTTGTCGAAGCTGTCCTTCGGCCTTGACGAGCGGACATACGCCCAGGTACGTGCTTACCATGTCAGTATGTGTATGCCTCATCACCTCGCTGACTCGCTGTGGACTCGCCAGTTGCGGGACTCCGTGACGGCAATTCTGCATAACGGTGAGTGCTTCTGCACTGCGGAGCGTCAGGGAGTGTAATCTGACATACCACATAGCTTGGAGAGTCGACTTCAACGTCACTCTGCCCTCCTTCGAGCCGCTCATCGCTGGCGCACGCAACCTCCTCGACTTCGCGCTAAGCTCATCCCACCCCGGCGGGCCGCGTTTCCTCTTCGTTAGCTCCATCACGTCGGCTCAGAGTACGTCTCACCACCTCTTGCACGCCGTGATCGTGCTGAGCCAATGATACTCCCCAGACTACCCTACCGGGACGCAGGTTCCTGAGTCCCTCGACATAGGGCCTGAGCTTGCCCTGGGCACAGGGTATGGGGAGAGCAAGTGGGTCACCGAGAAGATCCTCGGCCGCGCCGCGCAGCAGACAGGCCTGAAGACTACAGTGGTGCGCGTCGGCCAGCTGAGCGGCGACACGCGCGTCGGGGGATGGGGCACCTCCGAGTGGGTCCCTGCGCTCGTGCGAGCCAGCAAGCGTCTCGGGTTCGTCCCAACTGCAGAGGATGTGAGTGGCGTGATTGTTTAGGCGGCTACGAAGAGGCTCACTCCATGTCGTAACAGACTATCTCTTGGGTCCCGGTGGACGTCGCGGCGTCCGCTTTGATCGAAATGCTCTACAGCGGCGAGCAAGTGCTGCATCTCAGCGCGCCCCACCCTGTTCCCTGGAACGCCGTTTTCGGGCCCATCGCGGAGCGACTGGCGGTCCCCCTCGTTGCCCCGTCAGAGTGGCTCGCGAAGTTGCGCGAGTCCGCAAAGGCTGCGGCATCGGGCCCGAGCGTTGGCGCACACGACTCCGCTCACAACCTCCTGCCGTTCTTCGAGGCGGCCATGTTGACGAAGGAAGCGAAATTTCACACCGAAAAGGCGGTTGCGGTCTCCAAAGCGTTGAGTGGGATGGGCTCGCTGGGGAAGGAGGATGCGCTGAGGTGGGTGCGGTATTGGCAGGATGTCGGCTTCCTGGAACTGTGAATGGGCGAGAGCCAACCGTGTCCCTTACCGCCGAGTTGAATCCGGCAGGTTGGCCAGCGGCGAATACGTTGTAGGAATAAGTACCGGTGCTCGACAACGGTCATGATGACTTGTGGTGTTATATGGCAGCAACGAAATAACTCATTGGTCCCAAGGATAGTGTCAGTTGCAAGCTGAGCATCGCCAGATTACGCGGTGAGGGAGAATGACGGAGAGACAGAGAAGGTGGAACATACCACTAAATGAGACTTCAGCCTGTTCTGTATCATAAAAATGTAATGACCACCGCAGGGGTCGAACCTGCAATCTCCTGATTCGTAGTCAGACGCGATGCCATTTCGCCAGGCGGCCGCCGATACTTCGACCGTCATACGTAGCAATATAGATCGGTGAGCCAACTCTTCAGCCAGAGGGGCTCCAGAGTAAGTATCTCTCACTTACCCGATCAAACCTCCCGGCTTACCGCTGTAATTACCACACAAGTGCGAGTTTTAACCTCAGTACTACTAGTGACTGACGATCAGAACAATCGTTGACCCTCTCTTCCTCCCTCACTCGAGTAGACCGACCACGTCTTTTGTCTGCCTAGGGAAGATAGCGTTGACCCCGGCTTCCACGAATCTATTCTCTGTCGTCAACGTTGACACCGCGAACAACCTACCCGCGTCGCGCCGCAGCCTCTCTGCATTCCTGTAAAACGACTGCGCTTGCGCGATATTGCGCCGCAGCTGCAGCCATTCAGTTTCGCTACAACCGGTAACGCTGTATACTCTCCATCTCTGATAAGTACGGTCAATCGCACGGTTGCCAGCGCCATGTACTTTGCCCCAGGATCAGCTCGGACAATATCCGCCCTCACCGCTCTTCTGTACGGTACGGCCGCGATGGCAACTCAAGAACCGCTGCAGGCCGACGCAGTGCTCGCGCGCCAAGAAGGCGCCATTCTATCTGCTGACTTTCACGCGTTCGTGAAGGAGCTGAGGAAAAGCGCCTCCATCCCTGGCATCTCGGTCGGCGTAGTCCGACTCGACGCAGAAAACGGTAAACCCCGGGTGGACGTCGCCTCCTGGGGACGCAGAACAGAGGACGTTGATGGTGATGACCTCACTTTAGATGTAAGCATTCCCGGACTCGCGTCAGTCTCTGCGCTATCTAACTCTCGGGCTCCCAGACGCTGTTCAGCCTCGCATCATGCTCGAAGGCCTTCCTCGCGACCTCTGTAGGGCTACTGCTCGACGACTTCGCCCACGGCCGCAACGTGACGCCGCTGCCCGCCGGGGTGGCGCACCTCGACTGGGACACCAAGATCGCATCAGTCCTTCCGGACGAGTGGCTGCTCGACGACGTATGGACTACTCGCGCGGCGAGCATCCGAGACGTCCTCGGGCATGTTTCTGGGCTTCCTCGGTACACACGTCCTCGAGGGTGTATGCCACATCCGGGTGCTGACGTCCAGACTCCAGGCACGATCTATCATACAACGCCGGAGACTCTGCGGAAGACATAGTGCGGCGCATGAGGCATCTGCGCACGGCCTATGAGCTGCGTGAGAAGTGGTCGTACAACAACCAGGTGAGGACGCTCGCCATTCCTGACGGCGTGCGCGTCGAATTCACCCCGTATCGGTCCAGATGTACATCCTCGGAGCGCACATCATCGCGAAGTACAGCGGCATGTCATACCCCGATTTCGTGACGGAGCGCCTCTTCAAACCTTTGAACATGTCGTCAACCACCTTCTGGCCGTCGGAGGCGCAGTCGTCGGGCAAGCTGACCCAGTCGTGGACACCCGAGGGCCGCCGCATCCCGTTTTGGTTCACAGACGAGATGGTCGCATTCAACGCCGGCGCCGGTGGAGTTATCTCCAGCGTGGTAGATATGGCAAGTCTCCTGCGAATACGCTTGACACGTTGAGAAAGCTGAAAGCTATCGTTCGTAGCTCCACTGGTTGGCCGTCCTGCTGAACAAGGGCGTCGACCCCGTGTCCGGGAACGTCATCTTCCCCACTGGTGTGTACGACGCCATGACCACCGCCCAGCACGTCATACAGGGATCGCCAAGCCCTCAATTCGGAGCCGGAATCGCTGGGTATGGCATGGGCTGGCAACGCTGGACGTACGACGGCATCGAGGTACCGTTGGCCTATGCCCTATTGCGTGCGGGTATCATTCGCTGATCTGATTGAGCCGTAGGTGATTTCGCATACTGGCGGCATCCCTGGATTCTCCACCCTGACGGCGTTCTCACCGAGCAGCAACCTCGGTGTGGTCATTCTGACGAACGCGGACGAACAGGCAGACCACACACGGGCAATCCTGAAGCGCGCCTTTGACGACGTGCTCAAGCGGACCCCGAGCAGCACGCCCATCATACATAACCCGTACGTGCTAGGACGATCTCGCGGCAGGCCCGGTGACGGCTGACATCACCTTTCGCAGGAGCTCCAAGAAACGAACCAGTCCTGTGGACGAAGCCCAAGGCGAGCCGCCGTCGCTCGACCTTGCTGCCTATGCTGGCACGTACACGGCGCCCGGCTACGGGTCCCTCACGGTTTACGCCTCCGCCTCGCCTGAGGAGGACGTGCTCTCCACTCTCTCCAACACCACCTCGCTCGACACAGGAACGCCCACGCGCCTCTACGGGACATACGACAGCATCTGGTCCACGCACGTCCGTCTCCAGCACCGCGCGCGCGACACCTTCGCCGTGACCTTCTACGTGCCGTTCCCGCACGGTTACGGGCGGGACACGCGCGCGTTCGCGTGGTACGAGCCGGGGCTGTCCGAGGGGCACGTCGAGTTCGCGTTGGACGACGCGGGGGAGGCGGTGGCGGGGTTCGCGCTGCTGATCGACGACGAGGCCGTTGCGGCGAGGCAGCGGCGCACGGGCGGGTCGGTCAGGGAGACTGCCGATGCTTGGTTCACGAAGGCTTGAGGACGTCGTACTACGGGTTAGTACATACGTGTCTGGCTGGCCTCAGGTGTCCGGTAAACGAGGTAGCGGCGCGTGTTTTGGTGGAGCTAGCGTGTTCCAGTGTTGTTGTCACACAGCGTGCTGTGTATCATACCGCCGTCAAAGGTTGCATATATAGGGTATCTGAGGCGCGCATAGAGCGACCGATGAAATGGCATTCATACAGGAACATAAGCATGGTCGATATCCAAGAAGACATACTCTATGCTTCAAGAAGGGGGACTCGCCAGGAACGGATGCGGGGCGGGCAAACGAACACTAGACTAGACTGCCTTCCTCCCCACCGCACCCAGGATCAAGTCTGACCTGGACTGCAATTATATCTGCGTCTCCGGCCCCACCATCGCCCTCGGGCTCAGACACGCGCCCCTGCGACTCGGAGGGCCGCGCGAACTCGATCGACTCCACGTCCTCGTCGTCGTGCAAGGAGCGGATAGAGCCTCCGAGCAGCTCGAGGAAGCCCGGGAGCTCGGGCGAGCCGTCCCTGATCGGATCACCATCGGCGTCGATGTTGAAGCAGAGCGAGGAGATGGACGTGTTTTCCCCTTCTAGTCGCGCATTGGTCTCGTGGAGGGCGAGGAGGAAGCGGCTGTTGAGGATTGAGGAAATGCTGTACAGGACGTTCAGGTTCATCGGATGAACAGTGAGGGTGAGGAGTCTAGCAGGAAGAAACTGACACATCAATGAAGAGCAACACGTAGGAGCAGTGTGGGCCTCCGCCGTCTTGTAGAATGGCGGTCTGCGAAATGAATGAGGTCCTATTGCTTGAGGAGCGCGTCGCTTCACATGCACGCACCGAAGCTATCACCAGCACTAGGTCTGCCACATTGAGAGACACAAGTGTACTGGAGAGGCGAACGTCCCTTCAGAGTGCAGCATGCTGCTGAAAAGCAACGGCACCGACCAGAAGTAGAAGCTGCCTACAGAGAAGGTGGTGGCAACTCAGGAACGACCTCACCACATCGAAGAAATATGCGAGACACACCTTTTTCCCACATCACCTCCTCGAGGGACCGCTTCTGCATACACGCTGTGTGAATGCTCACACGACGAGTTTGGCGCCACGTGACAGCGACGGCGAGTGTGTCCACAAGAATCAGACACCCCCTTGAGACGCAGACCACTCCAAGCGCTGGTCAACGGCAGCTTGTCTGCATGCAGCCGCAGGACTCACATCTGCCAGGTTGTCGTTCAGTCTATACAGTGCCCATGAGGACGTCCCGATGCCGCAAATGCCACTTACGCGGTATATAGCTTTGTGCTCAGTGTGGAGTACGACGTGCAGTTCTCCGGTGCGGGTAGATTGATGGGCAGGGTTTCTCCGTATGCCGTGGCCTGCAGCAGCCAATCCATCAGCAAGGCTTGCGCAACATACTGAACAGAGGGGTTGAGGGGGTTGACCACATTGATGAGGAAGGGCACCATGCTCAGTACCAGGGCGACCCCGCCCAAGATCTTGTTCTTTCTCGAAAGCGCGTATATTCGCAGTGTAGTAAATACTGGTATGAATCGTCAGCGGAGTCGGTTGGGTCGAGTAACCGTACTTACCAGCAGGTCCGATCAGGCTCATGATCAGCACGAATTGGGTCAACCACATGACAACCGTGCAGCTTCAAGCGAGTGCACTGTCAGACAATGTATGAACTGAGCTCATGTTAACAGGCTCTACCTCTTTCAGAACGTGGTGAGTTCAATCTGTGTGGGCATGGTGTCTGTGAGCTATGCTTACAGTGTCCGAAATCGGTGGAATCGTCCCAAGATTCAGGATATTGGACAAAAACACCACATATCTGTTCAGCACATAGAGGGCTCGCGAGACCCAGGTCTTCGAGGAGCACCAGATGGACTGGCATTCTTGACCTGTGGTAAGGATGATGTCGTACAATAGCAGTGCTATCGCGGCCGATTACGAGTGTCGCTCAGAAAAACGGAAGATGCGGGACATTGGATACTACTTACTTGTGACTGCGATTATACACATTGTAGCCGTGATCCTGCACATATGGGCTGTCAGTAGGGCGCATGATACTCGATGTCGAGGAGCAGCAACTTACACGCCCTCATACTCGGCAATAAGCTGCGCATGTGCAGTGGAACTGGACGATGACATGCTTGCCCACCACGGATTCCAGATATAGAAGAGGACAAAGGGTGAGCACGGGATGAGAGAGCGTAAGGTCAGTATGGGATGAGAGAGCGCAAGGTCAGTATGGTCGCCTCTTGAGAAACACAGATCAGGCACCAACACCCCCTGAGGAAGAGCAAGTCGTACAGTGGTGAGCCGTGGCCTCTGACCAACTTCGATATCCCCACCCTCGCGCTGCGGAAGCAATACGCGATGCCGGCATCCTAGGCACTCTGCGAACGGAAGCCTCGTCTGCGGTGAACTTCTGGTTTCGACATAATCTAAACTCAGCGCTCGACGAACTCTCATCTTCTTGCTACAACACCTGCTGATCCGACACCCAAGAAGTAACGGTACCCGAGTCGGTCAACAATAGCTTCGCAGATACGTCATGGCAACACACCAGAATCCAAAGAGGCTCCTAGAATAGACGACACACGCGGCATGCGACCGGAACACTTCACAATGCGATGTAGTCAGTTGACCACCAGTTCAGTCGTACGACTGAAACATACACACCGTTCAGAAGCTCATGTAGTCGCGGCCGGTGATGCGTGGGGACTGACCCCGTCAAGATATTATGACAGCGATCTGTCCAGGTGAGTTGGCGCAACACGGGACACGTACATCTGCATGATGTCGTACCTAGGCTGCCCGCGATGGTATGGTTCCGACGTACAGAGAGTGCCTGGGTATGCGACCGAGAATACCCAGGGCCTCCGGAGAATGTCCCGATGTTCTTGGAGCAGCGCCGACGTGTCTCAGCTGAGAGTGCGAGGATCTCGGCGATTCCGGTCATACGGAGAGTCGAGATACGACGTCCGTAGAGAAATGAACTTGTGTTCACCATTGACGACACGACGGCGGGAGCGTTTCTTCCAGGAGACGCCGTCTGTCATCGCGCTCTCTTCGCGGTCGAGCGCGGCCAAAAACATCAACCAAAGCACTACATGCGCGCTAAATCGTCAGCATGCAGCACGAGGTTGGTACTGCGCACGAGCCTCAGGAAGGCGGCGTACATGCGACGCACCGGAGGCAGCGTCGGGAGCCGCGTAGATCCCCATCAAACTTGCCCATCCCGTGCTTGACGAATGCGTAACTAGGCGGCCAATCGCAGCGGGGATATGGGGTGTGATAATGAAGCGCGAGAGACGCGAGGAGCGTGGAGGTGAGGTGCGAGGAGAGGGAGGGAAGCACCGCGATGAAGGTTGCACCCGTCACTGTGATGTCGTCGTCAGTTTCGCGCTATATGCGCGCGGAACTGTAGAAGGAAGCTGACCGATGAAATAGACCGCGACCACGCGTGTTCAGCACGGGCCGATGGTCGTGCTGGGAGTCGTAGAGAGGGCCCGGGTAGAGTAGGCGTTGTTGGCGGGGCTGTATGCGCGGGCGCCCGAGTCTTCGTACCAGCAGTTCGCCTTACACGAGAAGATCAGTACCACGTATAGGAAGATAGACTACATTCAGCGAGACTCGCACGCGAAATGAGACGGAACCAGCAATCATGTACTCCTCTGTGCGCTCTTGTTCTCGTGATGGAGTTCGAGCATGTGAGAATGGGGAGACACTGCGACTCTTCCAACGGACGCCTTTGCAGCAGTTGCCTAGCCATACGATGGTCCCGCATGTGTACCATAATGTGATGAACTCACAAGCAATGATAAGCGGTCACAGTAGTTCGCCCTGAGTGCCGCGGCGGTGGTACTACGTGTTGTAATAGGTCCACCGTCCAGCTGGGTAGAAAAGGGGCTCAATCTTGCGTGAGTGGCCGTGCGCGCTGTACCAGTAGCGCATTCGTCAACCATCGCCGCGGTGAGTAGTCGTAGGCAGAGCGCGCAACACAGTCGCGACGGTCAAACATGGTCACGAATTCAGCTGAAGCCCGCGACCAGTCCCGGGTCCGGCGCCTGCCGCTTGAAGCGCGAACGCATATGCATGACGTCATGTCAATGCGCCCCAGCCAACTGCGCGCCTGCCTGGTGCTGAGCGCTGAGCTGCTGCCCAGTGCCAGTACTGTGCTGCTCTGCTGCTTTGCTCACTCAGGATTGCGTCTCCTCTATCATCCACCTATGCTCAACCCGAGCTGCCTACTCCGACTGTCAAACAAAGCATACAACCCCAGTGCAGGCCGTCCGAGTTCGCGCCCAGGTAAGCAGATCGTCACGGACGTCGCATGGATGACTCGGAATCCCACTAGTAGTGGCAATGCAGCGTAGCCGCAGATGTAAGTACAACAACGCCGGTGCACGCGTACGCCCTATCCTGAGATCTGAGTTTTTTTCAGCAAGCGTGCCCGGTCCCGTAACGCTGCTTAGCGGCTGAGCGACCCTGAAATATTGCACACGCTGTAAGACTCCCCGCACAGCTCGGACCTCGACACGGTCACACTTCGAAGAACCGCTGCGTGCTAGGCGACATCTGCTCTCTGGGCAGCTGATCGCGCGCCCCCGTTATATCTCCCGGAGTGCGCGCACCTGTGAGCTCTGGTCGCAGCACAGCTGGATGAAGTCCGTATTCGGTGGACCAGTCACGCCAAGGCGGCTGCTGCTGCTGCTGCTGCATCGGCACGCGCGTTCTTGGTCCTCTGTACCGCTACCGGGGCGATGTATCTAGGACTGCTGCCGTCTTCTGCCCTCCCGTGCCGCAGCTCTCGTCTGCGAGCACCACATGTATGCCGTCGGTACGGGCAGTTCGATAGTCGCGCCTGGTGCGTCTCCAGCCCCTGCCGATGCAGACACAGCTCACCTCATCGCATTTCCAGGCAGCCCTACGCCAAAATAGCGTACAGGATGTGAACTTCGCCGTCCATCTTGCGCACATCCTCCTTGTCCCTATCCGACTATGACAGCGCCGGCTGCTGCCTCCCACCCTCCGCCACTGCCATGCCCGGACCACACCCGACGCTCAGCTGCACCCTCCCGCTGCACTCACACCCTCTCAGCGCTCTCGAACACGACGAAGTGGTTCTATCCGCACCGGGACAGGCGTCCAATGCGCTCCAGCAGATCCGCGCATGGACGCCATTTTGGCGTGCTTCATGCCACTCGACAGCCACACGCGGCGCGCGCATACAGGCGGGCTGACCCTCGCGCGCTTCCGCCGCTGCGGCATCGCGCGTCGGGAGGCTCCTCTGCACCCTCATCATCGTCGCCCGCCGCGGCCGGGCGCGCGCAGGCATTCTCCACCCATCAGAACGCCCCTCAGAACGCTTGAAGAGCACGCATGCGCGTACGTTTCCGCTGGGCGTGGTAGGACGGCCCTTCCGCACCATCGTCCACGGCGGCACGCAAGCCTAAGAGCGCCGCCCAGGCGGAGGTGTGTTCGGTACGTCGGTGCGCTGCCGCATTGTCTGCCCTGTGAGATGTCCTGATCGACTCCGCTCCGCAGACGCGACTCCCGTATATTGCACCCACGCATCCCGTATATCGCACCCGCGCATCCGCTCGCACAGCGGCGAGCACCGCACGTCTGCTGACACCGTGCGTGAACACGCCGTCGACGCACGGGGGAGGTGCAGAAAGCCGGGGCGCCCCGCGCGTTGCATGCGCTGAACGTGCGCATCCGCCGTCAGCGGCACGACGCACGACGCGCCCGCCGCTGCCGCTGACGCTCAGGAGCCCGACGCGCACCAGATTCCGCACGTCCTACTGCTGCACGGCGACCTCGGGCGACCTCACACTGCGTGAAGATGATGACAGGCCGCCCCGTGTCACCGTCCGGCCCATGATGTTCTAGTAGACCTACGTAGCCTGCCGGGTGACGGACATCTACTCTCAATGTTGCAAATATATTCTACCCAGAGTGAGGCAATGCACGAAACAATATAAATAGGGTATCTGAGGTGGGCACAGGACGATCGGTGGAACAGAACTACATGACAGAGCCTTGAGTGCAGTTGAGAACTGGGGAAACAGAACGTATACGTATACAGCAAGAAGGAGGACTCGTCGGCAGTGAACGCGGGGCCATACGGAAATCAAGCCAGATTCCCGCCGACGTCCCTACCACTGCTCCCAGCCTGAAACTCGATCTCGAACCCACCCTCAACCTCGGGCACATCGGACTCGCGCTCCTGCGACTCGGAGGGCCGCGCGAACTCGAGCGAGTCCATGTCTTCGTCGTCATGGAAGGAGCGGATAGAGCCCCCGAACGGCTCAAGGAAGTCCGGGAGCTCGCGCGCGCCGTCCCCGATCGGATTGCCGTCGGCGTCGATGTTGAGGGAGAGTGAGGAGATCGACGTGTTGGCGCCCTCTAGGCGGGCATTGGTCTCGTGGAGGTCGAGCAGAAAGTGGCTGTTGAGGATGGAGGAGATTCTGTAACGGATGTTTGTCAGGGTAATCAGTGAGTGCGACGAATTGAGCAGAGAGATAGGCTGACGGGTCAATGAATAGGAAGACATAAGAGGACGCCGGCCCTCCGCCTCGTTGAATGGGTGTCTGCGAAATGAATGAGGTCCTATTGCTTGAGAGTCTCATCGCTACATGAACGCACTGAAGCTATGACCAGCACTAGATTTGCCACATTGAGAGACACGAGTGTACTGAACAGGCGAACCTCGCATCAGCGTGAAGCATACTACTCAAAAGCAACAGGACCGACCAGAAGTAGAAGCTCCCTACAGGGAAGGTAACGACAACTCAGGAACAACCTCACCGCGTCAAAGAAATATCCGAGACGCACCAGTTTCCCACATCACCTCCTCGAGGGACCGCTCGCGCGTACTTGCTGCGTGATCGCTCGCGCGACGTGTTTGGTGCCATGTGACAGCAACGGCGAGGGTGTCCGCGAGAATCAGACACCCCCGTGAGACACAGACCACTGTCCACTCAGGTCAATGCCAGCTTGTTCGCCTGCAGCCGCTGTACTCACATCTGCCAGGTCACGGGTCCGAGTCAATCGAGATACAATACCCTTCAGGACGTCATGATGACCCAGATGGCCACTCACACTGTATATAGGTTTGTGCTCAGTGGGGAGTACGACGTGCAATTCTCCGGTGCGGGTAGATTGATGGGCAGGTTTTCTTGGTATGCGTTGACCTGGAGCCCATTCCATCAGCGAGGGTTGCGCAACATACAACTCAGAGTTGAGTGGGCTCACCGCATTGATGACGAAGGGACCCAGGCTCAGTACCAGAGCGACCCCACTCAGGACCTTGCTCTTTCTCGAAAGCGCGTAGATTCGCAGCGTAGTGAACACTAGAATGAGTTGTCAGCAGATTTGGTTGGGTCGAGTGACCGTACTTACCAGCTGGTCCGATCAGGCTAAGGATCTGTATGGATAGGGTGAGCCAGTTGAGTACCGTACAGCTTCAAGCGAGTGCACTATCAGACAATGTATGGATTGAGCTCATGTGAACAGGCTAGGCTCTACCTCTGTCAACCTCTGTCAAAAACAGTGAGTTCAATCTGTGCGAGCGAGGGGTGAGTGAGTGATGCTCACAGTGTCCGAAATCGGTGAAATTGTCCCAAGGCACAGGATATTGTACAACAACACCGTGTATCTGTTCAACACGTAGAGGGCCCGCGAGACCCAGGTCTTCGGTGAGCGCCAGAGGTACTGGTATTCTCGACCTGAGGTCAGGACGACGTCGTACAAGAGCAGCGCTATCGCAACCGATCATGAGTGTTGCTAGCAAGAACAGAAGATGGAGACATTGGATGTTACTGACTTGTAACCGCTAGTACACACATTGTAATCGTTATCCTGCATTAACGGCTTGTCAGTAGTGCCCATAAACATCGGCGTCGAGGGGCAGCAACTTACACACTCTCATACTCTGCAGTGACCTGCGCAGTTGCAGCGGAGCTAGACGAGGCCATGCCTCTCCACTACGAGTTCTGAGGCAGGGGCAGAGGTCGCGCACAGGATGGGAGGCAGGACGCTGAGTCTGCTGCTCGCGCACTCCCTCTTTTGAGCAATGCACATCAGGCACGAACATCTGCAGAGTAGTGAGCCCGCGCCGCGTACCGACGGGGTATGCACACGATACGCGGCAGCCCCCAATCCTACCTACCCGTCGGCATGGGCGCAGTTGAACACTTGCTGCGCTCCAGATCGCGTTGCGAGCGTGCTCGCCCACGGGCGAACAACATGAGCATCTCCAATGATCTAGCTGCGATGGATGCACGGGATCGCCCAGCTTCGCAAACTGCTTGTCGCTCGAGATACGCTGTCCGCGTGTTCAGTACAGTGAGCCGTACCACGCCGCGCCGAATGTTTTTTTGGACATCTTACCCTGTACTCACCTCACATGCGCCGGACCGTCTCTCACCGACCTCACTGTCCTATCCGCGCGCGGAGAGGCCGCGTTCCGACGTTTGCATCCTCCGGGGCGTCGCGATCCCCACCTCGACACGCCGCCCAGTTCCCCCCGTGTCGCCATCGTCTCCGTGTCGCCATCGTGCTCGTGTCGCCATCGTCTGCCTACCGCCGTTGTGCACAATATATCCTATCTTGTTGCTTGAACGATACCAGATTTCACGATGTTCCGTCCTCCGTCCTCGAAGCAGCGGTGCGATATCAGTTGCAACTTCGACGCATGATAGCAAACGACACGGGTGGTGCGTCGATACCCACGTATCAGAATAGTACAGAGGCTGCTAGGATAGATGAGGTGCATACCCCTTGCGACAGGAACGCTTCGTGACGAGATGCGTCCAGCGTGATCACCTTGTCGGTCGTACGGTCGGAATCTGCATACCGTTCTGGAGATCTGGAGGGGCGCGGCTGCCGTCGCATGGGCGCTGACGCCGTCAGGATATCCCTATATGCATGTCTTCGGAGAGATTAGCGCAACACAGAACATGTGCGTGCTGTCGTACCTGGACTGGCAGCAGCGGCAGGGTGCGGGCGAATCAATCGTGTCCGGAGACGAGAAGGAGTACACGCAGGACCCGCGAAACGCAAGTTCTCTGGTCGGCGCTGGAGCGCTGATATCTCAGGGAACGTGTTGGTCATCGCCTGGATCGGGATGATTGTTCCAGGCCGTCGAGGCAGGCCGTGAGTAGTCGGAAAACTTTGCTATAAATGTCGACGGACAGACGGTTCCGTAGAAGGTGCAAAGGGGAAGTGAGCTGAAAAAACATGTTCGCATACAACCAATATCCATCTCCGAGCAACATAGGCGAACAGCGAATGCCAGAACTCATGTGAGATCATCAACGAAGCAAAGTCGCACTCTGCGACGCCGAAAAATGTTCATCGTGCACCTCGCAGCTCAGTAGCGGGGCTTGCGACGGAAGTGGTCCTTCCACGAGTAGTTGTACGTCATCGCGCCCTCCGCACGGTCGCGCCGGCGTCCGAAGCACACCGTACGGCCCGCAAAGCAGAGCAGCAGGAACGACACGGACGTCAGCCAGAACCCTATATGCGCGCCAGGCCGTCAGCACATGCGCGAGGTACATGAGGGGGAACGAAAGACGCACCGGGGGCGGTGTCGGTGTTCGAGGAGACGCCGTCGAGCTTGCCCATCTGATGCTTGACGGTAGAGCGCGATGAGCGCGTGAGGAGGGCGACGAGGAACGCGGTGAGCGACGCGAGGAGCGTGAAGGTGACGTGTGTGGACAGCGAGAGGAGAAGCGCGATGAACGTCACGCCCGTCGCTGCGACAGTAGCGTCAGCTTTGCAGTGCGTGCGGAAGGGAGAACGATGGCGTACCGATGGGGTGCACGGCAAGTTTACGCGTCGGAGGATCCGATGGTCACAAAGTCCTGGTGCTGGGAGTCGTAGATGGTCGTGGAGTATGCATTATTCGCAGAGCTGCAGGCGCGGGTGCCTGAGTTTTCGTACCAGCAGTTCCACAAATGCACAGAGCAGGGAGACAACTCCTGGGATGTGGAAGATTCGTGGCATGGTCGTCGCGGGAGATCGTCGTGGACTGTCAGGGGAGGAGATGGGAGACTGGCGGGCCTAGGGGTGTGTGTTGAGAGGTGGTCGGTTGTCGCTCATGACGCCGAGCAGTCGACACGCGAAGACCGTCGCGATGGTTTAGCTGAAGGCAAGCGAGCGCTGAGACGTGAACGCGTGACGTCATGCACCCTTGCGCGCTTGCTGGCCAGTACGCTCACCTGCTGCGCCCGGTTTCTCTGGTCTGCTCGATCTGTCTGCAGCTTTGCTAAGTTGGAGCTCGCCTTCCTCCGCTCGGACTCTTTCTGTGCAGTCTTCTAGGTCTGTGATTTGCGAGTGTGCCTGCTCTTCGTTACGATCTCCAAGTCTTTCACTGCGTTGAGTACATGAATCGATACCTGCGTGCGTGAGAGTGTATATGGAATCTAGCAAGTATCCACAGCGTAGTCTAAGTCTGTGGAGTACGTCGAGCGCAGTGCGAGTGAGTGTGAGTCGCAGATCGAGTCTACGCGGGCCTACTGAGGATCGAGCACGTAGACGCCCGCTCGATTCCGTGTTGCGCGGAGTTTCGACATGCGCTGGGGTATCCTGCGTCACGCGCCTTCGTCGACGCGCACTTCTCCTCATCGCACACATCGGCCAGGTCTTCTCGCTCAATCTCTCTGTGGCTTGCTTTGTCATGCGTAAGACTTTCTGGAGACTTCTGCTGGTGCGCGCAACTGCACTCTCACATCTTGCACCCGAACCACCACCATCGGCACTCTGCTTGCTCAGGACCCCGGTCAATACACCAAGAGCTCACATCCGGAAAAACCTCGAAAACAGCGGTTTTCGGGTTTCCTTTTATGGGAATTATTACCAAATATAGTAAATGTGCCTGAAAATTGGCCCTCTGGAGGGCCCGTTTTCGGGGTGCCACGGGATATGAGCTCTTGGTGAATTAACCGGGGTCCTGCTTGCTCCGCCGCCGTGGCGGTCGCCACTCATGAGGTTGCAAGTGGAGTTGTGAAATCGTCCAATGCTAATGACCTCGCCTCGCGAATATCGCGCTCCTTGACCCGTGCTCCCCTCGGCTTTCTCGAGCGTTTTTCTTCCTTGGGAGCCCCACCCCCCATCCGCAAACCCAGAACTCACTCTGCCTAAACCCGCGATGAACCTGGGACACATGCATCCTGCCTGTTAAGTTACATGCGAAGCGCAGAACCATGGGGGTTTCTCCAGAGTGCCTGCAAAGCAATCCCGTTCAGTACCGCTCTGGTTGGAACCCGGAAAGAAAGGACACTCGCCCACTGCTCCTGACAGTCCTCGGCATGTCGTCGCTCCGGCGATTACGAGCCGTCTACATCACCCCGTTTAAAGTACGTTGGTATATCAAACCAAACACAGTTTAAACTCCCGCGGTATATCAGCGCGCGGGTTGATCTAAGCGCCCATTGCACCGCCACCGGGCCAAAAGTGCCGGCAAAAACCAAAAGTTGCACGGTAGGAGTCGAACCAGCGGTTTGGCACAGTCCACTCGCCTCGTTACCACTGGGCCAAAGTTGCTTATACACTCAAGGAACACCGTTACAGTATATAGCAGCTTTCTCAGCCGTACGTGAGGCATTTCAGTTGAACTCGCGTTGCTTCAAGTGCGCATCAAAGTGGCCTCCACCGTGTTCAAAGCGGTGCCCCCTGGTTAATGCAGGCTTAGACGCAAAATGAGCGACACGGGCGAGTTTAATAATGGCGGCATTCGTTTTAGAGCTGACACACTCATCTCAGTAGAGCTCGTATGTTAAAAACGCGCTTCAAACCGACTTTGTCAGAGCGGTCCTTAAGAAGGTATATATATACGTGGCACACAGTCCTTTTGTAGGGCCTATGACTCAGTGGTTAGGCCACATAGGTTTAGAACCCACAGTACTTGAGTGCCAGAGTTCGATTCTCCCTGTGTGCGCCTTTTTTTTTCTGCACTATATCTGATCTGGCGGCGTTGTTTTGCTATAGTGTGATGACATACACCGGTCGTCGCGATAGCTGTGGTTCAACAAATGGGGCGGATTGAGGGTGGCGGACGCGCGCCGGGGCCCATGAAGATATTTTAAACTAATTTTGGTATATTATACCAGCCGGTTTTAAAACGGCGGGTGTGGACTCTACCGATTGTAGCCTTCCCTTCTCCCGCTCGTGCCAGACAAGCATACGCGAGTAAGAGACTCTCCAGTAGTGACCAACGACATAGTCGCCAGCCTTCGAGGCCCGACCTGTGCGAAATTGCTCCTTCCAGATGCCTCTCTAACATTGTCAATCCTATGCCCAGTGGCTATCAGCGAGTATGAGCACCATGAGAGCTCGATACACTCATTCTGCCCCAATACTAATTAGCCATTCCACCCTAGGGGCAACACCAAGTCGAGGTGAGAGAAACAGGACATAGGCTCGCTGACCTTAGCCGCGTATTTGTACATCCTGGGGCCAGAGCCGCGTTGTCGGCTCCCGTCCTTTGGCTAAATTAGATCACTCAGAACTCAGGACCCAGTATGCGGTGGTCTGTATAGATTTTGCACATTTGCCGTTGCTGCACACAAGGTTACAGCCGCCGGCTCCGCTGGGGTATCCTGCGTCACGCGCCTTCGTCGACGCGCACTTCTCCTCATCACACACATCGGCCAGGTCTTCTCGCTCAATCTCTCTGTGGCTTGCTTTGTCATGCGTAAGACTTTCTGGAGACTTCTGCTCGTGCGCGCAACTGCACTCTCACATCTTGCACCCGAACCACCACCATCGGCACCGTACCCACCTGAACCATGGCACCTAACGAGCGTCGCGACCCGCTGTCTTCCTCTCGCCTTGAGCACAAGCTCTCTGAGAGCGAGCGCAGGCTCTTACTACTTCCGCCGCGCTTATCTCTGCCTACCTCGCCCATGTCGCTGTATCCCGCCTCGCATGCCCACCACCCCGGCCGAAGCCTTCGTGGACGCGCTCGTCAGAGGCCACGCGCTGAGCGTGAGCACGCTCAAGTCGGATGATCACAGAATCAATATCGACATCACGGTCTTTTGTAGACAAGATACCTGTAAGTTGTCGCCTAATTTGTTGCGGTGTGCAGTAACCAACCATTCTCTTCCAGGATGAGACTAACGGATTCTCCCAAGGATCACCTTCCGGTGATGCACTGAACTAACCCCTAAAGGCCGACAGAACCCAGGCCGAGAGCCTTTGTAGGGCGAGGCCTGACTGGAATGGGGGAGTGCAGCAGGAGTTGGAGGTTCAGGTCGGGTGCCCTTGCGACGGCCTCGCGAGGTCGCGATACACTCGCGATAGGGCGCAGAGTAGCGGCGCTGCTGTCTTGTAACGGACCGGGGGAAGGAAGGCTCAAGGGGCCTTCTGCGGTCAACCAGAACGCGAGTCGCGAGGGGAGCGCACAGTCCGCAAGATTCAGCGAGCTGGCAAGCGTTTCCGCGGCTTCTTCGCGAGTCGCGGGGCCTCCGCGGGGTCTGTAGCGAGTCCGCGGGTCTTTGCAAGGTCACAGACACGGTATAGGCTCGCGATTTGCCTCGCAAGACGCAGCCAGAGCGCAGATTGAGATCCTGAGAAGGGGGAAGGGGGAATCTGAATTGCTGGGGCCCAGGGTTCGAGTATTTACAAGGGTGCCACGTGTCTACTGTCCATCAGAAACCGGAGAAGTCCGCGGAAGGCCGCTGTGAGGTTCCGCGGCCTCCGGCCCGCTAACCGCGAGCTGCGGGCCGCTAACCGCGGGCCCAGGCTGCGAATTGCGACCTCCAGACCGCGAACGGTTAATCACAAGCTGCAAGGCCGCGAAACCGCGAGGCGCCGCGGATCGCGAATCGCGTATAGAGGGGAGTTGCGAACCGCGAACTGCGAGATAGTGGAGAAGGAGTCGCGAGGAAGTGAGGGTGCAAGGGAGGGGTAAACCGCGAGGCAATGGAAAGCCACCAAGGGATGCAAAGCTGCAGAGGGACGTGGGACCGCCAGACAGCGGCCGCGCTCACCAGGTCGCTATAAAGGCACGCCCCAGTTCGCAAAACCGCGAGGGCGCACACCAACTGAGGAGGCTGCAAAAGCGCGAGGACTCACGAGGTGGTGCAGGCCGCGCGCCGACGTGCAGCGGCCGCTGAGATGCCACCGGGCGCGTCACCGGGAAGCTTTGCGTCTCACTCAAGGCCTTTGCGATGACCTCGCCCAGCCTCGCTGTTGTTCTCCAGGAGCACACAGGCTCTCCGTCCGCGAACGCTGCACCGACTTAGCTCAAGGAGCTCCCACCGATCCCCGGACGGTCAGTGCGGTACACACGCCAATCACAATGTGTGTGGCTTACGACCATAGTCGCGTACGTGACCGTCTGATGTGGTCTGCTCGAGGGTGATGACCGGAATGTCATGCCATGGCTCGAGATGTCCAGGTGTATCGACGACGTTAGGGTATGTTCCATGATGTTGATTCTCTGCTAACATTGTGATATGCTGCTTTGGATGGAGCTACGCGCCTGCGTATTCCTCACGCCGCTGAAGAGAGGCAGCATGAAGAGAGCGGTCTAGCAACGCCCATGGCGCGCATGTCGCTGGAGGATCACGCAAGGAAAGACGCTGGTGAGTGTGTGCCATTGTGCGATGGGCGAGGTCACTAAGAGCGAGCACGTCGATGTCCACCAAGACTCACCGCGTCCAGTCTCAGTCTGTTCTTATATACCCATCCCGCTCGAAGAGCATAAAACCTTCGTTCGTTCAGTGCAGGATTAATGACGCCTGTGGCAGCAATCTCAGATGCATACGGCCTCGTTGTTGGGGCCAGCTACCTCCCCCGACTATCGACCAGCCTCTGCACAGCTTCCAGTGTTCCGGCGAGGGCGTCTTTGCTACATGGTCTCGACCTGGCCCTTCTCCTTTCCCTTCACATTACAAGCGCTCATATTTGGGCGTTGTTTTATGTACTCTCCTGCCACGTATTACGAGGTAGTGAATGAGATCCGCAGCAGGCGTTCAGTAGCATCGTGATCCCAAGTGACGTCAACCTGAATGAGGTGCCCGTGTTTGGCGGGCAGACCGTATTTCCATTGATTTAATTCTACGGCCTGTACCTGTTCCATGTCGAACGATTAGTACGACGCGGCCCATGCGCCGCATGGCCAATATCCTGAATGTTCGATGTGACGTAGCGCGCGTCGCGCGGCGTTGCAACGTCGAGTCGCGTCCCCTTGCGCTACGCACCGACGCAGAGTCGCGCGCATCACCGCTTGCGCGTGCTTCGCGTCCCCCACCCTGCCTACGCACTTCGCGAACATGACACCCCACAAGAATATCCACAGCGCGCGACCCGCGGTATCCGCCTCGGTCTATGCTGTGCGCGCATCCCGCGTACACTAACCATATCCCAAGGTGCCGATTCGTGTATCTAACGCAGTGTTTGTTCTCCGGCTGCGCCCTCCTGCCTAGTACCGGGCATGACCCGCCCTGGCACGCATGTATGCACAGGCGACAGTTGCTGCAGTGACATGCTGAACGTCTCGAGCCCTCAGGCCTCAGCGCTCAGCCTCGGACATGATGCACCCTCTGCGCTTGCCGAGCCGTAAGCTGCTCTATCCCCTGCTTGCGATCGCCGGAATGCGAAGCAGTAGGTCCCAACACCGGCATCCTTCAGCGGTTCTGGTCACATCGCAACGCTGGCGCTCTCCCACTGCACCACGCTGAAGCCATGCACGAGTCCCATCAGCAAAACAACAGAATCGCAGCATACATATGCAGCGCAAGCGTAGAAATGCATGCTTTTAGAAGGTAGGGCAAATATTGTATACATTGGGCATACACTTCCCTAACTGGGACAATGTATGCAAACGTCGTCGGGCGATGCCATGTATGCATACCCTCGCACGGCCAGGCATTGGTATGGATACCTCTGCATACATATACAGACGCATACAACATGGTAGGATAGAAGACCGGGCGACGCAAAGTTTGCCCGTGCACCTGGTGCGCTCGAGACTGCGCGCGGCTGTCAGTCAAACCCGCGCAAGCTCGCGACTCAAGGTCATTACAACTGTTCATTGATCACAGCGGCGCGTAGCCCTCTATCGCGTATTTGTCCTCGTCCTCGTCCTCATCAGACCGCGTGCCCGCACCTCCCGTACCCTGAACGACCTCATCCTCGTCCTCCGATGGATCAGCATTAGCCTCCAGCTCCTCATCGAGCTCCTCATCCTCGTCGGCCTCGTCAAATGCATCCACCATCTCTTCGTCCACAAGTACACCCGTCGCCCCTCCGGCGAGCTCAGGGACAAGCTTGAGGATGTCCTCCTCGCAGGCAGCTTCCGGCTCATGCGCTACGCCGAGTTTGTCGAGGACACTGACACCGCGCGCAGGCCCTGGGCCAGTGGCAGATGGGTCCACCTCGTCGGGCTCGTCGGCGTCGAGGTCGTGCCATTCGGAGCCGAAGTCAGCGTCGTCTGTCGCCACTTGAGAGGGAATATTCACGCCCTTATGGCCGATGCCGCCACCGTAGTAGCGCATGAACATGTCTCGGTCTGCAAACCTAAAGACCGTGTCAGTATAGCCCGCCCACAAGATATATGACAGCTTACATGTTGACGTAGTAGTACCTGTAATCTGTATCCTTGTCGTTGTCCTCCGCGTTGGTGGCATCATCGCGGGCAATCGAGGGCCCCAGGAGGCTCGAGGTTCGCCCGTGTGCGAACACCGGGATGATATGCGAGCCCCGCAGCACATCGGCAGGGTCCAAGAACCCGAACCCATCCTCTGCGCAGTTGTCCGGGACGAACTCCACGCAATGGAGGCGCTTTGTGGAGAACCCACCGGGAGCTGTCTCGTCCAGACGGAACCAACGCACCCAGAGCACGTCTACGCGCTCGAACTCGCTCACCGCCGACGACTGGAGGCGAACATTGAGATGAAGGATCTTGAGAACCCTTGCGTACCAGTAAGGGTGTGCGCTGCCTTGTGCTGCACGGAGGAGGATGTCGGAGTGCGTGCGCGGGTTGATCGATTTTGAGTCCTTTGACGGTCATAGGTCGTGTAGTTCACCCGCAGGACGCGGTGCCAGTAAACGCGGTTGTTCCGGATGAGGAGTTGAGTGCGGTCCCTGCTTGAGAATGCGACCTCGAGCGCGCGGTCCGGTAGAAGACGTGTCAGCAAGTGGTTCTGGAGCTTGAGGACGAAGTCCTGACAAATGCGCGCATGGTTAACATATATATGGGTCGTAAGGAAGGCCTAAGATGCACCTTCAATGCTGGGTCTCCATGATGCGAAACGACCCAGTCCGTGAGATTGTCATGGTCGCGCTGCGAATCTGCAATGTGGTACCGCGCGCGGGGATCCGGCGTGTACGGGAGAGCGTCTTGACTAGCAGGTGTCGGGTGCGTCGAAGAAGGTACAGGCATGTCGGGTGCGGCGGACGCTGAGGGCGGGCAGGCCGGTACCGCGGACACAACAGATGCGGAGGGAGTCGCCACCGCAGCTACCGGCATGGATGGATCAGCCGCAGCGGTGGGCTTTGAAGCCGGCGCGGATGCCTTAGTCGCTGCAAGCCGTGCGCGCATCGCGTCAACGCGCATCTTGATGATGCGCAGCTTCTCTGCGCGGCGCATGTGTTGGGCTATCTGAAACGTAGCGCCATTCTTGTTCGTGCGTGCGTAAAAGCGCTTGACATGCCGATGTTCCAGCTCGCCCTGTGCGCCACGCGATATCAATATGCCAAGTACTGCTCCTGGAGGTGTGCAGAACTCACCACCTGGGTTGTGAAATTGTCGACCGCGGCAAACAAGCGAATGGCTGACACGTAGTCGCGCATCGCGTGGAACTTGTACGTCTTGTAGTTGAATATCTTCAGCTTGCGTTCCGCGAGCGTACGGGGCTTTCCTCCGGTTGCCTTCGCCTTGCCACGATTGGCCTTGCCGCGTAGTGCCGCTTTCCGTCGGCCACGTGCGGCGTTGTCCTTGGCCGGCAGCTCGAGGGTCAAGTAGTTGGCGGCGGTCCTCTTCGCAAACTGTCGTACACTGGCACCGCACTCGATCGTCGTACGATCGAGCCCTTCCATGGAGAGACTCGTGTGCTCCCTGAGCTTTGCAAGGGTGTGCCACGTGGCGAGGTTGAACACCATGTCGTAGACAATACGTCTGTCCTCTTCGATGTCAAGCAGTGCCTCGAATGGAGCGAAGAAGCACTGCGGCACACAAGTGAGCACCCTATCCGATGCGAATGTACCAAGACGTATACCTTGAGTCTGCCCTCATAGTCTCGAGCCGCCAGCTTGCCTTGTCCAGAGACGTTGGCGGAGAACCGCCGGATTGTCGACCTTCCAAAGGTCGGAATCAGCCTAAACCTGGAACCGGATGCACCTCAGTAATGCCTGACAGAGCGCTGAACGACTGCCGCACCGACGATTAAGTTCCTGGATCCTGTCATCGCCAACGGTGTACAGTATCCGGAGCAAGTGAATCCAGATGGATTTCCACACGCCTAGCTCAAATTCGTGCATCAAGTCGGGCACAAACATCGAGTAGAAATTGAAGCCATGCTCGCGGAGCCGTATTGAGAACGCGGACTGCACAAGTTTCGGTTAGCAACAGGTGTGGATTCATGCATTGCAAATAATACATACACGGGTCAGGGTGATAGAGAGCGGGTCAAGCACTCGCCCCATATACTTGCTGGTTAAAGCGAGGCCGTCCTCGAAGAGCCAGCGTCGGGTCATCTTGATACGGTAGAGCAAGTCATCGTTGTCTTGGCGTACCCAGTTTCGACGGTGCAGGTCGTTAGTCGTGCCCATCTCGATGATTTTGTCCTTGTTGATCCGACATCGCGGACAGGGGCAGGTTGCAAAGTACTTCAAGCACGAAGAGGATGACGACGAAGAGGAGGAGGAAGATGAGGAGGGTGAGGAGGAAGATGACGATGATGACGATGAAGAGGAGGACGAGGGAAATTCTAGGGGTGTGGAGGGCGAGGGGGTGGGGCTTGGGGAAGGAGAAGGAGACGTGGACAAGGAAGGGCGAAACACGGATGGAGACGGCGGCGAAGGGCTGCGGCGGGCGGTGTGGGAAAGACACGTAGGCGAGTCTTCGCCGGTTGATCCCGAGTCGTCGTCGGGGGAGTCAGGCCCAATTGCATTGGCGAGCCAGTAGAGCTTGTACGGCACCAGGTTCCAAAAGCGCACACTTGCGTGCCTGCAAGCATTTGCGAAGACCTCGACTAGGTCCCGGTGGTACACGTTCGGGACGGTGAATGTGGGCGCGTCCTCCTCGGAGTCGTACTTCTCCCCCTCCTTCGGCAAACGCAAGGTGACACTGGCTTTGATCCAACGATCGTCTCCGGAGAGCGGTGAATCATTGGCGTCCTCGCGGTACTCATCTAGCCGGGCAACTTCGCGTGATGAGTCAAAGTTGCTGAGGTCCTCGGTATTGAAGTCTGGCTGCTGCATGAGCCGTGCGAGGGAGTTCATCTGCTCGTGGGACTTGATGTTACTGACGTCGCTCTGCCAGTGAACGAGATCGAATGTGGAAACATTGGGAAACGGTGCGTAGGCCGGCGGAGGTGTGGAATCGCGTTTCACGGCGGCATCCGGTGTGGGCCGCTCAGCGCTGGACGCCTCAAGCACGGGCGGAAATTCCAGAGGGTCGCATGCCGTCTGGAAGTCGAGATCGCCATCTGGGTCGCGCTGAGGCCTGTACGTGTAGACGCGATAAAGTCCGAACTGATCCGGACGCGTGCGGTACACCAGGGGTTTGGGCGCGGGTTCTGAGCCAGGCTCCGGGGACTTGCTTGAATGTTCGATAGCATCGGGTTCCTGGGCGTGCACTTCTTCTGACGCTGACAGTGGCGGTGGCGGGTGCTCAAGTCGGATGTGTGCTGGGAGGCCAACATACGACGTAGGCAATAGATCCTTGAATTTGGCGGGGACCTTGCGCACGCGCCCGAATCGGCTAAGCGCGACAGGATTTGGCTCAGGTGGGACTTCAGGGATCATGGGCTCAGGCGGCGGTGAAGGCTACAATGAATGAAATGAGCTCGGAAAGATGTGAGCATATGTTTGGGTCATGACAATACCTGCAGTTCACGCGCTAGGACTTGCTGAGCCTGCTCACGCCGCATGCGTTTGTTCTCGCGCTTCTCCATATCCTGGGCTTTACGTTTGCGCAGAGTCGCGCCGAGTGATCCTCCTGACTTTGCGCAGGCCGCAACGTGAGTGCTGCGCGCGCGCCCAGTTTCGAAGTTCCTGCGCCCGCATTTCAGGCAGGGCGCGACCATGGTGAGAGCATAAGGCGAAAAGTTCCACTTTGGGCCACCGATCACGTCCTCTGGCAGCTGTACAGTTCCACTCTTCAGATCGGCGCGGTCACATGACACTTGGGCCTTGGAGACGTGTCGCGTCCTTCGCATCTCATTACTCCCTCTCTCGCTCTCACCACCACCATCTCTTCTCTGTTCACAATCCCCGCGATATCATGAGTAAAAGCAAAAGAGCCCGCGCAGACGATTTTGGACCCAAGAAGAAGAAAACGAGAAAGGACCCGCAGGCGCCTCCCCGCAAGCTGCCGACCCCGGTATCATCGGAGAACGCGCCCGCTGTAGCCTCTCAGCCGAATGCGCCTCAGCAGCTCCCTCCACTGGAACAGCGACAACCGGCTTCACAACCCATCGACAACTCACAACCGCCGATCCCCGACAGAGAAGACGAGGACATGCCCCACGGCGATGTAGACATCAGTGAGAGCCGCGAAGCCAAGAAACAACGCAAAAAGATGAGTAAGTTGATCGCCAACATGACCTGGGACTTCAAATCCAAAGAGTACGTTGTTGCTATATTTTTCACGTATATATGCGCACTTTGTGATGCATATATGCGCATTCAGGCTCTCCAAGGCACTCGAGAGGCACCACGACCAGGCACGTATGCTTGGGCGCATGGGCCACCCTTTCATGCACCCGCTCGAAGCCCTCAACTTCGGGATTAACTATGGCGCTGACGACCTGGAAGACCCGGAAGAAGACGATGAAAGTGATGCTGACTCGGAGGAGCGAGCCGCTGAGTACACACATGCTGCCCACTATGCCGTCTGCGCATGTTCCTGATTGTTCCCTACACAGACTTCAGGAGAAGGCTGATCGGCGCGAGCTCCTTTATCAATATCATGCCATATTAGATCTCGTTCCAGACCTCAAACGCGGACTCCCATATGTCGACGAAGACGACCTCAATCCGCTCGGCGACTACGTGAGACATGCACCGTCCACGAAGCGACGTTTGATCTGACCATTCTCATAATATCAGCTCAAATCGCGGATCAACGCGGCGCGCGGTGATGACAGCAGTTCGCTGAGGAAGGTTGTCATCACATACATGCAAGACTCGTTGTCCACGGCGTCTCCGGAATTCCGCAACGCGCCCTCGAGCATCGACAAGGTGAACCGCGGGTGGAACAATTGGTACACCGCGCGCCTGATCTGCCCAATCAGCTTGATCGAAGACTTCGACGCAGGCTGGGAGAAGTACGCAAGTGGCAACTATACGGCGCCGAGGCTAACCGCAATCACAGGTTCACCGACCGCGTGCAACAGGGCGACATCAAGATTTACGGCGATGATTTCCCCGCGCTGATGTTCAACGAGGAGGAGCGCGAACAGTCGCCGGATAGTCTGTATGCGGGGCTTCTCCGCAGCGAGTACCTCCTCATGGTAACGAGTCTCCCCCGCCTTCCTCATCGCTATTGTTCGCTGACGCGCGATCCAGTGCTACAAGTCTTTATGGACCGGACCGGGCTCTGCGAAGCTTCCCGGCGGTCGCATGGACAGGACACCGGGAAAGCCACCCATCGCTATGAAGTACAAGTTGAGCAGCGTGAGTCCGCGCTCGATCGCGTACACCGCCGTTCTCGTAAGGCACTCCCACATTCGCCGATTGTAGTCTGACAACTCTTTTGATATCCAGGTCCGCTGCGAACTCAGCAGTCAGACGAATTTCAAGCCCGTCGACAGCGGATCATTCGACGCCGGACGGCTTTTCAATGAGATTGTCGAGCTGTTCGAGAACCCGGAGTCCGCGTGGTGCAAGGAAATCCTCCAGTGGTGGAACGAGTATGTCCCCGTCTCAGTGTGCGTTCGCTATACTGACGTGTCCGTGCAGACGTGTCTATGGTAACATCTCACACTCGCGCGCGCCCGCTGTCCGGCCTCCCGGCCTTCGGACGATTGCTGACAAGCTCCGCGCGGCACGGCGCGCTGAGCGCAAGGCCGCGCGCGCTGCCGAGGCGACGCGGTGCGTCCTCACCTCTCGCGCGCGACGTCCTTACTGACTGTGCGGTCACAGTTCCAGCACGACACCCCGGTCGTCCTCACCGTCTGCGGGCCCTCAGACTGACTGATGTGCGGAACCTCCTGCGCCCTGCGCCGTTTCTCTGGATTCTGATGCTCTGCTGCTCGCGCCCGCTCCTCTCAGCTGTGGCGACTACCGCTAGCGCTGGCGCTGCTTCGCTCAGACTCCTCCGAGTCGGCACCCATCAAGTCCTCGGCGCTGCGTCCCTGTTATCCCCCTGGCTAGCTTGCTGAACTAACTGCCTTTATAATATGTTTCCCGTCCACCGCACACTGTAGACACGTCTGCGATGTAATCAACATCGCGCTCAGTCAATGAAACTCCTTTTTCGAGCATCCTGATCCCGATTCCGTCCTAAGTGGGCGCTCCAAAGCGCGAGGAAGCGGGCGAACGCGCCGTAAACCCTGCGCTAGCTCGCCCGACAAGCCATTGCTCACACACCTATGCAGACCTTATCAAGCCGTGACTACAACGCCATATCCTGCGACCTTATGCAGCGCGGGGTGGGGTTATGCATACTTGGGCCGCCTTATGCATATCATGAGAGGACCTGTCCTAACATTATACATAGCTCTATCTAGCTGGAGGCGTATGCAATGTCAGGTTGAGTATACATATATACTCATACTTATACATTCCTGTGTGCACTTTTGCTGATGCCCCTCCCTCTTCGTCGACGTACTCTCCACGCTCCTGAACACGGACGCGGCGCACAGGCCTGATGGTCCCCAGCGCACCCCGCTCTCGGACGCTGCGTTCACGCGTCCTCATCATGTCCGATATGAGCTGTTGTGTGCAAACGTGCATACCACCTTCCCCTTGCTCGGCGATGGCCCTTCTGCGCTCTGGCGGCGATCACCCTCGGCGGCAAGCACTTCATATCTCACCCAACATGAGCGCATCGGGAGGTCGCGACGAGCGCGCCTCCGAGCGCTCAGCGCATCGCCGCCTGACGCGGTAGTGCGCTCGACTCGCACCCTCGTACGTAGCGGCGGGCAGGAGAGCCGCGGACCTGAATAGTCTCGTGACCAGACGTTCGGAGCTTCAAGCGGAAACGAAAATTCGGATGTTCCCGAGCTCCTGAACGTCTGGTGGCTTCCCCCCCGTGACTCCTGGATCGGTGACAGTCCGTGACCTCACGCCCCCTCACGCTCACGCTCACGCCCTCCCCGACATCCCCGAGCTGCTTCTCGCACGCGGCATGGCCGACTCTTTCGATGACAACACTCAAGAGGAGCTTCATCATGGCTGGGGATCTCTCTTCGCCGATGTCGAAGATGACGATGACTGCGAATACAACCCTCAGTCCACCGAGTATGACAGTGACCGCCTATCGGACGTGTCTGATTGGGATCCTGTTGAGCTCGAGGACGAGCCCCCCGCGCCGCCTATTCAACTGCAGCGCACGCGCGCTATGCGTGAACGGCTCGGCTTGTCAAGCAAGCTCGAGCGCGTTCGGCAGATTCTTGACTACATGGAGTCACTCGACATGAACTTGCCCATCTTCCTCGACGCTCTGAGCTGGGGAGACGACAGTTGTACGTCTGATCCCAAAGTCCGCTATGAGCGGACTACGCTCATGGTCAGTGAAGAGCTCCCGCGCATTCTGGAGCGATGGTATCGTGTTCCTCATGCAAGCCAGTCGCATTCGCACTATGTCCGTCCTGCGGGTGCGCGGAAGGCATTAGAAGACTTCGCGATGAGCTGCGCTGCGGACGTCATTGACCGCGAGCTCGAGGGCACTTCACACATCTTCCGCTCGCCCGAAGACAGCCTTTCCGATGCCGCCTTGACGAGCTTCGATTTCTCCGAGGTAGCATACAGGCTTGAGGAGCCGTCAGGTGCACCGCGCACTTGGGCGTTGCTGAATGGAGCCATGCGACGCAAGTGTCGTGCTGACCACGACGAGGCTCGCTTACCCTCACGATCGCGCAAAAATCCCTCCGCTGTAAGTGAAGTAGAATGTATGTACTATGAAATGGACATTGAGTGATCCCCCTGTTGCAGGCCACCGTCATGCTGTTCAGCCAGCTGCAGTATATGTGTTCACGTAACGCGACGGCATGGGTTAAACCCCTCACGGTTTTCCTCAAGGCGAAGGGTGCCTCTGCAAAGTCACTCGACCTCCTCCATGCACTCGGCATCACAATGAGTCACAGCTGGAGTGTGCGCGCATACGCCGGTATCTCAGCAAAGGCTATGGACGACTTGCAGAAGATTATCCACCTGCTCATGTGGTGGCTTGCCTACGACAATGTCAATTTCGCATTCCAGGTGTTCTCCCAGCGGTTACACAATCAGTCGCACTTCGACTCGGGTACCTCCGGCTCCGTTTTCCTCAAGCCATTCGCTCCCCAACCTCCGCCGCTATCAAGTGCTGCGTTGCGCGAGCAGCGGCGGATAGGGCGCCAGAACCCGATCACCATGGCCGACATCGCCGCCCTCGAAGCAGACGCTGCCCCGCGCATCCAAGCACACATTGTCCATCGAGTCCTCAAAACCCTGCTCGATTGCCCTGAGTTCGACTTCGCGACGTACACCGACCGGATGCATCCCGCCTTCGCCCCACCCTCCCCCATCAACCGTCTCCCATCTGGGCCAGAGCACATCACAAAGCAATACGTGCTGGGAACTGTACATATAGATGAGGCTAGCTACGAAGGGACAGAGAAGCTGATCAAGGAATGTATGAGTCAGCTCGGGCTGGACAGCGCGGAGGAGCGCAAGCGCACCGGACTCGAGCGGGTGCTCGTCTGGATAGGCGATCAACTTACCGTTGACCGTCTACGTGGTCTGGCGAACTTCCGCTGCGAGGACCATAACGGCTATGACCGGCTCGACTGGCTCGTTACCGTGTTCGGGTGGTTCCATGCCTTGATGGCGTTCGCAAACTCGCTACATCGCCAGTACTTCGGGTCGGCTTCAGGTCGTGGCCTGCGACAGGCATTCGGACTGCTTGGGCGAAAGGGTCTGCAAAATATCAGGATCAAGGGCGCCTTTCATCATCATCTGCATGAGGGGATACACCATGTAGCAGAGGCCCGCCTGCGCGACTGCTGGCGGAGGGTCGCTGGGGTGGAAAAGATCTCGGACTTGCGGTGTCGTTCACCGGAGCAGTTGCGATCTCTTGCCGAGAAGCTCGTCCGAGAGTATGCATCCAACGACGCAATTGAAGACCTGGAGGATGTGATGGAAGGTCAGGACGACGAAGTCTACAAGCAGGCAATCATGTGGAACCGAGACGTCCTTTACTACCTTGTGCTGGATGAGGCGATGAAGACGGGCGACGTTGGGATGATGGAAGACCTCTTGCCGCATTTGCTGTACCGTTTCTCAGGCGGTGGAAACCACAAGTACGCGGTTGAGATCCTCGAGCTCCTGCAGGGACTCCACCGTGAATGGCCTGATGAAGTGCGGTGCGTATTGTATTGCTTACCAACTTAGAGATGACAGGAGCATCTGATGATACAATAGGAAGTTCGTACGAGAGAACTGTTGGCTCGTTAATCTCTCAGGCGATCCGACCGCCTTCCAGCCAATTGACCTGGTCGAAGAACACACCATCAAGGACGTCAAGGTGACGTACAGGCCGAAGGGTCCGAACTCGTCGTGGACACTGATGAAAGCGCGCGCCCCTGCGATCCCGACTCTTCGCGCTGTTGACGAGAGTATTACTGCGCAATTCCGAACGACCTACAGGGGCGTCAGTCACACGTCACCAGCGAAAGAGGCCGATATCCACAAACTTGACAGCTTCTATGGCACTGCCGGCATTCACGAGTTTTGGAGAGGTCGTGAGGCTGTAGACTCTGTCAAGGAGGTCGTCAGTGAGGGGTTCCAAGTCGCAGCAAACAGGATCCGAAGGAAGTGGCTTACAAGACATGCGGTATTCGAACGCGCAGAACGACAGCAGTGGTGGCCGAGCGGCGCCGCTCCAAACGCGAGCGCGACCGGACCCAGCCAAGCTACGTCACGCGCAGCCGAGCCAACCAGGGACTAGTAGCCAGGTCGCCAGTCAGACGAAGCGCCGTGCATCGCGTCGGATGGCGGCCAGTGGGGATGCTGGAAATGCGAAGGCGCGGGCCCGGGACTGCGGGCGGGCGACGAGCGTGCTCTGGACGCGAGAAGGCTGGAGGGATGCACAGGCGCAAAGCCGGGCAAAGGATAGGACACGGGAGGATACATCACAGGGCGCGTGGGCTGGGACGAGGGATAGGGTATTGGTTGGGACGCGCGGCGGAGGGGTGTTGATTGGGATGCACCGGGGAAGGACGCGGTGGTAGACGCGGGGAAGGACGCGTGCACGGACGCGGTGGTAGATGCGGGCGCGGGCGCGTGGACGGACGCGGTGGTAGATGCGGGCGCGGGCGCAGGGAAGGACATGGGGAAGGACGGGAAGGACGTGGGGACGGGCACGGGGACAGACGCGGGGACGGACGCGGGGACAGACGCGGGGACGGGCGCGGGGACGGGCGCGGGGACGGACATGGGGATGGGCGCGGGGACGGGTATGCGGTGTGACGCAGGGTACCATGCTGGAGGATCAGCTATGTACGACATATGCACCCCCGCGGACATGGGTGCGCACGCATTAGGAGCTGGCGCATTCAGCGCTGCAGACGGGCCCATCGGTCCCGAATACGAAGCCACTGTTTGCGCCCATTGCTTGTGGTATTGCTCAAGCTGCCGTTGAGCTGCCTTGGCGGCGGCGGCGGCGGCGCGTCGTTGCTCAGTCTCGCGCTTCCTGTTCTCCCGAGCTTGGACGTTGCGAGTTTTGCGGCGCTCGTCCTCGTGCTCGTCGAGCTTCCTGACGAGCTGCAAGACTTCGTCCCCATGTATCTCGAGGAATGGCCATTCTGGTTTGAGTAGCGGACACAGGTCTTCGATAGTCTTGATGCCGCGGCGATGAGACGCGATCGTCTGCAAGTTACGATCGGGCAAGATGTTAGTGGCCTTAAGGGATGTACCGGCGTACCGCTCGTGTTGTGTCTTCAATCGCCACGCCTTGAGCTGCATCTTGACGTTCTTGAGATGCTCGTCTACACGTCTCTTTGGGGATTGGCGACCCTGCGACCCGAGCGTGTCTTGCGTGTTGGGCTGTTGCAGTGGAGGATATCAATGTCAGTTATGTTATTGACGACGGTTAGGAGGAGCAGGACGTACTGTGGCCGACTCCGGGACAGGACTCTGTGATCGTGAGCCCAAGTCGTCCTTTTGGCCGTGTGCGTCGCCCGTGCCGTCTTGGGTGGCCTCAGCTTCGGTGTAGTCGGCAGGCCATTGACCGCAGGTGTCGGCGTCCGAGGTGTTCGAACTGGGCATACGCTTGGTAGACTCGTTGGCAGCCAGATAGGCACAGTTGTCGCAGCAGTGAGAAGGCGGGCAAGCTGGGGTGCGAGCGCATGAGTGTCCAGGCGAGAAGGTAGAGTCGGAGGTGCCTTACGTACCCCGCTGGGCGCGTGGGGGGTTGTCGAAATAGACGTCCGCCACTGCGCGTCGACAGCCTTTCGCCTCAATCCATGCTCTCAAGTTATCCTCGATATTCTTTTTGTAGTTTGCCTTGTGAGCGCTGTGCTCCTCGTCCTGCTCCTCTTCCTCATAAAAGTCGGAGTCCTCTTCCTCGTCTGACTCCTCACCACCGCGCTTGCTCGCCTTCACTTCCTGGAGGACGGCCTTCTCGACAAGCATAATCGCCCGGGCCTGCACCGAATGAGAGCGACCAGCACGACCAGCACGCTGCAGCCAAACACAGAGATTCTCCGGAACCCCAAACTGCACGACCAGCTCGATATCCGGTATGTCCATCCCCTGCAGCTTGTTTTCAGGACCTTCCCACTTTCTAAGCTATGCAAGTCACTCACCATTGCTGCCGCCTCGGTAGCCACCAACACGCGCATTCGCACATTTTGGAAGTCTTCCCAGGCCTCCGATTTCGACATCACTGACCGCTTTGCATGTAGCAAGCCTATCGAGTCCCGTAACGGGGCTGCGACCACGCTTCTGAGGCGATGGACTACGGCATGACACTTGTGCACTTCGTTTACGAAGACAACAGTCCGCGGTAAGTCCTCTATCTTGCGCGCGCCTTCGACGATGAAATCCAGCGCGCTATAATCGCTCGCTAATTTCATAAACCGCGCCTCTTGCTTGATATTGGGTCTGTCGTTCCCTAGATTCAGGTGAAACGAGCGCGACGCCTTGATGCAAAGCTGAGAGCGGATATTTGTCAACGCGAGTGGGGTGATGGTGGCAGAGGTCGCAAGGATAGGTGTGGTGTGAGGGACAATCGTTCGGAGGTCGTCGAGGTTACTGTATTCTTCGCGGAAGTCCCCGCCCCATTGAGTAATGCAGTGTGCTTCGTCCACGATGAATGCCCCAATTCGACTCGCGAATTTTGGACGCGACACGAGCTTCTGAACTTCTGGGTGTTTGGTCATCTCAGGAGAAGTCAGCACGATCCGGTATTTGAAGTTCTCGATTTCCTGTCATGCAGTTGTCTCAGCATTACATATATGACCTGTCGTGCCCGCACCGCACCTTCAATAGGCTGGGTGTATATGTCTGCCCGTTTAGAACAGCCGCCGTGACTCGCATGCTCGTGAATTGGGTCGCCTGCACTCGGATTCCTTACGGCTCAGTCTCCCAAACTTCTCAGTACATACGGCATGCTTACTTGGTCTGCTTCAAGTGCATTCAATGGAGAAAGTATGAAATACACCTTCTCATGCTCTACAAAACTGGGCATTACAAAAGGCATCGTCTTGCCTGACCCAGTCCCTGCAATAACCGTACAATCCACTCCCAGCAGAAGCGCCTCCGCCACATCAACCTGCCACTCGTACGGCGACTTCCCTCCTGTTCTCTCACGGAATTCTTCAACGAGCTTGGTGCGGGTCGCTGTCGAGTCGTATTTGCGGCCGGCGAGGGCTGCGTCTCTTGCGGCTTGCAACACTTCGTAGGAACGCCGGCGGTCTTCAGCGTGCGCCTCTAAAGACCTCGATTCCGTGGCAGCACACATCGCGATCACGTTGAAAAGGGCAAGAGAAGACCAGAACGATGGGAACAGAAGCAGATGCGCGTGGGCGGCAGTGTGCGAGAAGCAGCTCGGGGATGTCGGGGAGGGCGCGAGGGGTGAGCGTGAGGGAGCGTGAGGGGGCGTGAGGTCACGGACTGTCACCGATCCAGGAGTCACGGGGGGGAAGCCACCAGACGTTTAGGAGCGCGGCAACATCCGAATTTTCACCTCCGATTTGCGCTCCGAACGTCTGGTCACGAGACTAGGACCTGAAGGCATGACCGGTATGTCGCTACATAAGTCTGTAGCGCCGACGAGCGGCATTACCCGCTACCGGTATGGTCAGCGTCATTTGTGTGAGCTGGGCTTGCTTTCGTTGCGCACATCGAAACCTATGGGAACCTCAGAATTGCCGTGGGGGGTGTGCTGTTGTGTAAATTGATGCGAGTGGTTCCTCGTGTAGTAGGGTGATGCAGCGCACGGGTGCAAAGGTTTGCTCCCTGCGGACTGAGTGGAGGAACTGGTGGGTATACGGACGTGCTTGCGATGTGTCCGAGGTCCGAGGAGGAAAGTGGCTAATTTCGGACGTGCGGCGGATGACTCCTAGGTCATGTGGATCGGCGGCGGGGTTAAATGAAGTGGACGCGCTTCAGGTTCCGTCCCTCTGTTTGAATCCCACATCATGCGGTAAGTGTATTGGGGTTCGGCGGGTTCATGCAAAGCTAACGGTAGTTTGCAAGGTTGAACACCGATATTCTACAACACATGGTCCGCTTCATGTCTCTGCCTACTCTTCGCGCTTTCGGCTCCATCGACGCGGAGTACGAGCGGTGGGTCGTTTGTCACCTGGATCGGGAGTACGACCGGGCTCTGGAGCGGTTCGTTTCCGACCCAGCCGGCTTGCGTTCAAACCTTCGGATGCTGGGTGCGGTGGTTTCAGGGTCTTTCGCGCTGTCTTACGTTCTGATGAACGACGGTGCCCCCCTCACGGCGAACGACTTGGACTTGTATGTCCCGCACGACCTCGCGATGCGTCTCGCCCAGTATCTCATCCGCGTTGAAGGCTACGAGCACGTCAACACTGTTGGTCCACCGTATGGTCGTCTCGCCGCACATGACGTCGTTGTCCGCTTGGAAAAGGAAGGCGCTCGTATCGATGTCATCCCGTCGACCAACGCTTGCAGCCTGTATCCCATCACACATTTCTGGGCGACGCATCTCATGAACTTCTTGACGGCGGATTCCTACTGTGTCCCTTACCCCGAGCTTACCTTCGCTCGACGGGGGGTGCTCTCGCCGTTCCAGCTGGTCGACCTTCGCTATCCTTCGCGATACATCCGACGTCTGTTGCTCAAGTACGAAGAACGTGGTTTCGACATTCGCATCCGACAGTTCGCCTGGGAAGCGGTTCCGCGCTCGTCAGCGTGCGCTTTCGATCCTTCGTGCCCTCGCCTGCGCCGGTTCTTTGGGGACCGTTTTTGTGCGCAGGGTCGATTATCGCGGAATTTCGAGACATGCGGGTACTGCAGGCTTCTTCCGTCCGGGCAAACTGCCTACTGGTGGCGTGGAGGCGACGCGTGCGGCGGCGACTGCCGTCATGAAGACGGTTTCCCGGAGCGCTGCTATCCGGGTGCCGGGGTTCTGGACGTCGAAGGTTTGCCTGACGGACTGTGACGTACGTGGTATGGTCATGGATGGCTCGCAGCGGCGGGCGCGCAGGGAGTGGGCGGGTGACCTAGGAGCTGGACGGATTGACGCAGAGGCCAGGGGGCGGAAGAGCGCGCGGGAATGGAGTCGCGTTCATGTGGACACAGGGGCAGGCTTGGCAGAGGGTGTACGGGGGCGGTTGGTTGTCGCGGGAGACTGGTGTGGGATGTGATGCATATGATTCTGCTCGGATGGTGACGTGTGCGTCGTTTGAAGTTTACGAATGTAACCTCAGCTGCAGGGTTGTACAAGAGCAATAAGTGAGCGGAGTCGTTTAACGTTCAGCACCCGTCACTGCTGTCGAGATGAGTGAACCGCTCGTTGACCTACCGGTGCCGTATCTCATCTCTCCGGTTATCAAACAGTGCGTGTGATCCATCTCGGTGTTGCTGTGCTCCCTAATAGTTCTTCGGCAGGGAAGCACTCGCTGCACTGCAAGCGGTTGTCACGTTGGCAAGTCTTCCGCACGACGCGCGATGGCGTTTTAGGGACGACAATCGCGCAGTGGCGGTCTTGAGCGACGGCGAGAAGCCGGTGGACATTACGTTGTTCGGTGCAGTGCAAGAGTGCGCGCTTTTCGATGAGCGTGCGCTGCATGTGCCGAGGGTGGTGATCAGGCTGTGGTCGCGTGTGGACGGTGCGTACGCAAGCAGAGTATTCCACGGTTGTCGAACCGGTAAGGAAGGACGCATGAAAGGCACTGGTTTGATAACCTGAGCAATGTTGCAGAAGACCCGTGTGTGCAGCTCACGGTATGTTACCCTCAATGCGATGAGGAAGGCAGTTCTGCGGTGGCTGTCAGTGTTGTGTGTTTTGTTTGGTTGTTTGTTCAAAAGCTGAGCAGATCTTAATTTCACAGGCTCGGGGAGCGTGTCGGCGCGTTTACGACGGCACGAACCTGACGCATTCGTGGGTTTGTCCTGTCATACACCCCGGTGCTGTCCGCGTTGGAGATCTTGTGCGCGTGCGCTGCCATATGTTACTTCAAGCGGATAGCACGCGACCGCCTTTCTACCACTTACATCTGGAGTCGCTCACGGTTTTGGCGCTGCGCCCGGAGGAGCTGCCTGTTCCGACAAATATGTAGTGATTTGTGTTGGTTGGGTAACGAACGTCGTTGTAGAAGGATGCCAATGACATTCAGGGTTACCGTCGATACGTCCTGCGTTGCTTAGCATGTCTTGCCTGTGCGCCGTAGAGAGAGCAGCGAGAGGTATGAAGGTGTGGGCAGCAGCGAGGTACCATTTGTTCAGAGACACTCGTAAACTTAGTACGAGGCGAGCGGCTGAGCGCCTGTGCCTGTCTGCGGATGGCTTCGTCGGCGCAGGATGCCTTCGCTCCCACGCCATCGTAGTCCTCTCTCAGCGGTTCCTGCGCTGCGACAGTTGAGCAACGTGCTCCAGTTGTGCGCGCATTTGCTGCTCGCGCAGCCGTAGCTGAGGCCGCGCAGGCGCAAACAGGTTCAGCCGTTCGACGTTGATGTCAGGTTGCAGTGTGGGGCATTGAAAGTACTGAACGATGTTTTGTGTGCAGTTGGATGATAGTATACACATGAACGTAGTGTTACAGGACGAAGGCGTAGTACGCAGTTGCCACCAACTACCGACGACAACTTGTATTCAGACGCGCGCAAGAGAACTGGCGAGGAGGTTAGCAGTGATCCGCGAGACGAAGTGGGTACGTACAGCACCGTAGCGTAGCAGTCGAGGATGTTGCTGTCAGTGGCGTAAGCTTTGCACGCCTGCGGCCACGTCGTTACCGGCAGCTTAGGCTTCTGGAGATCGAAGCTAAACGTATAGGACGGGTTCTCGTTTGCGAAGGCTTTTGCCTCGGCGTACGCGTACTTGAGGCCACTGAGGTACGCAGTACCGCATACGGATGAAGGACGGATGATGTAGGCGAGATCGTGCAGTTTGGCGTATCGACGAGGTGCGGTGTCGGGGTGGGCGGGGTCGATGGAAGCGCGCGTGGAGTCGAGGAGGAGACGGACGAGGAACATGGCGAAGTGCCCCGCGCAAGCGGGGGCGTCGGAGAAGAGTTGGAAATGCACGGCGTAACCCGCGGAACGGTGGGTTGCACGAGCACCGGCATCAAGTGGTTGCCAGATTAGGAGAGCGCGGACGTCCATGACGTCGTCGAAAAGGTGGTTGTGGTACACACCGCCGTTGTCGGGCTGCGAGGCGCGGATGAAAGGGGGGATGCGAATATTAGTGGGTTCACGTACTGCGAGCAGTTTCGGTAGGATGGGAAAGAGGGCAGGGATCCCCAGCTGCCACGCGGTGTTGGCGACGGCGAGGATAGCGAGGCGGTTGTCGTGGGAGTACTGAACGCCGTTTCCTTCGTCAGGATAGCCTTCCAGAATGCGCCCTGTGATATGTCAGAGTGTGCGCACCCAACACGCGTTGACATACGTACGTTGGCGAGCAGCAACGAAGCGGGGGTTGTGAGCGAATAGGTAGTAATGGGAAGTGAACGGCATGGTCGGTGGGGTGCGGCGTGCGAGTATGAGCAGGGATCGCGTTCCAGTGCATAATCTTTGTATCGACGCGCGCGAGAAGTCCGAAATTCCGACGGCGGCGTCGGCGAGCCGACCTAAAGGGGTGTGCTGGTCGTATGACGACATGCGCTGTCGGGAGGGGTTGGAGATGAGGGCCTCGACGGGTGATCGTGTCGTGTGAACATTGCAGTTGAAGGAGAGGGGGAAGCTCGTGCCTGCACGAACAGGGAATGGTGCGCGGGAGGCGGCATCTTGCGGACGTCGATGTCCATGCGGAGGGTCGTTTCTTCGCCAGGCAACCATTGGTTCACTGTGATTATCACAAGCAGTCGTCGCTGCGCAGGACATGAGTGAGTTGCAATGACGAGATGTGGACGCACGTACTCGTAGCTGAGCTTGCTGAACATGAGAGACGAGGAGGTATATGGGACAGACGAGAGCGTTGTAGGGAAGGAAGACGTGGAACGCCGGTGTCGTCGACGGTGCCGCCAGCACAGTTCCTATCGGGATATGCGGAGGTCGGTAAGAGAAGATGACATCGCAGTCAGCGTCGATCGTTGAGTGGTTCTGACTGACACGTGAGATGAACACGGTGACTGTGAAAGCGCGGTGGTTTGGGAGTTGAACGGAAAACGGAAGGGTCAAATGAGGAGGTGATGACATTCGATGTATACAGCGAGGTACAAGGTGGTACGGGAAGGCGAGGTACGTGGCAGAGCGAGTGCGGTTCAGGAAATTAGGGGGGAGGAGAGTTAGCGGAGCATGCGCTCTACAATTTCATCATCAATCGCGTCTTGGTCCGGCGATGGCTGGGCAGGGCGTGTGAGCGGATGCTGAGATACCTGCTGGAGCAACTGTCGGAGCATGTCGGCGTTGTTGTATTGGTCATCGAGGTTGTCCGCTGAAGTCGCCGCGGTTGACAAGATGGTGGTGACGCGTCTGGCTCGATTGGGCCTGGCGAGGTACCTAGCGTCGACGTCGACGCGAAGGGTCTCTGCCTCGCCGGGCAGCCATTCGTTGATAGAAATGGCGATGAGGATGCGTTCCTGTGTAATAACATGAGATCGGAAACAACGTGAATGGTGCTTTCCTTACAGCGAGGCGGTAATGTTCGATGTAAGACACAACGATGTAAATCGGCGAAAGGAGGACGTTGCGCGGCATGAATGCGCGTGCTCCTGCAAGACGTGGAAAGGATGGTCGTGGAAGAGTTGGCGCGGGTTGGTAAGGTTGCGGTGCGTCAACCTCGTCCCACGTGGTGTCGATGATGGTGCGGTAGTCGTCAACTCTTTCGAGGAAGACGGTAAGCAAGAGGTGTCGCTGTGTGGTATAATTGTTAGTGAAGGTACCGTCGACATTTGGCAGCTTACCCGGTCTCCTGACGTCGGATGGGGAGGTAGTTGTATGTAGAGAGGAATGTCGAGCGTCGCGTGGTCGGTTTCCGTATCTTCGGCAGGCATGGTGATTGAGGTGAAAGGATTGAGAAGTCGGGCGGGAGGACGGGAGGTGGGGGAGTGCGTACGGCGGGTTCGGCTGTGATGGCGGGGATCAGATGACAGGGGTCGTTCAGGAGCGGTAATCCAAGGGGACGAAGTGAGTCTTGTGAGACGATCGCCGTGCCTTACTTTCGTCGGTGACTTGTGACGCTGACTGCGGCTCGTCGGTGAAGAGGGGGAGTTTCGTGGGGAGATTCGATGAGTGCTATATAGGGTGGTGCGCGCGCTTGAATTCGGCGCGCCCGTCTTTCGCTCGCGACTTGTTCGGAATGTCTGTTGTAACGTGTGAGCTCCGAGAAGTTTCTGGGTGTGTGGCGGGGGTGGGTGCCTGATTTCGCACACAGATCGTCGTGCAATCGTACCTGCGATGTGGCCGAACGACCTCGGTCGCGCGTCATCAGGTGCTTTCAGTCTTCAAGTCCGGGAAAATTGGCAGTACGTTCCGGAGACATTCGATGACATTTGCGATTGGGCGAACGTCACGACGGAGGGGGAGGAGGAAGAGTCGTCATTGTCCTGGGGCCGCCGCTATCTTGTGTACGATCCTGCGATGCTGCCGGACGATAGACAAGGAGCTGCAGTCACCGTTGTTGTGGTTCTGCAGGGTTTCCTTGGTGATTTCAACATCACCCCCCTCGGAAACTGGGACAAGTGCGCTGATCGATATTGTTGCGATGCGTGACTGACCTTCTGGTGCTCGAAGGAACGGGCGAACGGCGTCTTCCGCCGTTCAGTACGTCACTTTGGAGTCCGGGGGTGCGAACGACGCCTTTCGAGCACAGGTTGTTGCGCTGCGTAACCTCCGTGCGTTCATTGCAGCGAAGGCTGGAGCAGAGCTGGATGAACGCGACGAGGGGGGCGAGCGTATCGTGCTCGAGCGACCAGTTTTCACGAAGGTGAGTGAACGTGTGTTTTGTCGACAGGTGACGGCTCAGTATCACGCACTCCAGGTTCGCCCGTCGGGTATGCAGGGGCCCGCTGTGCGCTTGGGCGATGTTTCCGATCCCGGAGGCCGTGCTCGGAGGCTTGCTTCGCAGTGGTACGTCGATCACGTCATCAAGACGGGGGCGCGCCGGGCGGATGGTCGAAACATGGGAGTGGCAGCCGCGTCATTCAAAAGAGGCGAGTTTGTGGAGGTCTCCGTGTATGCGGACATTCAGGTCGTTCGCCGTCACAAGCGCACGGGTACGGTGATCAAGTTCGCGATGATGGAACTGGTGAGGCTCTGGAGCGCAGAAGAAGCGAATGTAAGCGACAAGCAACAGTTGAGGGACGTCACTGACAGTAACTATGTAGGCCCGTTTCCCGAGAACCGACGTTGCGGTTGGTACCGCGCAGCCTAAGGTCGTGACCGTGCCGTCTGTGTTCAAGATCGGGGGAAGTGGCGAAACGGTGATGGAGGTCGAGTGATGACTGGTTGCTTATCTTACGGTGCTTGTTGCATGTTCTGTGTACGATAGTGCGGTGTCAACGTTCGCGTGGCTGTCGATGTTCAAACGGGGATGCACGGTGAATGCGTAGACGACGTCGGCGCTTGGGCATAGACGCGGGGATGCGGGGCGGTCGGTGTTACAACAAATAGCCGACGTTGACGTCATCACGCTTCTCTCCGAGAATGGCGGAGACATGGCCTTAGCAGCAGCGGGCTCTCGTGTTCGGACGTCGCGTCCGTCTCGCGTTGCGACCCGCGTGCGGCGTTAGAGTAACGTGTTCAGTGAGGTGTGAGTGATGCAGTGAAAGTGGTTGATGCAATGCAGCGACCGGAAGTTCAGAGGTATGGGGGCAGTAGGCAGAAGTACAGCGTTATAGAGGTCACGTCGAGCTAAGTAATATACAACGTTGAGAGGCGTACTAAGCAGCAGACTACGGACATATGCCGGTTGGGGGATACGAGAAAATTCTGGACGGGCGGGCAATCGTCCTATCAATATGCCTGTAGATGAGGAATCGGTGCAAGGAAGCTAACGAGGTGCACACCTAGATGACCGCGGAGCTGTCGGGAGGCGGGAGGACGAGCGGCCCCGGCCCTTCGACGATGAGAGCGATGCGAAGCAGATCGAAGTCCACTTTCCAGGCGCTCCAAGATCTGCCGGCGTTGAGGTTCTTGTTCCTGAATTGACGAATGTAGAATTCGACCACGACGACATCGGAAGATCGAACGCGATCGGCGCTTGTCTTGTGGTCGGCATCCCAGCCGCGCAGTTCGTGGTCAACGGCGTCGTAGACCTCATCGAAGGTCTGTTCCACGCCGTCCCTTCGTTTGGACACAATCCAGCGGTTGGCGTACGTGAGAGTGCTTTCCTCTTTCGGTGCTGCGATCGACGAATGAGAACGGCGAACTGAGCGATAGAGACGACAAACCTTCGTATGGCTCGCAACGGCCGACAGAGTTACGTCGAGCCGCATCGGCGTCTTGTTCGCAAAGAGGCTGGATGCCGATAGTGTACTTCCGATTGTCGGTGAGGTGAACCCAGCGCGCGACACCAAGCATCCAGACGACGACAGGAGTACCGTGATGGCAGAGCAGATGTTCGTACGGCGACCATCGCTTCGTGGCATCTTTACCCCAGTCGGCGTCAGCGGGAATCGCGGTAATGCCGTAGCGGTTGAAGCGCGGTTCGCATACAAGACGTAAACGTTCAAGACGACTGTGAAAACAGTTATCAACGCGCGTTGTTCACTAAAGCCCAGAACTTACGGTATAGCACCCTCCGGAACGTAATCGGGTACGTCCAGTGTCGCAGTGGGCTGCCAGAAGAAGAGCGTCAACATGTAGTTTTGTCGTCAGACAAACTAACGGCGTACCTCACTCGCGCTTGCACCGTCATTGTCCGCGGCGTCTACAAGAGACGTCAACGGTCTGCGATGAGGTGAGCATGAGATTACAACAGGTAGTGCAACTACGTCACGTACGTCAGAGTCTCTTCGGCTCTAACGTCGTCCGTAGCGGTAGTGCTGGAAGACGAGTTGTCCGACACAGACGCATTACTGTATGCCAGTCAACGACAGCGGGGAGTGAGACGACGACAATGACCGTACCGAGGACGTTTTGTGGGAGAGGTAGACGTCGGTTCGTCGGTGGCTTTGTTCTTGCGAGAAGCGGCGTTAGGCATAGCGGTGACTGGAGATGGCGGTAGGGGACTACGAGGGAAGGCCGGGACGTGGTATAAGTGACGGTTAGTGCAACACGGATAGCAGGCGGAGAACATAGGAGGTACCGGACCTTGCATCAGGTGGACGGTCAGATGCAATTCGGAAGGTCGGCCGAGACGCTACAGAGCATGACAAACATAGGAGCGCCGCGCAATGCATAGGAGCGCATTTAAAGGAGGCGATGTCGCGTTGTCCGCCTTCGGTAAAATGGCAAGCTCAGCGGACGGTCTTGTGAGTACGTTGTGCCTAGATTGCACACTGAACTGAGATTGAGTTAGGGTTCACGCACTCTTCGTGCTTACTACGTCGCTCCCGGTGGTGTCGGGAGGTTCCTGCACGTCGCGGTCACCGTCACTCGTACGTCCGAAGGAGAAACGCGGAGCTCAGTTCGTCCGCTGCGCGCTCTCGCGGACTGCGACTTCGGTACTCCGCCTGCCACGGAAAGGTTACTACGTGGGAGGACGAAGCATCACGGCAAACACGGTGTGATGCTCACCATGTTCTACGTCGACTCCTGCAATGGCTGCGCAGGTGGTGCAGCCGCCAAGGGCACTCAGCCGATCGATCCGCGACAATGGGACAAGCACGCCATTTTTGTGCGTCACAGAAAGAATGTTCGTCTGGGCGGGATCGAGGCGTACGTCAATATGCGCAAGTGGGATGACAAGGCAGTGCGGGCGATCTTACCGAAGTGGGTTCCAAAATCACATGCGTCGACCGTTGTTGATCAGGGCACGATGTGTGCGCAGGTTCATGGCGTACAAGGAGGACCGTCCGCTGGTGCGGCACGCTTGGAGGTTCAGGCCGTTGCGGACGGCGATAGAGGCATTAAGACGAGGGTAATACCGCATAGTACAATGTGACAGCGTATGGAAGAGGAGAGGTGGTGGTAGGACTGCCCGTCAATGTTCGTAGTGGGTACTAAGCACGCGTAAACGCTCTGAAAAGAGATCGACGTGAATCTGAAGAGGTATCATGAGTGAATAAGGAGTACACGTACGCGGCAGTGTGGTAGCACTCCAGAACGGTGTCTTCGTTGAGCAGTTCCGCATCGTTCGCAGGCCAGGTGGAGACTGGCAAAGATCGGATGACGTTGGAATGGAAGTGACAGCAGTCCGCGGATTCGTTTGCGGCCGCGTTGTACACGTCATCGATGTAATCGTAGAACGCAATTCCGTACGCGGATGTGGGGGACAGGTGATAAGCGAGAGCTTTGATCGTGGGCTGCCGATGAACATCGTAGTCGTAGTGTTCAGTCACGTATGTTTGGATTGCGGTGTACAGGAAGTGTAGGAGGAAGAAGGCGAGGTGGACAGCGGCGTACGGTTGACGGGAGAGGATGCGAAACGAGAGACCGAACTGGGCGTTATGGCGTCGACGTTGTGCCGGAGTTAACTTTTGCCAAACAATCAGCAGACGCGGACGAACCGCGGCGCGCGAGAGGTTCATGTCGTAAACGTCGGTCACGTAGGGCTGCAAGGTTATTAATAGCGTGTTGCTGTGCAAAAGTAGCAGTACTTACCGTTGTTAACAGGCCAGGTAGACGAGGGAAGAGCTCCGCGACGCCCTCTTGAAAGACACTGTTGACGGTGTCTAGGATATATTGCCGACGAGGGTTGGTGAACACAACGTCATCGGTTTCGTCAGGAAACCCCTCTGTACGACGTCCTACATCGCAATGAAGCGCATTACAGTCACATGGCAGAGGACCGCTCACGGTGTCTATCCCCGGCACATGTTTCGTCACGAAGCAGGAGCAAGAATTGTCGAGGGCGGCTCGCCATAGTTAGCGCACTACACAGTAGGGGTGATTGTCTGTAGCGGAAAGGGCACTCACGTCGCCGCAAGACGGTTGAAATGTCAGGGGGACTCCGCGCGTTTGCTTGGTCTTGTGGACGCGCACACAGGAGAGGGACTCGATAAGTAAGCGCGCACACTATCAGCGTGTGGGAAAGTTGCACGTAAGTCACCACCCGCTAGCGCAGTGAGTTGCTTGTGGATATGGACGCACGTCTTCTGCACACTGAACCAGCAGAGTTCTCATTCAAAAGGCAGCAGTAGCGCGGTGTCGTGTACGGAGAGACTTGCGGACCGGGTCGCTGCAGGCAGTGCACAGCTTACGCTGACTAAGCCATGCGCGCCTAGGAGTCTCGATTCGGAAGGGCGTCTACATCGGCGTTTGTGAGGCACTACGTTCGACGCTGCCGTTTGAGAGATGCGCGGCTGCGCTCTTGCGTCGCTATGGTTCGTTTCAAGCCTCTACCAGCAGATTGCTTTACGTTCGGGAACTCCTTTCTGAGGAGGGCGATTGCAGATAGTCGTTCGTTTTCTGCTTTCGAGTTCTCCGCGACGGTGCGCAAAGCTAACTCTTTCAAACGCGTCTGCTCTTTTCTGAGATCCTGCGATGCGCGACAGGTAATTTTAGAAAACGAAAATGGTCGCAGGACAACGACGCCTTCCAGGGACGTCGCACGCGATAACATAACGTACGGAGCTTCGGTACCTCGACAACTATCAAGGTCGACGATGACATGAGTGAAGGTCTGTCCTTGAGACTTGTGCGCTGTCAAGGCAAAAGCAGGTTGAATAGGTACTTGAGTACGCTTTATGGTAACCTTCCTGCCCAAAAATGGGTGTACAAAGCTCATGTCAGTGGTATCTTCTAGGATTGGAAATTCGTGCTCTGAGAGTCCAGTCATGTTCCCACTGGCAACGTCGGGTATACGAACAACACAGGAGGTCAGTATACGGTGTCCTGTTCCGCGCTCCGTAGTATATCTGATTTTTACCAAGCATCCTATGCTGCCGTTTACGACACCGCTGTTGACATCGTAGTTTTGACAGACGATAACCGGCATTCCCAATACAAGAGGTATTCTGCCCATCCGTTGGTTCGTCTGACCGGAATTTAGGGTGAGAAGGTGGTTTTGAAGATCTACATCGGTAAGCTGCTTGCCCCGGTGACGATCTACTGCATAATACCAATGTAAGTCTCTTCCCGTGTTACGCGCGAACGCTTCCGCCGCGCGAACGTTCAAAGCATCTTTAGCCGCGTTGTCGTACACGATGATGGGTGCCCTATCCCATCCCGGAGATCCCATCAACTCCTGGTTGTTGTCCAAAAGGCGAGACTGCAGACGACCGTAATCTTCTCGGGTACAACACCCTTCTCGAAGCCGAGAGAGTAAGTCAACGAATTCACCATTGCGGGCACCTTGTTGACGCATCACTTCAGTGAGAATTACAACGGTTGTGAAGGACAGCCATAACAGTTTTCCCGCTAGAGCTTGCTGTCCGGCAGTACGTGCGGAGGATGAGCTGTCGCTTGTATTCATCCACGAGTAAAGTCGCCGCTCTCCTACAGGCGGAAGCTGCGCGAAATCACCGGCGACGATAACGTTAATCCCGCCGAACGGTTCTGTATTTCCTTTTGCGTCGCACAGCGCGTCGCTGATTTGTGCCATTAGTTTACAGCCCACCATAGAAATTTCGTCTATGAACAGGTAATCCACGCCTTGCCAAATGGCAGCAAGGTCGCCACGGGTTTTGTTTCCCACACCGTTACCGGACTTGCGTTGATCAAGAGCAAGTGCAGTGTGGAGCGTCACGCCGCGAACGTTCCGCGCAGCAATGCCTGTATACGAAGCCAGTCGCAAGCGACGATCCTCGTGACGTGCGTGGAAGAAGGCGGTCAATGCCTGTATTACGCGAGACTTACCAGTTCCACCGACACCGCCAAGGTACATCCGCAAAGGCACAGGTTTGTCCCGTAACGAATGCTCGGCGATTATGCGAAACGCTCTTGCTTGTTCAACGTTTAAGTTCCAGCTGCGGATGTGTTCGTCAAGATCTACTTCACAAGTGAGCGGTGCATACAACGGCTCCGCAAGTCGCATCGAAGGATCTTCAAGATTTCCCAGGTCTTGTTGTTCCCGAACAACAGCTCCTGCAAGGTCATCGTCGGCGTCGTTGGAACGTGATGGGTCCGACGTCTGGCTGTACTGTGCTAGGCTCGACTTCCATTCGCTCCGCCGCTTGTCATATGCTGATTTCCATGTAGACTCGAGGTCACGCTGTTCGGGTGTGAGAGTATTAACGTCGATGCTTTGTAAGTCTAATGGGCGTTCGTCGGAGCTGGTGCCGTACTGGCGAAACAGCTGACATCGTTCTGCAGTCATGACACAATCAAGTACACGCAAATCACTTTGCTGTTTACGTGCAAGGCTACAACCATCTACAGATTGCAAGTGTTCCAATAGCTCGTCCTGCGAGCAATGCGTCAACTGACCGTCGTCGACACAAGTACGAGGAACGTCGGAAGCTTCGTTAGTAACACTTTGCAGCACCCTATGTCCGGCTCGATCGCGCATATGGTCGTTGCGGCTATCCTTACACTCGTGAGCAAGCTGCATATTGGTCAGAATGTCGTTGATCCCGTCCCTCCAGGTCGACTTGTGGCGTTCAAAAGCCTCCGTCCACGTCTCCGCCGCTCCTTTGAGGTCCCCGGCGGTTCTCCAAGGCTGAAATAGGGTGAGCATCAGCCTGCAATATCGAGGGTACTCGTCTTCCCTATCTCTGCGAGGTAAACGCGGCCCAATAGGCACAGGTACCCGACGTCGCAGCGGCCGTAAAACTTTCGAACATCTCTTTCCGCCTTCAGGGTGTTTGCGCAGAAACGGTATGTTGTTCCCCAACAGTGACGCGAAAACGTCATGGTCCTCTGACGTTGCGTCGAGATCGCCCTCGTCAGCACCTTCGTCGTCTTCGTCTTCGTCAGACGACTCGGTCCGCGCAAGGCACACCTTACGAGTCTGTGCTATGAAGTCCCACAAGCAAACACCGGACAAGTCATTTCCGCGGAAGACGTAATCAGAGACCTGGTCGCTAAGAGGGACAATGTTTCCGTTGTCGTCTGTACTAATCGTAATTTGTTCAGAATCGTCATGGCCGTTATCAGGGTCATCGTCGTCGTCGTCATCGACGACGAGGACGGCGTCTTGCGTTGAGACGGTACCAAGATCCTCGGAGGACACGTCTTCTGCGTGCTCTACGTCGTTTGGCACTTCCGAGCAGGATATATCGGTCTGTCGGTCGGCTTCCACATCTGCATCGCTTCTTTTACTGTCATGGTGACATTCTGGACTAGGGCACAGTCTGTCCATATACCGCTCAAACGACGGCCAATACAGGTTGGCAAATTCGTCGCTGGTGAAGTGGTCCTCAAGGTCAAGTAGGTACGTTGCTACCTGCTGCGCCGACAACTCCTGATTTCCTAACAACGAGAATGCACATTTTTGCAGAGTCCGCTTCGCTCTCAACACAGTATCCGTCTCTTCTAAATTGGCGTCAGCATCCAGTGCTTTCTTCACGCCTAACGCCAAGGCCGCGTACGCCACGTGAGTCTTAAGCTGCGATTTCGTGATATAATCGGTTATGTAGTAGATGACAGCTTTAGCATCCTCTCCGGTTCCGATGAACTTCAAATCCATGTTGCAACGTACTGCCTCAAGGATGGTAGCGTTGAAGTTATTGATCAAACCGTCTAAACAACGCAAAGTAAGCTCCCCTGTTTCGGAATCAACGGTGGTTTCCGCAATGTATCTGTTGTCCTCCAGCTCAAATCGACATTTCTGCCGCTCACCCGGCTTTTGGTATTTGTAACAGGTACCAGTATGCTCGTGATGTTGACAACACGCGACCAGCAACCGGAGATCGAGGTTCCTTCGCAGCCGTAGTTGCTCGTCTTCGCTGGACGTCAAGTTCACTCCGCGGTGCGTTAACGGTTTCTTTGAGGGCTTATGTCGTCGCACTTTGTGCTGCTCGTTTCCGGGTAGCGCAGGCGGTATACAGTTCGAGATTGTATCATCTAAGAAGGCAATTAAACGTTTACTAAAGTCAAGCCCGTCGTCTGCCATTAGCCGGTGTTTCAACGCCGAGGGGTTCAACCCACCCTCAACCCACACAAGCATGTGGCAATGTAAAGTACCTCTTCCTTGAGCCTCAACACAGCCGTAGTACGCCTTCACCACGCCTAATATACCACCGTCTAAATTTTCACGTTTAGGATCGTATCCCAGCAAGGAGGAGACGAACGCGTGCATGTATTCGTTGAAGAACGTCGCCGCGACTACAGGATTACGGGCTACAAGCAAAGACTGCTTCCAGTAATCGTGCGGTTGCTCAGGAAGGATGTTGTCAACGTCGATGTCTTCACCTGCTAAAAAACGCACTAACGGATTATAGGTATCTGCCGGGTTGATCGTTAGAAAGAAGTTAGGCATACCCTTTGACAACATTAAAGCACGGATCTCGTTTCGCATTTTCACCCGAGACGCGGAAGAGCCTGGAACACTGTGAGTAACGAGCTGCACCTCCTGCATCAATTTTACCACCCGACGCTCATCCGCATTCTCAGCACAAACGTTGCCCGTGTCTGCGATTCTAGCACACACGCTGGCAAGCGCGTCCTCGCTCACCGCTACGAAATTTGACGCAAATTTTGGAAAGCTCGCCTTGCGCACTTTCAAAGAGGCGTTCAGGAGGACTGCATGTCGCTGAAGTATGTTAAATGCTATAAAAAGAAACGCGTAGTGCTCCTGAAAACGGCGATCCGCTAACCGAAGTAGATGCTTGACTTGACGCTTCAAAGACAACGGGCGTAAGCGAGAGGAATCCTCGCAACCACCTATCCCGTAAGGGAACAACGTAGGGTACAGCAAGGGGAACAGTTCCGGATTACAAAACTCGTTCAGCGGGCGGGGCCCATGAGGAACTTCCAAATACCCTCCACCTTTTTCTACGATATGGCGTACAGCGGCCGCCCGGAGCTCGTGAGCAGGAGCACGCCCATCAACGTCGGTAATCACCACTTTCTGGAACTCAACCTCTGCACGAGACATGTCGCGTGCACTGTACTGCATCTCTTGCTCCTCATCTACACCCTCGGCGACCGTGCCTGAGCTACTGTCAAGCAAATCGTCGCTCCACTTGCGCGCCGTTGCGCGCCGTCATACCGAGCGGTCACAGCCTCCTCTGCGGCGTTCGGTAAAACATGGTCGACGTGAACGGGCAGGACGTCGTCGACTGGTAAGCAGGCAAGACGTGCCTCATCGATACTGATATCACGGTACAGAGGATTGTGAACCTTTAGCCACATTAAAGCAGCACGAACCTTTTCCCTACGCACGCACAGAGGCCGAGCGTGCTCCTTCAACCACTCCAAAGTAGGCGGCTTAGACCCCACAAAAATGACGCACATGGGAGTTATAATATCACTCACTGTTGGAGGCAGCACGTTCTCTAAACGTTCCGGACGTTGAGGATGTATTATGATATGTCCCTTAAATCCACGCTGAAGATTCGGCTTATGGGTACAGCTCTCGGACGTCGCATCTTTTTTTTTGTCATCCTTGTCTTTTTCTTCCTTCAGATGCACGATATAGGCCTTACCTCGCGCACGAGCAACGATCTGTTCCTCTACGAATGTCAAGTCCCGCAGTTCTTGGGGAACAGCACCTTGGTAATTGCGGTTGGCCAGTGCTAACGGCGGCAACTTCCCCTTTCGAAGTTCCCGAGCACATTCTGTGCACGCATCGACACCGGCGACGGTCCCATCCGGCGAACGCAAAACGCCGTTAGGATCAAGTAGCAGGTCTTCAGGGAAACGATCGTCGTCCAGGGAGGGGAAAGGTAGATTGCCGCACGAGGATGCAATGATGTCTGGCGGACAGCGCAAGACGTCAACAGGCAGGGTCTCCACGGACAACGTCTTCTTTTGCTTCAGACGAGCACAAACGCCACAACACGCACACACAAAAGTTCGAAGACTGTCGCTGCTCGTTTCCGCACGGAACGCGCGTATCAGTTTGTCCTTGAAGCTATCCGGCACGATCCTTGGCCACTCTCGGCGAAGACGCTGCAGCCGCTCCATTCTACGAGCGGACGCGTTCGCCTTTCGGCGATGCCAACGCTGACGCTCTTCGCTAGCAGAACGAACAACGCCACGGGCCTGCTTTCCCTTACGGGTGTTCTTAACGTACCGCTTAACAGCGCGACGAAGCTGGTTAAGGGACGCAGAAGGGTCGTAAGCAATCCCCAGCACAACAAGCAGTCTTATCGTAGCCGCACGGGAAAGACGGTGCAACACGACGTTTAGTAGCTTCAGGTCAAAGCTATCGGCGCAGGACTCCTCACTAGCCTCATGCACAGCGTCGCGAAAGCGATCACAAGCCGGTCCCGCGTCCTCTGCACGTCGACCACATCCACCGCTCACGACGTGAGCAAAAATTGTACACTGTAGCTCAGCGACTGGAAGATGACTATGTAGAAGCCCATGCTGATCCGCGATCTCTCTCAGACTGCGATCATCTTTACTCTCCAGACCATCTAACATGTCGCAAATGTCGCAGACACCAACAGGACGACAGGGAACTTCTAGAGCAGCCATGGCTTGGCGCAAACAATTCAGCTGATGATCGCGACCCTCCCAACCACCCTCGGGAGGTGCGACGTCCAACAACTCACACGTACGGTCGAGTATCTCACGAGCAGCATCAGCGAGGCGAAAGACAACGACATGTGTTAACGCGTCTCGGACAGCCTGGCAGTCGTCATACGAACCCGCAACTTGCATACAACCACCGAACCGCTGCTCGGCAGCGTGGAGCACGCACTCCCCCGACAGAATATGCCGAAGCAAAGAGCGCTGGAGGTCATCGACAGACTCACCATCAAGGCCATGCGTCAACGACACGCTTTGCAGCAAAGGAAGAGTCGTTCCAGGGCGAAAGACGCTCTGATTGATAGCGGGAGGAGCAATCACGCTCGCCGCGTACGCGATATTATACGGCACGCCTGCCATGGCCACCTTCTTAGTACTCCCGAGGCCTTGGGAGGACGATGCGTGACTCCCATCGTCGGAAGAGAGCGCAAGGTCTACGACTGCTGCGCCATCAGTCGATGTGGTATGTACATTCCGAACTGCGACAATAATCATTATACGGCCGCGACAATACTACGAAGGCGACTTACCTGCGAATGGTGACCGTACCCAGACATGTCCAGGTGCGAATGCGTGAAGCTCTTCTGAGGAAGGGTCGCGTAAACAGGAACCAAGTAACTGAGCACCAGTCGCCAGAAACCAGTCCCTGCCCAGGATGACGTCGTGATCGCGAACGTACGAGATCAAGATCGGAAATTGGGAGTCGAACCACCCAGAAGCTGTAGGCACCCGTAGGGGACTGCGAGCCCACACGCGCACAAGTCCTCCGTCTACAGTTACCGATCGTGGGACGTTGCTGCTGAGGGCGAATCGAGTAGATAGCAAGGACTGTTCCACAGAGCAGTCAAGCAGCACGGAAACAGAAAGTCCATTGTACGAAGCACACAGCGTTGGCATCGTCGATGAGGGAGAGTACGCAAGAAAGGAGGAGATGCGAAGAGAGGGGCGAACTGCGCTTAACCCGCGCGAGACAGGTCCGTGCGTGCGAATGACACGTGACTTTTCACGTGATGAGTACAGAATAGAGGGGGAGTTTTTTGTCCGCAAAGACCCCCTACCGTTACCCGGTAGCGGGAATTCTCCGCCCCAACGAGATGCTTCCCGATACATTCTCACTCGCTCCCGCCACAGCGACAGCATCTATCCGGTGTGTCCGCGTTTCGCCCGCGCAGCGATGGCCACACGTGTGCTGTGCACAGAAACCACGAAGGCCCGCCATGCACGTCGCTCGTTGGATGCTATGGGGGCGTACACGCTCGCGGCCAGCGCCACGGTGCAAGGGGCAGGCTGACGGCATGTCATGGGTGCACTGTCGGAGGTGTACCCAAAGGTCACCGTGGTCGCTCGTCGTACGCTGCGGAATGTGCGCGTCCGCGATCAGTGGGACGACGCTCGACACTCGAGGCACGCGCCTCTGTCGTATGCGCTGGATCCTGACTCTGACAGGACCCCGCACACTTCACTGCCGCAGGACGACCTCTGGGAACGCGTCCAACACTGCGTGTAGAGATCGCCGTCATCCCGCCCCCATCGCGCTCTCGCGATGCGCGTTCGCCCGCGTCGCCCGAGCCTTGTCAACACTTCGACGTCCCGACGCAACCCACTCGCCCCGCTCAGCGCCCGAAACGCACGCAAGTGTTACGGCGAGGGGACGTACGTGATCGACTCCGTCGTATCACCACTTCGCTGCTCACAAGACGATCGCCGGCTCCCTTCGCACACCGTATGCAAGATGTACTCCATCGCGCGCCGGTCTTCTAGTAACTCACCAGGTGAGTAGATGTGCGGGATACAGTCACGCGCACGCGCACTCACCGTCTGAGCAGCGGCCGGGTGGTAGTCCAGAGCCTACGCCGGACGGTGCACGTAGTAGTAGAGACGCGACGGGCATCCGACTGCGCGCATGATGAGCGAACGAGTGCACGCAACGGGGCAAGCTGCTGCTTGCCGGGGAGGGGTGTTCGTTCTAGTAGAGCGATATAATGTATGCCGGGCGGCGGAGGCCCTCCCGCACTGTCCGTTACATCACTCTGTTACATTCGACGCCGAGCCAAGAGCAACATAGATGGGGTATTCGGGAACGCACATGGTACGTCTAGCAGAACATCGCTACATCGGAAAACCCGAAGCCTAGCCAAGAAAACATATCCGATACAGCAAGAAGAGAGACTCGGGGGAATGAGCGTGTGGTCAAGTGAACACTAGACCAGTATTCCGCTATCCCCACCACTCCCAGCCTCGAGTCCGACCTCGACAAGTTCAATCCCATCTGCGCCATTAGCCCCACCCTCGCGCTCGGACTCGTGCTCGTCCTGCGACTCGGATGGCCGCGCAAACTCGAGCGAGTCCACGTCTTCGTCGTCGTGGAACGAGTGGATGGAGCCCCCGAGCGGCTCGAGGAAGTCCGGGAGCTCGGGCGAGCCATCCCCGATTGGATTGCCGTCGGCGTCGATGTTGAGAGTGAGCGAGGAGATGGACGTGTTGGCCCGAGACGCACCATTTTCCCACATCACCTCCTCGAGGGACCGCTTGCGCGTACTGGTTGTGCGATTGCTCGCACGACGAGTGTGTCGCCATGTGACAGCAACGGCGAGGGTGTCTGTGAGAATCAGACACCCCCTTGAGACACAGACCACTGCCCGCGCAGGTCAACGGCAGCTTGTTCGCATGCAGCCACTGGACTCACATCTATCAGGTTGTGGTTCATTCTCAGTATAGTGCCCTTGAAGACGTCCTGATGCCGCAGATAGCCACTTACGCAGTGTATAGGTTTGTGCTCGCTGTAGAGTCGAAAGTGCAATTCTCCGGTGCGGGCAGATTGATGGGTGGACTCTGGTATGTGGTGGTCTGCAGCCCAATCCATCAGCGAGGCTTGCGCAACATACAACACAGAGTTGATAGGCTCACCGCATTGATAACGAAGGGCATGATGCTCAGTACCAGGGCGACCCCACTCAAGATCTTGCTCTTTCTCGAAAGCGCGTAGATTCGCAGTGTAGTGAACACTGGTATGAATCGTCAGCGGAGTCGCTGGAGTCGAGTAACCGTACTTACCGGCAGGTCCGGTCAGGCCCAGGATCTGTATGGATTGGGAGGACCAGGTGCATCAGTAAAACGTAAGTGGTTCTTAGGGCTCTGTAACATCTGTGGCAGACATTACAGAGCTTTCAGACGCAGACCTCACAGAGCTCCCTCACAGACACATAAAGATGTCCACAGAGGTGGCAAGACGGGATCGGATATGCCAGATTCAAGTAGTCGAACTTCTATGCAATACAGTATTAAATGGATGTATTGCAAGACCTCAGATGTCGGCTATGTACAGTATAGAAAGGCGATGTAAGGGGAGGGTTGAGAAGGGAATGTAGGCTGTATACGTCAGTCAGTGAGGGTAACAAAGGAGCGGTAGTGGTACTGTATATTAGTTAGGATGATAGAGAATAAGGAAAAGCGGGTATCCAGTGTATCAGTCATCTCCTATGGACGGAATCAGTGTGAAGTCGCGTAGCAGATGGGTAGGACTTACCGAACTCAATAGGCGGACTGCTACGCTCGAAGATGTTCGGCGCCTCTTGAGCCGCGGATGGGTGACGCGGCACGCGAGGAGGGGCCGTATGTCTTGCAGCTGCGCGGAGGATGGCACTGAAGTACTCAGGCCGTTGAGCAAACTGTGTCGCAGTCTTGTCGTACCAAGACTCGGTCAAGGCCTCAACGTTTCGCGTGTTGAAGCCCGCACCAGCGATGAATCTGCCCTGCGAGAACATTGGGAAACAGTGCTGCACCTGCATGCGTGTCAGTCAAGTAGTGAGTTCGAATCACGGCTACTGACCGCAGCAGCAGTGAGAGCAAGGGCGCCACCGGGGTAACCAAAGTCGCGAACAGAGCCTTTGGTGGCGACGACGTGGGTGGCGAGCACCTTGAGAATGTACAGCGACTGCATCTTGCCGTGTGCACGCTGGAGCTACAGACAAGTAATGTCAGGAATGCGGTCAGCGTAGAGCACCAATTGGCTTACATTGGGGTGCGGCAAAGCCCACCATGCCTCACCCGCATCGGTGACCGCCTCCTCCGTCCACCGCCGTGCAGCGTCAGGCGCGGGTGTTTGCCCAAACTTGAGGTGCATTGCATCGTCGATCGCAGCTACGGCTGCGTTGGCGAACGCTGCGCGCCACTCATAGAGCTTCTGTCGTATCTACGTAGGAAAGCCGATAGTTAGCGGGAATCACACGGCATTGTCTAGTCGCACTCACCACTTTGTAGGTGATGTGGTCGCTCTCGACGGTGTAGTCAGAGTCCGGGCAGAGATCCTCCAGTGTCTCTCGAATGACCTGAAGTAGCTCGTCGTCATGCTTGACGTCGCCGTGCAGATTCCATGGGTTGCGCTTGGTCCCGTAGTAGTCAATGACCGTCGGGATGATCTTGGTCTCAAGCAATGGCTTCAGGAATTCGGGGACATTATTGGCGGAACGCGACTGCTTCTTCGGAATCTCGGCAGGTGCACGACGGCGACGGCGAGGCTTTTTGGCGGAGCCTGTGCTATTGACGGTGTTCATTGTATCATCATCATCGAGGATCTCGATGGCAATGTTCGACTACGAGAGCAAAGTCAGTCGGGCTAGCCATACGGTGAGTAGACGCATACCTTTGCTAGCTTGGCGGCACTTGTGACGGCATATTGCCGGGTTGAGGAGACGTCGGTGTCCGTGAATGCGACCGGGGGTTCCTCTTCCGGTGACGCCTGCTTCTCGGACGCAGAACGAGTCTTCTCGAGAGCGGCGCGCCACCCAGACCCCCCGCTACTGCTTGGGTTTGTGCGAGGACGAGAGACGGAGGAGGTAACTGGCGTGGACGGCTTAGGCTGACCCTGAACGAAATCGGCACGAAAGGCATTCCCGGGACCGGTCTTGACCTTCTTCGGCTGGGCCGGGCTTGTGAAGAAGGATTAGGTGGTCTCTCAGCAGATAGAGACGTAGAAGAACATACACTGGGCTGATCGAACGCTCGACGCGTGGGCGTTTGTGTGCCGGTACCTGACGGTGGGCGTCGATCTGACTGCGAACAGCTGTTCGCCTGCTCTGCTTGCGCTGTAGATCATGGAAAGCCTTGTCAGAACTAATGCCTACAGTCAAAGAAGCTCGTCATACCGTAAGCGGTGCTATGAGGCTTTCAGAATCTTCGGGCTCGAGGTTGTCGTGCAGTGCGTCTTCCTCATTGGAGTGCGGCGCGTCGTCATAGTATGGCGTGTTATCGTAGTGCGGCATGTCCGCGTCAAGGGTGTGTGGCGCAGTGGCATACTGACGGATCGGGGATGCACTCTGGGACACGTTGGGGCCTGACGCTTCGCCGTCCTGATGGGCAGTCTGCGAGTGTCCCTATGTCAAGCAGGAGTTATGATGCTACTCACCTGGATGGCTCGCCGCCGCGAGCGTATCTCTGCGAGGGCCTGCTCGAGATCATCTCCATCTGACTCCAGATCCGACCCGTAAGCACTTAAAATCCCCCCGAGGAACGGGCGTTCTGCGGTTTGATGCTTGGCGTCATCATGCAGACGTTGTGGGCTCAAGCCTGCGAAGCAGTCAGCTAAAATACACCAATACCAAGCGAGAACCTGCCTGAAGCCAACAAGCGAGTCCGAGGTTGTTCCTGAGAACTGGGCGCTGAGCGAGCCGATCCGGACGTGCCGCCCTAGGCGCTACGTCAGTGTGCGATGCGGCAACACGAAACAACAACGTACTGCAGCTTGCTGAGGTTCGAAACGAGGTGGGGGCGCGCGAAGCTGTCGTTCATCTTGAGCTTGCTCATCGACATATTGATCCTCTAGTTCGGCGAGCTTGCGCACATTCTGGGCGACTTGCTTTGCCTTGTGAGCCCTCTTGATTTCTTTTTCATGGCGTGCGGCAGCCTTCTGAGCTGCTGCCTCGGTGATCTCCATGCGTGTGCGTTTGGCGAGCCCTGCTGCACGTCCGGGATGTGCGTTTTGCGTGCTCTTACGCGTCCCGTATGAGTGTCGAACAACTGGTGCGTCTGGAGCTGCTTCTGTGATTGTACCAATGAGCCCGTGAGATACTCAAGTACGGTGTATATACGCACCACTTGCTTCTGCAGAGTCTGCTTGGGTGCTAGTCTGTGCTCGAGGATCCCCGGTAGGCGTGGGTAGTCTTGGACGCGATGAGTTGGCAGCCCGAGCCGGGCGCGAACTGGTTGTTTCCTCGGCACCTGAGATGGCTCTCGTTTCGCAATCCTGAGGGGCCGTGTCCTCTCTGGACTGTGATTGGGGCTGGGGAGGAGGAGACTCCGACGTGACGATATGCCGTCGCCGTCGGAGCCTCGGAGGCATAGCGAGTAAGCGGGGGTCCTGGACAATGAGACGAATAGGGAGAGCAGGAAGGAGTGAGATAGATGATAGGGAACAAGTAGAATGAGCCGGGGAAATGAGGAAAAAGTGCGGTTGATGAGTAGCTGTAGGGTTGAAGTTGGCAGAGCTGTTGGGAACGGCGCGAGGGTGCACCCGCCTCGCTTACCCTAACCATACCGCTTCACGCTGCACGCTTGCGTGGCCTGCCGTTCTCCTCCAGTCCCAACCGTTCTGTAACCGCTGCACCGACATATCTCCTTCTCCTGACTCGCTATGGCTCGTTTCTGCAACCTCTGTCAGCGCGCATTCCCCACGCAGAGAGGTTATATGCAACACAACGGCACATACCACCGGCATCCCAAGCCTCGCGTACCTCCCATGAACATTGATTTCCATCCAACTCTCGATGGTGCGTATTTCTCGATGAACCGGGTTCTGCTCGTCTCGTCCTTAATTTGTGTAACCAATGCCCGGTTATCCAGCACGACCATGCGATGCTCAAGGCAATTTCCTTGACGATGTGCATGCACCTCCGCCACCACGCGAAGACGTCGACGGGTTCGCTCCCTTCTCTGACCGTCCTGCCTTTGAGTGCGCCGAGCTTCTCTATGAGAAGATGGCAGCATCCAAGGGCGACGTCGACCACCTCCTCCGCATCTGGGCAGCCCAACGGATCCTCGATGGTCACGCCGATCCAGATGCTGAGCCCATATTCGACTCGCATGACGATCTACTCAAGAAGATCGACTCTATCCCGTACGGCGAGCTGGGTTGGACAGCCTTGTCCTTCCGTTGGGCTGGACCTGTAGAACCGGATGCACCCGCTTGGAAGCGCCATCGCTACGTTGGCTACCTCCGAGATTCGCTTCGAGCAATTGAGAACATGGCCGGCAGCTCTGACTTTCAACACACTTGGCATACCCGCCCTTACCGCCAGTGGAATGAGGCTGGTGATCGAGAGTTTTCAGACCTCCTCTCGGGCCACTGGGCCTGGAAACAAGCGGTGAGTTGTGTCAGAATCTCTGGACTACAAGCTGACCACATACAACGCCCTAGGACCGCATCGCCGCCGATCCGACCACACACGGCGCGATGTTCACACCGGTCTGTCTCGCCGCTGACAAGACAACGGCGTCGGTAGCTACGGGCCATCAAGAGTTCCACCCCGCGTACTTGATGGCTGGAAACGTCACCAATGCGATGCGGCGTGCACACCGCGATGCGGTCCTCCCGATCGCGTTCCTGCCAATACCTAAAGGTGCATCGTACCCTGTGCCGGCAGCTGACCCTGCGCTAATGTTGTATACCCTATAGCTGAAGCCGAATACGCCGATACAGACGACTTTCGTCTGTTCAAGAAGCAGATCTATCACGAAGTTTTACGCCACATCTTCGAGCCGCTTCGTCCTGGAATGACCACACCACACGTTATGAGATGTCCCGATGGGCATTATCGACGCGCTATCTTCGGCATCGGCCCGGTCATTGCGGATTATCCTGAGCAGGTGTACATGTCCGGCATCGTGCAGGGGTGGTGCCCAAAGTGAGCTCGCGTTAACTCTTCACTATCCGTTCATGCAGGCTGAGTTGATGCAGGTGTCAGGCAGCTCCTGATGAGCTTGACAACATCGGGGCTCCGAGATTTTGTGAGCATACACGTCTCCTATGGGAGACGTACGACCCCGGGATGCTCTGGGATGCGTTCGGCATCGTCCACGATGTCAAGGTGAGCCGGTACAGTACTAGCTCTATGACTCGCTTGCTCATGTCACGTCAGCCATTCACGGACTCCTTTCCGCGTGCGGATATCCATGAGCTGTTGACGCCTGACCTGCTTCACCAGCTCATCAAGGGCACATGGAAAGATCATCTCGTTTCGTGGGTGGTCGAGTACATCAACTTGACTGCACCAAGCGAGCGCGAAGCAAAGCGAATTCTCGATGACATCGACCGACGGCATGTTATCTCTAGAGGTCCTCTTCTATACCTACTGACTCCTTCATAGGATTGCCAGTGCTCCTGCGTTCCCAGGATTGCGACGCTTTCCACAAGGTCGTAATTTCAAACAATGGACTGGAAATGACTCTAAAGCGCTTATGAAGGTTCACATGCGCACCTTGGCTCATCAGCGTGTACTGATAGACGTTCCCAGGTGTTCTTGCCCGCGCTCAGCGGCTACGTGCCAGACAAGATGATACAGTGTCTTGCAGCATTTCTGGATTTCGCGTATCTTGCACGCCGGCCTTCGCACAATGCCACGACCCTCGCGGCGATGGATGCCGCTCTTGAACGCTTCTGCGACCTGCGCTCAGTCTTCGTCGAGTCTGGTGTCCGCCCTGACGGGTTCTCTTTACCGCGACAACACGCACTTCTCCATTACACGCGCATGATCAAGCTCTTCGGCTCGCCTAACGGGGTATGCACCTCTATCAGCGAATCGAAACATATTGCTGCCGTCAAACGTCCCTGGCGCGCTTCCAACCGCAACAAGCCGCTCTTGCAAATCCTCCGTACTAACACGCGCCTAGCCAAGCTCGCTGCCCTGCGTGTTGAGCTTGGTCGCCGTGGGTTACTACACGGCGATTTGGTCTCATACGCGCTGCGCAAGGTACGTCCTGCATGCCCCGCTCCATTCCGATCTGATTCGAGCATTGCGCAGGTGGGTCTGGCACCTCCGCAGGACGTACAAGAAGAGCAGGAACGGCAACAGGAGCATGAGCAAGATCTCGCAGACGTTGACGGACCTCACATTGAATCGCACGTCAACCTGTCTGCACGTTATGGTATGCTTACCTTCTACTAGTGTTCATGTTCGCTCATGCCTTTCTGTAGTGCACAGGGCGCCGGTGGATACAATCGCCCAGTTCATCCACGTCCCAGCTCTGCATGAGCTGCTGCGCCGGTTTCTCCGTGAGCAGCTTTTCCCCGGCTTCGATGAGCCAGACGAGGACGTGCCGCTCGGAGTCTGCCCCTGGCTCGCGCACTCAACACGAGTCACCGTCCACAACAGTGCGACGGCCGTATTCTTTGCTCCAAGTGAGCTCTGTGGCCCCGGCGGGATGCATTCGGAGATGATTCGGTGCACGCCTCAGTGGCATGATGACGGTCCTCGCCGTGATACTGTCTTTGTGCAGTTGAGCGATGACCCCGGCATGCTTGGCATGACCATTGGTCGTGTCCGAGCATTCCTATCGTTTGCGTACGGGATTGCTCGCTACGAGTGCGCGGTACTCGAGTGGTTCGAGGTGGTTGAGAACGAGCCTGATCCAGTCACGGGTATGTGGATGGTCAGGCCCGAGATACGCCATGGACGTCCCATCTTCGGCGTTGTTTCTGTTGATGCAATTGTTCGGTCGTGTCATCTTATTGGTGTTTATGGGCGCACTCGCATTCCCCGTGACTTTCACTTCTCCAACTCCCTTGACGCCTTCCGTACGTACTACGTGAATCCCTACGCCGATTTTCATATACATGAGCTTCTAAAGTAAGCAATGCTCTCGCATATCATCTGTCTATATCTTCTCGGATCTGCTGTATCTGGCAGCTCTGAGTTGTCTGCGAACATCTGTGTCTTCTTAAGGAATCTGGGCACGCTGCCCAGACGTTACAGAGACTTAAGAACCGCTAACGTTTTACTGATGACTGAGCACCGTACAGCTTCAAGCGGGTGCACTATCAGACAATGTATGGATTGAGCTCATGTGAACAGGCTCTACCTCTATCCAAACGTGGTGAGTTCAATCTGTGCGAGCGACGGGTGAGTGAGTGATGCTCACAGTGTCCGACATTGGTGGAATCGTCCCGAGATCCAGGATATTGTACAACAACGCCGTGTATCTGTTCAATACGTAGAGGGCCCGCGAGACCCAGCTCTTCGGTGAGCGCCAGATGTACTGGTATTCTCGACCTAGGGTCAGGACGACGTCATACAAGAGCAGTGCTATCGCGGCCGATTACGAGTGTTGCTCAGAAGAACGGAAGATGTAACACATCAAGACGCTACTCACCTGTAACGGCCAGTAGACACATTAGGTCCGTTGTCCTGCGTACATGAGCTGTCAGTAGTGCCCATGAACATCGGCGTCGAGGGGCAGCAACTTACACGCTACCATACTCGGCGATGAGCTGCGCATCTGCAGCGGAACTAGACGATGACATGCTTCTCCACTACGAGTTCTGGCAAAGGGCAGAGGTCGCGCACAGGGTGGGAGGCAGCACGCGGAGTCTGCTGCTCGCGCACTTCGTCTTTTGAGCAATGCACATGAGGCGCCAACATCTACAGAGCAACGTCAGGTCATGATGTTGTGAGCCGGCGCCGCGTACCGACGGGGTACGCACCGTGACATAGGCCGTGTGCGGGTGCGAGATTCTACCTACCCGTCGACAGGGGGGCAGATGAGAGCTTGGGTGGTCACACTGCACCGATGAAGCTGCGCTCCGGATCGCGTTGCGAGCGTGCTCGCCCACGGGCGAACAAGTTGAGCATCTTCATGGATCCAGCTGCGATGGACGCACGAGATCGCCCAGCTTCGCAAACTGCTTGTCGCTCGAGATACGCTGTCTGCGTGTTCAGTACAGCGAACCGTACCACACGGCGCTGAACCGTTGTCTTTGGTCATCTTACCTTGGACTCACCTCACATGCGCCGCACCGTCTCTCACCGACCTCACTGTCCTCTCCGCGCGCGGAGAGAACGCGTTGCCACGTGAGCATCCTCCGGGGCTTCGCGATCCCCACCTCGACGCGCCGTCCAGTTCCCCCCGTGTCGCCATCGTCTCCGTGTGGCCATCGTGCCCATGTCGCCGTCGTGCTCGATGTATCATATCTTGTTGCTTGAACAGTACCGGATTTTACGATGTTTCCGCCCTCGAAGCAGCGGTGCAATATCAGTTGCAACTTCGACGCACTGGCATGATAGCATCGCACGGGCGCGCGACACCCACACAGTATCAGGATATAGAGAGGCTGCTAGGATAGATGAGGTGCATGCGCCTCGCGACAAGAAGCGTTCAGCATGATCACCTTGTCGGTCGCACGGTCGGAATCTGCCACCGTTTTAGAGATCTGTACGGTCGCAGTTGCAGTCGCGTGAGCGCGCTGACGCCATCAGGATATCCCTATATACATGCCTTCGGAGAGATTAGCGCATGACAGAACATGTGCGTAATCTCGTACCTGGACTGACCGCAGCGGCACGGTGCGGGCGAATCAATCGTGTCCGGAGACGAGATGGAGTAGATGCCAGGACCCGCGAAACACAAGTTGAAGTTCTCTCGTCGGCGCTGAAGCGCTGCCATACATATCAGGTAACTGCAGCGAGCCAACGCTCGCTCGCACCACGCAAACAGGAAGTGTTGGTCATCGCCTGGATCGGGGTGATTGTTCCGGGCCGCCGAGGCAGGGCATGGGTAGTCAGTAAACTCTGCTATAAATGTCGACGGACAGGCGGTTCCGTAGAAGGTGCAAAGGGGAGGTGATTTAGAAAACCGTTCGCATACGGCCAATATCCGTCTCCGAGCAACATAGGCGAACGGCGAATGTCAGAACTCATGTGGAATAATCAACGGAGCAACACCGCACACTGCGGCGCCCAGGATTGTTCATCGTGCGCCTCGCAGCTCAGTAGCGCCAGAACCCTATATGCGCGCGCCAAGTCGTCAGCACGCAGACCGCGATCCATGAAACTGAAGAGGAAGAGGGAAAGGAAGGAGGCGGAGAGACGCACCGGGGGCGGTGTCGGTGTTCGAGGAGACGCCGTCGAGCTTGCCCATCTGGTGCTTGACGAACGCATAGAGCGCGATGTCAATCGCGAATGCAATGAGCGTGAGGAGCGCGGCGAGAAACGCGGTGAGCGACGCGAGGAGCGTGAAGGTGACGTGTGTGGACAGCGAGAGGAGGAGCGCGATGAACGTCACGCCGGTCGCTGCGATACTGGTGTCAACTCCGCGCTCTCTGCGCAAGGAACGATAACGGTCGGCTGACCGACGGGATGGACGGCGAGTCCACGCGTCCAGGAGGGACCGATGGTCACAAAGTTGCTGCTGGGAGTCGTAGATCGTGCAGTATGCATTATTCGCAGAGCTGCAGGCGCGCATGCCTGAGTGTTCGTACCAGCAGTTCGCCCTGCGAAAGAAGATCAATATCGCGTGTAGTGTACTGGTTATGGGGTCGAACATACCAAGTGCCGAACTGTCGTGAGATGTCAGTACGAGTAGACCTTCACGAGCACATGTCTACTCACTCATAGCTGATGATTCGCATTACTGTCCGAGCCCACGGTAGGGCTGCCACCGCTGAATTGGACGCGTGTGATGTCGAGGGCGGTGAAGTAGGGGAGAGAGATGGAGACGAGGAAGAGGAGCACAAGCGGGAGATCGTCGTGGACTGCCGGGGGAGATGGGGGACTGGCGGGCCCAGGGGTGGTCCGTGCGTGCAGGGCGAGGGCCGCTCCAGCCCGCGTCCGCCGTCGCTCATGGCGCCGAGCAGTCGACACGCGAAGACCGTCGCGATGGTTTAGCTGAAGGCAAGCGAGCGCTGAGACGTGAACGCGTGACGTCATGCACCCTTGCGCGCTTGCTGGCCAGTACGCTCACCTGCTGCGCCCGGTTTCTCTGGTCTGCTCTCTGTCTGCAGCTTTGCCAAGTTGTAGCTCGCTTTCCTCCGCTCGGACTCTTTCTGTGCAGTCTTCAAGGTCTGTGATCCGCCTGCTCGTCGCTACGGGCTCTTTGTTCTCCGGCTGCGCCCTCCTACCTAGTACCGTGCATGACCTGCTTTGGCACGCATGTATGTACAGGCGGCAGTTGCTGCAGTGACATGCTGAACGTCTCGAGCCCTCAGGCCTCAGCGCTCAGCCCCAGTGAGAATCGACAATATTAAGGTCCATTGCCTTCCATTAAGATCTACGGCATCTACCACAATATCTCGCAATGGATGGCAATGGAAAAGTCGCGCAAACAATAGATATTATTCTATTGCCCTCCAGTCAATTATATTGCCGTCCATTGCCCTCCGTTGCATTCTAGTTCAATAGATCTCAATTGACTACAATATAACAAGCCCCGAGCTATACATGCACCCATCCCGAGCCTCCCCGAAAACGCACGCGCACCCATATCCCCGCCCGCGCGCCCATATCCCCACCCGCGCGCCCATGTCCTCGGCCCGTGCGGCCTACCTATCGTTCCCGACCATCATAGACCTCGCAGAACTGACCGCGAGACCGCGACGCACCGTATCACCGCAAGCGTGGCGTCTGAATCGTTCGCGTTGCCGTGTAGGGGAGGCCTAGGACTTGATGTCTATGGGGTAGATGAAATACCAATCAGCGCGCAGGTTAGTCGCCGCGGTCAGTATCAGTAAGTCGTTGAAGTGAGTAAGTCAGTAAGTCAGTAAGTCAGTAAGTCAGTAAGTCAGTAAGTCAGTAAGTTAGTACGTCAGTAATAGGTCAGCAGGTCGACAATGAGCGGAAACTCTCATGGCGTGAGACTACTAAGGCATTCGTAGGCAAGAAGGCGGGGCGCGGACATGAGAGGAGGAGGGAAGGCGCATAGAGCCACGAAGGGGCGCAGGGCTCTGTGTCCATCGGTTGGAAATCGCTCCACCATGACAAAGTCAGAGAACTGATGATTGCATAGCAGAAACAGTCTGCCGGGCGACGGCTTTTCGTTGCAGAATGGCCTGTGAAGTGATTGACGTCGATTGACACTATCAGGGAGATGGCTTATTGAAGAGACGATCGATGAAGCAAAACGAAGCGAAAAGGTGTATTTTCGGGCTTCTAATAGATGTTAGTATCTGCACATAGCTGGGACTAGATCGCAATAGATCGCAATGGACCTTAATATTGTCGATTCTCACTGGGGCTCAGCGCTCAGCCTCGGACATGATTCACCCTCTGCGCTTGCCGAGTTGTAAGCTGCTCTATCCCCTGCTTGCGATCGCCAGCATGCGAAGCAGTAGGTCCCAACACCGGCATCCTTCAGCGGTTCTGGTCACATCGCAGAGCCGACACTCTCCCACTGCACCACGATGATACCATGCACGAGTCCCCTCCGCGCCGACGTACTCTCCACGCTCGTGAACACGGAGAAGCGCTCTTGCCAGCCGCGGCGCACAAGCCCGATGGTCCCCAGCGCGCCCCGCTCTCGGACGCTGCGTTCACGCGTCCTCGTCATGTCCGATGTGAGCAGTTGCGTGCAGACGTGCATACCACCTTCCCTTTGCTCGGCGGTGGCCCTTCTGCGCTCTGGCGGCGACCACCCCCGGCGGCAAGGCAGGCGCAAGCGCTTCATATCTCACTCAACATGAGCGCATCGGGAGGTCGCGACGAGCGCGACTCCGAGCGCTCAGCGCATCGCCGCCTGACGCGGTAGTGCGCTCGACTCGCACCCTCGTACGTAGCGGTGGGCAGGAGAGCCGCGGACCTGAAGGTATGACCGGTATGTCGGTACATTCTCCGCCCCAACGAGATGCTCCCCGATATATTTTCACTCGCTCCCGCCACAGCGACAGCATCTGTCCGATGTATCCGCGTTTCGCCCGCGCAGCAATGGCCACACGTGTGCTGTGCACAGAAACCACGAAGGCCCGCCATGCACGTCGCTCGTTGGATGCTATGGGGGCGTACACGCTCGCGGCCAGCGGCACGGCGCAGGACGCAGGCTGACGGCGTATCATGGGCGGACCGTCGGACGTGTGCTTGGAGGACTCCGTGGTCGCTCGTCGCACGCTGCGGAATAAGCGCGTCCGCGACCAGTGGAACAACGCTCGACACTCGAGGCACGCGCCTCTGTCGTATGCGCTCTGAGTCTTACAGGGCCCCGTACATTTCACTGCCGCAGGACGACCTCTCGGAACGCGTCCAACACTGCGTGCAGGGATCGCCGTCAGCCCGCCCCTATCGCGCTCTCGCGCTGCGCGTTCGCCCGCGTCGCCCGAGCCGCGTCAACACTTCGACGTCCCGACGCAACCCACTCGCCCCGCTCAGCGCCCGCAACTCAAGCAAGTGTTACGGCGAGGGGACGTACGTGATCGACTCCGTCCTGTAACCACTTCGCTGCTCACCAGACGATCACTGGCTCCCTTCGCACACACACCGTATGCAAGACGTACCCCATCGCGCGCCGGCGGCGTCCGGCGCGCTGGTTTTCTAGTAACTCACCAGGTGAGTAGATGTGCGGGATACAGTCACGCGCATGCGCACTCACCGTCTGAGCAGCGGCCGGGTGGTAGCCCAGAGCCCATACCGGGCCTTTGGAAAGAACGTGTGGCCGGTGCACGTAGTAGAGACGCGAGCTCGCTTGCGCGGGCGTCCAATTATGCGAATGGCGAGCGAACAAGTTCGCGCAACGGGGCCAGCTGCAGCCTGCCGAGAAACGACTCTAGCATGGTGTTGTTCGTTCTAGTAATGTACCCCTGACGGCGGAGGTCCTCCCTCACTGTCCGTTACATCACTCTGTTACATTCACCGCCGAGCCAAGAGCAACATAGATGGGGTATACGGGAACGCACATGGTACGTCTAGCAGAACATCGCTACATCGGAAAACCCGAAGCCTGGCCAAGAAAAACATACACCATGCTTCAAGAAGGGGGACTCGCCAGGAACGGATGCGGGGTAAAAGGAACACTAGACCAGGTTCCCGCCATCCCCACCACTCCCAGCCTCGAGTCCGACCTCGACAAGTTCAATCCCATCTGCGCCATCAGCCCCACCCTCGCGCTCGGACTCGCGCTCGTCCTGCGACTCGGAGGGCTGCACGAGCTCGAGCGAGTCCACGTCCTCCTCCTCGTCGAAGGCGTGTATAGAGCCCCCGAGCGGTTCGAGGAAGCCCGGCAGCGCGCGCCGCTCGCCGCTCGCGCTCCGAGTCGGGTTGCCACCGCTGCGCTCAATGTTAAGGGTGAGGAAGAAGACCGTCGTGCCGGCGTCTGCGCCCTCCAGCCGCGCATTCGTCTCGTGGAAAGCGAGCAGGAAGCGGCTGATCAGGATGGTGGAACAGCTGCGCGGGACGGGCGGCGACGGGGGCAGGCAGACGGGCAGACGGCTCTACGTGTAGCGCGACGTAGGAGGCTTGCCGTCCTCTACCTTCAGTCTGAATGGCCATCTGCAGAACGGGTGAGTCACACTAATTTGAGGGCATCCCATGTCCTGGTGGGCACGCACCGACGCAATGGCTAGAACCACTGGCAGGTTCACCACACTGTGAGACACCAGCGTGCTGGAACGATACGCAACCCGTCAAGTTATACGAAATGCCTGGTGACAGAGACGGCGAGGGTGTCTGTTAGGATCCGAGAGCCCCGCGACAAGATGGTTACCGTTGCGCCAGCAGGTCAATCGCTGCTTGTTCGCCGCCGCGAGCCGCCATACGCACATCTACCGGTACGTGTGTCAGTCCCACTCTACTACAGTGCCTTTAGGGATACTGCAATGCCGCGCGAGTGGCGACTTACGCAATGTATACACCCGTACTCGTCATGGAGCATGGAGTACGGCGGGCAATTCGCCGGCACGGGCAGGTTGACGGGCAGCCTCTGGCACTACATGCACTAGCAGGACCTGCCACGGAGGGTCTTCCGACAGGTGACCTGTGCGTGCTGGGGTCGGCCGTGACTCCGCCTCGCATCTGTCGTGGACTTGGTGCTGGCGACGCTCAAGCTGAAGCCCACCGTGACGCTGCCGCCGGCCATTTGGGCGCTTGAAAACGCGTGACGTCACGCGTCGCGACTGATCGAAGCGCTGCTCTCCGAGCTCCCTGTCGTCTCTGCTGCCAAGTACTAGTACTGTCTCATCTAGCGACTTCCTGCGCGCGGTCCTGGCTCATACGTATAACCAGTGCGAGTACGATCAGAGCATGCTTTGGCTCTGGCTTTCACGGATCTATTCTCTGTCCTCTACGTTGACCGTGTGGCATGTCGTACCCAGATTTCAAGCGTGAAGGAGCGCCTCTTCAAACCATTGAATATGTCGTCAACCACCTTCTCGCCGTCGGAGGCGCAGTCGTCGGGCAAGCTGGCCCAGTCATGGACGCCGGAGGGCCGCCGCATCCCGTTTTGGTTCACAGTCGGACGAGACTCGGATGGTCGCATTCAACGCCGGCGCCGATGGAGTCATCTCCAGCGCGGAAGATATGGCAGGTTTCTCACGGATACGCCTGACCCGTTCAGAAAGCTGAAAGCCATTGTTCGTTGCTGCACTGGTTGGTCGTCCTATTGAACAAGGGCGTTGACCCCGTGTCCGGGGACGTCGTCTTTCCCAGTAGTGTGTACGACGCCGTGACTCGGACCACCGCCCAGCACGTCATACAGGGATCGCCAACCCCGCAATCCGGCGCCGGGATCGCTGGGTATGGCATGGGCTGGCAATGCTGGTTGTACGACGGCATCGAGGTACCGTTGACCTGCGGCCTATCGCGCATGGGCTTCATTCGCTGACCTGACCTGCGCCATAGGCGATCTCGCATACCGGCGGCATCCCCGGATTCTCGACCCTCACCGTGTTCTCGCCGAGCAGCAATCTCGGGGTCGTCATCCTGACGAACGCGGACGAACAGGCAGAACATACACGAGCGATCCTGAAGCGCGCCTTCGACGACGTGCTGAAGCGGACGCCGAGAAGCGCGCCCGTCGTGGATGAGTCGTACGTCTGCCGGATAGATCTTACTTTGGTCGAATGACGGCTGACCTCGCCTTTTGCAGCAGCTCCCCGAAACGAGCCCATCCTGACGATGAAGCCCAAGGCGAGCCGCCGTCGCTCGATCTCGCGGCCTACGCAGGCACCTACACTTCGCCTGGCTACGGGTCCCTCACAATCTCCTCCCACGGCAGCGCGTCTGCCTCCCCTTCGGAAGACGTGCTCTCCCGTCTCCCCAACACCACGTCCCTCGACGCAAAACCGCCCTCACGCCTCTCCGGGACATACGACAGCATCTGGTCCACGCACGTCCGTCTCCAGCACCGCGCGCGCGACACCTTCGCCGTCGCCTTCTACGTGCCGTTCCCGCGCGGGTACGGGCGGGACACGCGCGCGTTTGCGTGGTACGAACCGGGGCTGTCCGAGGGGCACGTTGAATTCGCGTTGGACGATGCGGGGGAGGCGGTGGTGGGGTTCGCGCTGTTGATCGACGACGAGGCCGTTGCGGCGAGGCAGCGGCGCACGGGCGGGTCGGTCAGGGAGACTGCTGATGCTTGGTTTACGAAGGTTTGAACATCGTGTGGTCGGAATGGGTACAGGCGGTGAAAGTGTCGTACAAAGGGTTTCGCAACGCAATCGGTCGAATGGTCTCAAGTTGCTCGCAATTGATGTTGCAGCGCGTGTTCCAGTAGGGCTAATGTCCTTTGTATCAGGCCGAGGTTGAAGCCACACAGGAAACAGTATAAATAGGGTATCTGAGGCGCGTGGGGAACAAAGGATGAAACGACATACACCAGGGGACCTTGTCCGTTGTCGAGAACCAAGAAAATGTACCCTATGCTCCAAGAAGGGGGACTTGTCGGAGCCCATGCGGGGCCATACGAGCATCAAGCCAGGTTTCCGCCGTCTCCACCAATGCCAACCTGGAGTCCGACCTGGACCTCGATCGCAACCGCGCCTTCGACCCCGCCGTCGACCTCTGGCTCGGACTCGCGCTCCTGCGACTCGGGGGCTCGCGCGAACTCGAGGGAGTCCACGTCCTCGTCATCGAGGAATGAGTGGATAGAGCCCCCGAGCGGCTCGAGGAACGCAGGGAGTGCTGGCATGTCATCACCGACCGGATCGCGGTCGGCATCGATGTTGATGGAGAGCGAGGAGATGGACGTGTTTGCGCCTTCTAGACGGGCATTGGTCTCATGAAGGTTGAGTAGGAAGCGGCTGTTCAGGGTGGACGAGATGCTGTGAAGGACATTTGTTAGGATGATCAGAATACAGCGAGGCGAGCAGCAATATGAGCTGACGGGTCGATGAACTGCTTGACGTAGGAGGACGCCGGGCCTCCGCCGCCTTGTTGTATGGCAGTCTACAAAACAGGTGTAGCGCTATTGATTGAACTATACATAAATCGGATGTATTGGCACGTACCGAAGCTATGACCAGTGCCAGATTTGCCACGTTGAGAGACACCAGAGTGCTGGGCAGAAACATCCTGACTTAACGCAATGCGTGCTAGAGAGAAACTGGACTGACCAGAAATAGACACTCCCTGCGGAGAAGATGTGAAAGCTCAGAGGGGTCCAACATTGAAGAGTACTATGAACCGCACCGTTCTCCCACATCACCTCTTCAAGGGACCGCTTTCGCGTACCGGTTGTGTGGCTGTTCGTGCGACGTGTTTGGTGCCATGTTACAGCAATGGCGAGGGTGTCCGCAAGAATCAAACATCCCCTCGAGACGAAGATCACTGTCTGCACAGGTCAATTGCGGCTTGTTCGACTGCAGTTGCCGTACTGACATCTGCCGGATCGGAGTCAGTCTGAATTGAATGGCATTGAGGATATGCGCATGGAGTGCTGTAGTTCCGGGCCACTCACGCAGTATATAAGTTCACGCTGAGCGTGGAGTACGAGGTGCAGTTCACGGGTGTGGGTAAATTGATGGGCGGTCCCTGGTGTGCGGTAATCTGCCACGAGATCCATCGGCGACCGGGACTTTAGAAACCTACACAACAGAGGAGTCGAAAGAGCTTACCACATTGAGGATGAACGGAGCCAGGCTCAATACCAAAGTGATTCCGCTCAAGAACTTGTTCTTCCTTGAAAGTGCGTAGACTCGCAAGGTAGTGAACACTAGGATGACTTGTCAGTGGAAGGTTCGGTTGGGTCGAGTGATTGTATGACTACCAGCCGGTCCGATCAGGGTCATGATTGCTATGGATTGAATTAGCCAGATGAGCACCGTACAGCTTCCAGCGAGTGCACTATCAGATGGTGTGGGACGGAGTCGAAGGATCATATGCTCTACCTCTGTCAGTACATAGTCAGTGCAATCTGTCCATGCAAGGAGTGAGCCAAGCATGCTCACGGTGTCCGACATGGGCGGAACAGTTCCAAAGTCCAGAACACTGAACAATAACCCCATGTATCTGTTCCACAAGTAGAGGACTCGCGGGACCCAGGCCTTCGATGAGCGCCAGATGTATTGGTATTCTTGACCTAAGGTCAGAACGACGTCGTACGACAGCAGCGCTGTTGTGCTCAGATGTGAGTGTCACTCCTCAGAGCATCCGGTGCGGGGTATCAGGTACCACATACTCAAGATTGCGGCCCCGGTCATCAGATTCACTGTCCTATATGCACCGGCTGTCAGTTGTGCCTCCTGAAAGGTTTACAGTGTATGCAGCGACTCACAAGTCTTCATACCCGGCAATGACTGGTGCGAGTTCAGCAGAGATAGGCGACGACATACTTCTGCACTACAATTCCCAGTCGAGGATACTAGAGGACCGAGGTGAGAGACGGCAAGATAAGGACGGAGCTCGTACGCTTCGCTTTTTGAGGAATGCATATGAGATAGCAGCGCCATTACAGCAAAGCTAGTCGTGTCGTGGTGAGCCGCGGCAGCGTCTCGAGGATGTACGCACACAGTACAGCATAGCCCCTGTGAGATGGATCGTGGACAAGGGCTTGATTGTACCTACTGGTCGGCTTGGACACCGTCGGGTACACAGGTTGAGTCTCGACATACCACAAGGCAGGGCTTCAAGTCGCATGGACATCATGCTCACCGAGGCTCGAACAAGATGAACATTCTCGGAAGAGCCGGACACAACAATCAATACCAGCCTGTGTTCGCAAGCCCCCTGCCACGCAAGGTGTGATGAGTACTGTGATCATCGTAGTCAGCACGGTGCATCGCGACACATAGCTCTAAGGTTTGTTGAGCTCACCGTACGCATGCGCCGGGAGATCTGTCACCTGTCACCGAACAGGCTTGGTGCCCCCTGCGACAACGGCAACGGAGGTATAGCGTCGAGATGGATACATAAAAGGGTAGAACAAATGCTGAAGGGGACAGGAACGCTTGGAACGCGGGACGTTCACGGCATGGTCGTCCGACGCGCGTCGTGCACACAGCCGATCTCACCGTCCTGTCTGGGTAGGTTGAGGTGTTCCGTGCGAGCTGTGGCAGAGGAGTTTCACCTCGCATTTGTCGACGCTCGGAATATCGAGCCGAGTATATGTGGTGGACACGCAGCAAGCCGTCGCGTTGAAGCAGGTTGAAGCCCACGACTCCCGGCGCCTGACTCCCTGATGACGTCAGGCGTCTGAGCCGTTGAATGCGCGCCTGCGAGACTTCATGCTCTCTCTCTTCTGCTCGTACTCTCTTGTCTCCCTCGGAGCGAGTGGTCTGAGTCACTGTTCTCCGCCTGTGCCAGGCTATTCTCTCCCCTTACGGCTGCTAGTGTCTACCATTGCCTAAGACCTCAAGGCCCCACGCGCACGCCGTGCTACGACTCTGACTGTTTTGGCGGTACCGGAAGGCCCCGACCGCAGCATACGATTCCGGCTCAAGTCGTTCGAGCCGCATATATGCCATGGCTGTACGACTCGAAATACAAGGAACGCAACGGAAAACGCGGTGCATGCGTACGCGCTACCGTGAAGCCCGAGAAGCAACCGCGCTCACTGCCAGTGCCGTGACATGTTCAGGCAACACGACTCAATGCACGCGACGTTCTCTCCGCCCAACTCGACACACGGCACGGTAACACTCCGAAACAGCGCCATGTGCTATTAGTACGCCTGCGCAAGCGTTCTCCGCCCACCTCTGCGCAGCGGACCGACCGCCCTCGTTGTGCTGCTCTCGCAGTTGGCGCAAATGTGCTCCCCAACCGCAACAGAGCTGAAACACATATACTGTGGACCTGGATTCTGATGCTTCTGCGCGCGAAAAGACTTTGCGAGCGTTCTTGGCCCTCTGCACCGCTTGCACAACGGCATAGCCAAGACAGTTCTCCGCCACAATCTGCTGCCCTCCTGTGCCGCGGATCGCCTTTGTGAGCGACGCGTGTATGCGGTCGGGTACGGGAAGTGCCTTCCCTGAGTTCCCGACGCAGAGTCAGCTTACCACATCGCATCTCCAGTACAGCCCTTGCTCAACGCAACGGATGGGGGGCGCTGTCCGCCGAGAACCCCTCGCACACACCCCTCGACCTTCCCATGTCTAACCATGACAACGCCAGCGGCATCTGCTACCATCCGCCGCTGTCGTTCCCGGACGACACCCCTACACTCGGCCCCACTCGACCCCGTCCTCCCGCTGCACCAAAAGATTATCTACGGTCACGAACACGGTAAGCAGCTACTATGCATCTTGGCTCTGAGGCGCGCCTCCGATGCAATCCAGCACGACCCGCGCATGAGCGCACATATCCGCGGGCTTCATGCGAAGCGGCAGCACGACGCCCGTCTAGATTGGCTTGCCAGCGCGCGCTCTCTCCCCGACATCGCGCAGCGGCAGGCTCTTCTGCACCCTAAACCATTGTCGCCTGGGGCGCCTGGGCGCGCCGGGCACTCCCGCGCCCCACCCGTCTGAAAGTGCCTCAGTTTGAACGCATGAAGCTCACGCGTCCGCGGACCGAGCCGCTGCGCGCGATCGGACCGCCATAGCACACGCTCGTACGCAGCGGCAAGTATGAGAGCGGCGTATGCGAATGTGTCTTCAGTACGTCGGTGCGTCGCAGCAGTATCTCCTCACTCTTGAGACGTCCCCAACTGCATCCCTCCACAGCGGCGACTCCGCACGGTTCCCCGCGGCGAGCACCGCACGTCCACCGACACGGTGCGCGAGCACGACGTCGACGCGCGAGAGACGCACCGACATACAGGACGCCGCGCGCGTTGTACGCTACCGAACGTGCGCGTCCACCGTCCGCCGTCGCCGTCGGGCGTTCAGGACCCCTAAGCTCGCCGCGGAACGGAGACTTCAGGGGACGTCTCCCGCACTGCGTGAACGAGACGCTGCACGGGGACGCGGCGTCCGCGCGGGGCCAGGAAGCACGGAGCCGTGCGCGTCGCGCTCTCGCGGTGCGTCGCACGGCCGAGGATGTTATAGTAGAGCTACCGTACACAGCGAGCCGGGTGACAGTATCTTTCTACTTTCAATGTCGCCTCTGCCCTACATAGATCGAGGTGATCCAAGAAACAATATAGATAGGGTATATGGAATGTGCACAGATCGACCAGTGGAACAGTACACATGAGAGAACCTTCAGCCTCGACCGATATCAAGAACAAGAAAGTGTATCAAACAGACGGACTGAACTTGTAGGAGCGAACGTGGGGCCACGCCAAACGATTAAGCCAGGTGTCCGACGTCCCCGCCACTGCTCCCAGCCTGAAACTCAATCTCGGCGAGCTCGAACCCACTCTCGCCCTCGGGCACATCGGACTCCGAGTCGCGCTCCAGCGACTCGGAGGGCCGCGCGAACTCGAGCGAGTCCACGTCCTCGTCATCGTGGAATGAGCGAATAGAGCCCCCGAGCGGCTCGAGGAAGTCCGGGAGCTCGCGCGCGCCGTCCCCGATCGGATTGCCATCGGCATCGATGTTGAGAGTGAGCGAGGAGATGGAGGTGTTGGCGCCTGCTAGGCGGGCGTTGGTCTCGTGGAGGTCGAGCAGAAAGTGGCTGTTGAGGATGGAGGAGATGCTTTATGGGAGGTTGTCGGGAGAATTAGTGCGGGCGATGAGTCAAGCAGAGAGAGGGGCTGACGGGTCGATGAATGCATAGACGTAGGGAGCCCCCGGCCCTCCGTTTTCTTGATCAATAGCGGTCTTTCAAATGAATGAGGTCTTATTGCTTGAGAGGCTCACAATTTCACATGCACGCACCGAAGCTATGACCAGCACTAGGTTTGCCACATTGAGAGATACGAGGGTACTGAACAGGCGAACCTCCCGTCAGAACGACACATGCTACTCAAAAGTAACAGGACTGACCAAAAGCAGAAGCTCCCTACAGAGGAGGTCATGACAACTCAGGAACGACCTGGCCACATCAAAGAAATATGCGAGACACACCATTTTCCCACATCACCTCCTCGAGGGACCGCTTGCGCGTACTTGCTGTGTGACTGCTCGTGCGACGTGTTTGTCGCCATGTGACAGCGACGGCGAGGGTGTCTGCGAGAATCAGAGACCCCCTTGAGACACAGACCACTGTCCACGCAGGTCAACGGCAGCTTGTTCGCATGCAGCTGCCGGACTCACATCTATCAGGTTGTAGTTCAGTCTCTGCACAGTGCCCTTGAGGACGTCCCGATGCTGCAGATAGCCACTTACGCAGTGTATAGGTTTGTGCTCTCTGTGGAGTATACTATGCAGTTCTCCGGTGCGGGCATATTGGTCGGTAGACTCTGGTATGCGGTGGTCTGCAGCCCATTCCATCAGCGAGGGTTGTGCAACATACAACACAGAGTTGATGGGCTCACCGCATTGATAACGAATGGGCCAAGGCTCAGTACCAGAGCGACCCGACTCAAGATCTTGCTCTTTCTCGAAACCGCGTAGATTCGCAGTGTAGTGAACACTGGTATGAATTGTCAGCGGAGTTGGTTGGGTCGAGTAACCGTACTTACCGGCAGGTCCGATCAGACCCAGGATCAGCACGGATCGGTACAACCAGATGAGTACCGTGCAGCTTCAAGCGAGTGCACAATCAGGAAATGTATGAACTGAGCTCATGTGAATAGGCTCTACCTCTGTCAAAACGTGGTGAGTTCAATCTGTGTGAGCGAGGGGTGATTGAGTGATGCTCACAGTGTCCGATATCGGTGGAATCGTCCCGAGTTCCAGGATATTGTACAACAACACCGTGTATCTGTTCAACACGTAGAGGGTCCGCGAGACCCAGCTCTTCGGTGAGCGCCAGATGTACTGGTATTCTCGACCTAGGGTCAGCACGATGTCGTACAAGAGCAGCGCTATCGCAACCGATCATGAGCGTCGCTAGGAAGAACGGAAGATGTCGACATTGGATGTTACTGACTTGTGACCGCTAGTACACACATTGTATTCGTTATCCTGCGTCAACGGCTTGTCAGTAGTGCCCATAAACATCGGCGTCGAGGGGCAGCAACTTACAGACTCTCATACTCTGCAGTGACCTGCGCAATTGCAGCGGAGCTGGAGGACGCCATGCTTCTCCACTACGAGTTCTGGCGAAGAGCAGAGGTCGAGCACAGGATGGGAGGCCGCACGGCGAGCCTGCTGCTCGCGCACTTCGTCTTTTGAGCAATGCATCTGAAGCATCGACATCTATAGAGCAACGTCAGGTCATGATGTAGTGAGCCGGCGCCGCGTATCGACGGGGTACGCACACGATATGCCGCTGCCACCGTGACATAGACCGTGTGCGGGTGCCAGATTTTACCTACCCGCCAGCATGGGGGCAGATGAGACCGTGGATGGTCACGTCGCACCGACGAACTTGAACACTTGCTGCGCTCCGGATCGCGTTGCGAGCGTGCTCGCCCAACGGGCGAACAAGATGAACATCTTCATGGAACCCAGCTGCGATGCACGCACGGGGTTGCCCGGCTTCACAAACTGCTTGTCGCTCGAGATGCGCTGTGCGCATAGTGTTCAGTACAGTGAGCCGTACCACACGGCGCCGAACCATTGTCTTTGGTCATCTTACCTTGGACTCACCTCACATGCGCCGGACCGTCTCTCACTGACCTCACTATCCTCTCCGCGCGCGGAGAGGACGCGTTGCGACATTAGCATCCTCCGGGGCTTCGCGATCTCCACCTCGACTCGCCGTCCAGTTCCCCCCGTGTCGCCATCGTCTCCGTGTCGCCATCGTGCTCGTGTCGCCATCGTCCCCGTGTCGCCGTCGTGCCTGATGTATCATATCTTGTTGCTTGAACAGCACCAGATTTCACGATTTTCCGCCCTCGAAGCAGCGGTGCGATATCAGTCGAAACTTCGACGCGTGATAGCATCGCGCGGGCGCGCGACACCCACGTAGTATCAGGATACAGAGAGGCTGCTAGCATAGACGAGGCACGCGCCTCGCGACAGGAACGCTCCATGACTCCCTGACGAGATGCGTTCAGCGTGATCACCTTGTCGGTCGTACGGTCGGAATCTGCGACCGTGCTAGAGACCGCATGAGCGCTGACGCCGTCAGGATATCCCTGTATGTACACTGATTTCTCCGGAGAGATTAGCGCAACACTGAACATGTGCGTGATGTCGTACCTGGACTGACCGCAGCGGCAAGGTGCGGGCGGATCGATCGTGTCCGTGTGCGAGATGGAGTAGATGCAGGACCCGTTGAACATAGGTTCTTCAGGGAACTCCAGCGAGCCAACGCACACGCCACGCAGACAGGACGTGTTGGTCGTCGCCTAAATCGTGGTGGTTGTTCCAGACGGTGAAGGCAGAACATGCGTGTGGGTAGCAAGGAGAAGTTGTGATAGGCTGTCGACGGGACAGGCGATATGGTCAAAGGTTCAAAGGAGAGATTGTCTGAGATACCGTTCATACACGACACATGTCCGTCTCCGAAAAACTCAAGCGAACAGCGACACTAGACACACTGTCAGATCATCAAAGCGCGACACCGGGGAGCGTGTGCAACAGGCCTGAAGGTCCCGATCATCATGCGCCGGAACATTCAGACCTCAGTAGCGGGGCGTGCGGCGGAAGCGGTCCTTCCACGAGTAGTTGTACGTCGTCGCGCCCTCCGCGCGGTCGCGCCGGCGGCCGAAGCACACCGTGCAGCCCGCGAAGCAGAGCAGCAGGAATGACACGAACGTCATCCAGAACCCTATGCGCGCGCCAAGCCGTCAGCACATGCGCGAGGTCCATAAGGGGGGGAACAGAGACGCACCGGGGGCGGTGTCGGTGTTCGAGGAGACGCCGTCGAGCTTGCTCATCTGGTGCTTGACGAAGGCGTAGAGCGCGATATCAATCGCGAAGGCGATGAGCGTGAGGAGCGCGGCGAGGAACGCGAGGAGCGACGCGAGGAGCGTGAAAGTGACGTGTGTGGACAGCGAGAGGAGGAGCGCGATGAACGCCACGCCCGTCGCTGCAATACTGGTGTCAGCTCCGCGTTCCCTGCGCAAGGAATGACAACGGTCGGCTTACCGACGGGATGGACGGCGAGTCCACGCGTCCAGGAGGGACCGATGGTCACAAAGTTCTGCTGCTGGGAGTCGTAGATGGTCGTGCAGTATTCATTATTCGCAGGGGTGCAGGCGTGCGTGCCTGAGTCTTCGTACCAGCAGTTCGCCCTGCAAAAGAACATCAATATCGCGTGTAGTGTACTGGTTATGGGGTCGAACATACCAAGTGCCGAACTGTCGTGAGATGTCAGTACGAGTAGACCTTCACGAGCACACGTCTACTCACTCATAGCTGATGAATCGCACTACTGTCCTAGCCCACGGTAGGGCTGCCACCGCTGAATATGACGCGTGTGATGTCGAGGGCAGTGAGGTAGGGGAGAGAGATGGAGGCGAGGAAGAGGATCACGAATGCTCAGAGGAAGATCACTCCTGGGATGTGGAAGATAAGTTCGTGCCATGGCCGTCGAGGGAGGAGATGGCGGACGGGCGGGGGACTGGCGGGCCTAGGGGGGTCGCGCCGAGCAGTCGACACGCGAAGACCGTCGCGATGGTTTAGCTGAAGGCGAGCGCCGGCGCCTGACTGCCTGAGAGGTGAACGTGTGACGTCACCCGCCCTTGTGCGCCTACTGCACAGTACGCTGCTGCAACTTCCACAACAGTAATTCCCTACTTAGATATGGCGCCGGCGAGATTGGAGTTTGTACGCTTACATGAGGACGAATACACACTCACTCACTCACTCACTCCTGAATTCTTTCTCTGCTCTATCTGCAGCTTTGCTGAGTTGTAGCTCGCCTTCCTCCGCTCGGACTCTTTTTGTGCAGTCTTCTAGGTCTGTGATCCGCGAGGGTGCCTGCTCTTCGTCACGAGCTCTTTGTTCTCCGGCTGCGCCCTCCTGCCTAGTACTGCGCATGACCTGCCCTGCCACGCATGTATGTACAGGGGGCAGGTGCTGCAGTGACATGCTGAACGTCTCGAGCACTCAGCGTTCAGCCTCGGACATGATTCACTCTCTGCGCTTGCCGAGTTGTAAGCTGCTCTACCCCCTGCTTGCGATCGCCGGCGCTGAGCAGTAGGTCCCAACACCGGCATCCTTCAGCGGTCTGGTCCCATCGCAACGCCGACGCTCTCCCACTGCACCACGATGAAACCATGCGCGAGTCCCCGCCCTCTGCGCCGACGTACTCTCCACGCTCCTGAACACGGAGAAGCGCTCTTGCCAGCCGCGGCGCACAGGCCTGATGGTCCCCAGCGCGCACTGCTCTCGGACGCTGCGTTCCCGCGTCCTCATCATGTCCGATATGAGCATTCGCGTGCAAACGTGCATACCACCTTCCCCTTGCTCGGCGATGGCCCTTCTGCGCTCTGGCGGTGATCACCCCCGGCAGCAAGGCAGGCGCAAGCGCTTGATATTTCACTCAACATGAGTGCATCGGGAGGTTGCGGCGAGCGCGCCTCCGAGTGTTTAGCCCATTGCCGCCTGACGCGGTAGTGCGCTCGCACCCTCGTACACAGCGGTGGGCAGGAGAGCCGCGGACCTGAAGGCATCGTTGGTATGTCGCTACATTTTCCGGCCCTACGAGATGGGATCCCTGACCCTGATATATACTCGCTCCCTCTACAGCAACAGCATCAGTCCGATGTATCCGCGTCTCCCCCGCGCAGCGATGGCCACACGTGTGTCAATGTCGTGCGCAGAACCCACGTCGACCCGCCGTGCACGTCGCTCGCTGGATACTACGGGGCGTGCACGCTCGCGGCCAGCCGCACGGTGCAGGACGCAGGCTGAGGGCGTATCGTGGACGCACCGTCGGACGTGTGCTTGGAGGACTCCGTGGTCGCTCGTCGCACGCTGCGGAATAAGCGCGTCCGCGACCAGTGGGACGACGCTCGACGCTCGGCGCATGCGCCTCTATAGTATGTGTTCTGAGTCTAACAGGGTCCCGCACAGTTCACTGCCGCAGGACGACCTCTTGGAACGCGTCCAACACTGCGTGCAGGGATCGCCGTCATCCCGCCCCCATCGCGCTTTCGCGATGCGTGTTCGCCCGCGTCGCCCGAGCCGCGTCGACGCGTCGACGTACCGATGCACCCCACTCGCCTCACACAGCGCCCGCAACTCAAACAAGTGTCACGACGAGGCGATATGTGTGATCGACTCCGCCCTGTAACCACTTCGCTGCTCACAAGACGATCACTGGCTCCCTTCGCACACACGCCGTATGCAAGACGTACCCCATCGCGCGCCGGCGGCGTCCGGCGCGCTGCTCTTCTAGTAACTCACCAGGTGAGTAGATGTGCGGGATGCAGTCATGCGCATGCGCACTCACCGTCTGAGCAGCGGCCGGGTGGTAGCCTAGAGCCCATACCGGGCCTTTGGAAAGAACGTGTGGCCGGTGCATGTAGTAGGGACGCGAGCTCGCGTGCGTGGGCGTGCAGTTATGCGAATGACGAGCGAACAAGTGCGCGAAACGGGGCCAGCTGCAGCCTGCCGAGAAACGACTCTGGCATAGTGTTGTTTGTTCTAGTAGAGCGATATAATGTACGCCTGACGGCGGAGGTCCTCCCTGACTGTCCATTCAATCACTCTGTTACATTCACCGCCGAGTCAAAAGCAACATAGATAGGGTATTTGGGGGCGCACATGGAACGTCCAACGTAACAGCACTACATGGGAGGACCCGGAGCCTCGCTAAGAAGACATATCCAACACCGCCAGACGAGAGAGTCGATGGGAACGAGCGCGTGGTCAAGTGAACACTAGACCAGACTTCTGCTATCCCCACCACTCCCAGCCTCGAGTCCGACCTCGACGAGTTCAATCCCATCTGCGCCATCAGCCCCACCCTCGCGCTCGGACTCGCGCTCGTCCTGCAACTCGGAGGGCCGCGCGAACTCGAGCGAGTCCACGTCCTCGTCGTCATGGAACGAGTGGATGGAGCCCCCGAATGGCTCGAGGAAGTCCGGGAGCTCGCCGTCCCCGATCGGATTGCCGTCGGCGTCGATGTTGAGAGAGAGCGAGGAGATGGACGTGTTGGCGCCTTCTAGCCGGGCGTTGGTCTCGTGGAGGGCGAGCAGGAAGCGGCTATTGAGGATGGAGGAGATGCTTTATGGGAGGTTTGTCGGGGTGTATAGTGAGGGCGACAAGTGGAGCAGAGAGATAGGCTCACGGGTCAGCGAATTGACCGACATAGGAGGATCCTGGGCCTCCGGCCTCTTGTTCAATGGCGGTCTGTGAAATGAATTAAACCCTATTGCTTGAGAATCTCCTAATCCTATGTGCACGCACCGAAACTATCACCAGCACTAGATTGGCCACATTGAGAGACACGAGCGTACTAGACAAACGAACCTCTCGTCAGTGTGAAGTATGCCACTGAGAACTGACTGGACTGACCAAAAGTAGAAGCTCCCTATAGAGACAACAATAACAACTCAGGAGCGACCTCACCGCATCAAAGAAATATCCGAGACGCACCATTTTCCCACATCACCTCCTGAAGGGACCGCTTGTGCGTACTTGCTGTGTGACTGCTCACGCGACGTGTTTGTCGCCATGTGACAGCAACGGCGAGGGTGTCCGCGAGAATCAGACACCCCCGTGAGACACAGACCACTGTCCACTCAGGTCAATGCCAGCTTGTTCGCCTGCAGCCGCTGTACTCACATCTGCCAGGTCACGGGTCCGAGTCAATCGAGATACAACACCCTTCAGGACGTCATGATGACCCAGATGGCCACTCACACTGTATATAGGTTTGTGCTCAGTGTGGAGTACGATGTGCAATTCTCCGGTGCGGGTAGATTGATGGGCAGGCTTCTTCCGTATGCCGTGGCCTGCAGTAGCCGAACCATCAGCAAGGCTGGCGCAACATACATAATAGAGGGGTTGAGAGCTGACCACATTGAGAACGAAGGGCATGATGCTCAGTACCAGGGCGACCCCACTCAAGATCTTGCTCTTTCTTGAAAGCGCGTATATTCGCAGTGTAGTGAACACTGGTACAAGTCGTCAGCGGAGTCGGTTGGGTCCAGTAACCGTACTTACCGGCAGGTCCCAGCAGGCCCAGGAAAAATATGGATTGGTAGAACCAGCTGAGCACCGTACAGCTTCAAGCGAGTGCACTATCAGACAATGTATGGATTGAGCTCATGTGAACAGGCTCTACCTCTGTAGGCTCTACCTCTGTCATCAGAAACGCGGTGAATTCAATCTGTGCGAGCGAGGGGTGAGTGAGTGATGCTTACAGTGTCCGACATCGGTGGAATCGTCCCCAGTTCCAGGATAATGTACAACAACACCGTGTATCTGTTCAACACATAGAGGACTCGCGAAACCCAGGTCTTCGGTGAGCGCCAGATGTACTGGTATTCTTGACCCAGGGTCAACACGACGTCGTACAAGAGCAGCGCTATCGACACCGATTATGAGTGTCGCTCAGGAGAATGGAAGATGCGAGATGTGAAGACACTACTTGCATGTGATAGCCAATGTGCACATCATGCTCGTTGTCCTGAAATGGCCTGTCAGTAGCGCCCCTGAACGTCGATGTCGAGGGGCAGCAACTTACAGACTCGCATACTCTGCAGTCACCTGCGCTATTGCAGCGGAGCTCGACGAGGCCATGCTTCTCCACTACGAGTTCTGGCAAAAAGCAGAGGTCGTGCACAGGATGGGAGGCCGCACGGCGAGCCTGCTGCTCGCGCACTTCGTCTTTTGAGCAATGCACATGGGGCACCAACATCTACAGAGCAACGTCAGGTCATGATGTTGGGAGCCGGCGCCGCGTACCGACGGGGTACGCACCATGACATAGGCCGTGTGCGGGTGCGAGATTCTACCTACCCGTCGACAGGGGGGCAGATGAGAGCGTGGGTGGTCACACTGCACCGATGAAGCTGCGCTCCGGATCGCGTTGCGAGCGTGCTCGCCCACGGGCGAACAAAATGAGCATCCTCAGGTACCAAAATGTACCCGGACGGGATTACCCGGCTTCGCAAACTGCTTGTCGCTCGAGATACGCTGTCCGCGTGTTCAGTACAGTGAGCCGTACCACGCCGCGCCGAATGTTTTTTTGGACATCTTACCTTGTACTCACCTCACATGCGCCGGACCGTCTCTCACCGACCTCACTATCCTCTCCGCGCGCGGAGAGAACGCGTTGCCACGTTAGCATCCTCCGGGGCTTCGCGATCTCCCCCTCGACTCGCCGTCCAGTTCCCCCCGTGTCGCCATCGTCTGCCTGTCGTCATCATATCTTGTTGCTTGAACAGTACCAGATCTCACGATGTTCCGCCCTCGAAGCAGCGGTGCGATATCAGTCGCAACTTCGACGCACTGGCATGATAGCATCGCACGGGCGCGCGACACCCACACAGTATCAGGATACAGAGAGGCTGCTAGGATAGATGAGGTGCATGCGCCTCGCGACAGGAAGCGTTCAGCATGATTACCTTGTCGGTCGTACGGTCGGAATCTGCAACCGTGCTAGAGATCTGTACGGTCGCATGCGCTGCCGTCGCATGGGCGCTGACGCCGTCAGGATATCCTTGTATTCACACTGATGTCTCCAGAGAGATTAGCGCAACACAGAACATGTGCGTCATCTCGTACCTGGACTGACCGCAGCGGCACGGTGCGGGCGAATCAATCGTGTCCGGAGACGAGATGGAGTAGATGCCAGGACCCGCGAAACACAAGTTGAAGTTCTCTCGTCGGCGCTGAAGCGCTGCCATACATATCAGGTAACTCCAGCGAGCCAACGCTCGCTCGCGCCACGCGGACAGGAAGTGTTCGGGGTGATTGTTCCGGGCCGTCGAGGCAGGCCGTGAGTAGTCAGAAAACTCTGCTATAAATGTCGACGGGACAAGCGGTTCCGTAGAAGCTGCAAAGGGGAGAGGCGACGTAGAAACTGTTCGTATACGCCTAATATCCGTCTCCGAGCAACATAGGCGAACGGCGAACGGTAGAAATCATGTTAGATACTCGGCGAAGCAGTGCCGCACGCTGCGCACGATGTGGAGTCATATCGTGCGCCTGGAAGCTCAGTAGCGGGGCTTGCGGCGGAAGCGGTCCTTCCACGAGTAGTTGTACGTCGTCGCGCCCTCCGCGCGGTCGCGCCGGCGTCCGAAGCACACCGTGCATCCCGCAAAGCAGAGCAGCAGGAACGACACGAACGTCAGCCAGAACCCTATATGCGCGCCAAGCCGTCAGCACATGCGCGAGGTTCGTAAGGGGGGGAACAGAGACGCACCGGGGGCGGTGTCGGTGTTCGAGGAGACGCCGTCGAGCTTGCCCATCTGATGCTTGACGAACGCATAGAGCGCGATGTCGATCGCGAATGCAATGAGTGTGAGGAGCGCGGCGAGAAACGCGGTGAGCGACGCGAGGAGCGTGAAAGTGACGTGCGTGGACAGCGAGAGGAGGAGCGCGATGAACGTCACGCCCGTCGCTGTGACAGCAGCGTCAGCTTCGCATTGCGTGCGGAAGGGAGAACGATAACCTACCAACGGGGTGCACGGCGAGCCCGCGCGTCCAGGAGGGACCGATGGTCACGAAGTCCTGGTGCTGAAAGTCGTAGAGGGTCGTGGAGTAGGCGTTATTCGCAGGGCTGCAGGCGCGGGTGCCCGAGTCTTCGTACCAGCAGTTCGCCCTGCGAGAGGATATCAATATTGGCACGTGTAGTGCACTTTCATGGGTCGAGCAAGGGCATACCAGGTGCCGAACTGTCGCAAAATGTTAGCACGACCAAACCCCCGCGAGCACATGCGTACTCACTCGTATCTGATGGATCGCATTGCTGTCAGAGCCCACGGTAGGGCTGCCGCCGCTGAACTTGACGCGTGCGATGTCGAGGGCGGTGAGGTAGGGGAGAGAGATGGAGACGAGGAAGAGGAGCACAAATGCGCAGAGGAGGAAGATCACTCCCGGAATGTGGAAGATGCGTGGCATGGTCGTCGCGAGTGTGATGGAGGCGGGATCGTCGTGGGCTGTCGAGGGGGAAGGGAGGACAGGCGGGCCTAAGGGGGACTTTTGAGAGGTGGTCCGTGCGTGCAGGGCGAGGGCCGCTCCACCTCGCGTTCGTCGTCCATCATCGCACCGAGCAGTCGACACGCGAAAACGGTCGCCCCACCGCGTCGCTCGATGACGCGCTCCACGTGACCTTCGACGCGTCGGGCGCCTGCCCCAGATCTTGTTGAGCGATCTGGCCGATCACCGAGTGCGCCCACCGTGCAGCGTTCCCAGTCAGTCCGACGCGTGCGCCCCGCGCCTCCTCTCCCTGCTTGCTCCCAGACCACCATCTCCTCCAGCCACCCTCGCGTCTCCTCCCGCCAGCACGCGCCCTCCGCCCCCTCGCGCGCGCACAACCATCCGACGCGCATTCCCGCCATCGCGCAGAGCACTCCTGTCGCGTCCAGCCCCTCTCTCCGTGAGTATATGCATGTTAAACTTTCCGCAGTCGTGCTCATGTGTCGTCGCGTCCTACAGCGCCCGAGTCTGTCCTTGTGAGGCCGCTTCTGTAACTGCACAAAGATGCCTCCCTCTCCCAAGAAAGGCGCAAAGGCCAAGGCTCCTCCATCCTCTGTTGCCGCTATCCCCCCAGAAGCGCCCGCAGCACAGGCGCGCACCCTCCAAACGCGTAGTCAGAAAGCCGGCCTTCAGGTCTGTCTTGTCCTTGCACTCAAAAGCCGCTTGTTCCGTGTTACCTATCGATTCTCAACTTACGCTCCGCGCCAATCGCATAGTTCCCCGTTGGCCGTATTCACAGATACCTGAAGCAGCGCACGCAGCACAACGTGCGCATCGGCGCAAAGGCTGCCGTATACACCTCCGCGATCCTCGAATACCTTACCGCGGAGGTGCTCGAGCTTGCCGGTACGCTTTCGCCTCTAGCTTTCCGCGCGCATTCCAATACGATAGCTGATCGCGCGTCGCGACCTTTAGGCAACGCGTCCAAGGACCTCCGGGTGAAGCGCATCACCCCGCGCCACCTCCAGCTCGCCATCCGCGGCGACGAGGAGCTCGACACACTCGTGCGCGCGACCATCGCGGGCGGAGGTGCGCCGCCTTTCTCTTTCCCCTTTGCCGTGTGTATCTGCGATATTAACCGCGCGCACCCGTCTGTTCTCGCGCAGGTGTGCTGCCGTTCATCCACAAGGCGCTCACAGTGGGCAAGAAGAAGGGCGCGGAGGCGCAGCCCGCGCAGTAGGCGTCCTCCCCTCTTCAGCAGCTTACCACTCGGGGGACCAAAAAGTCCTTCAGGATGGCAGTCCGCTGCGCCGCACCGCCGTACAGTGAGGCGGAGCTTGTTTGTGATCTAGCGTGTGTGTGTGCTGTGTTTGTGTTGCGCGGTGTCTTGTACAGTAGGTCTTGTATGTTGAGTATGTTGAGAGCGATGCTCGTATGTCGATGCTGCATCTGTGCCCCTGGCGTGCGCATTCGGGGTTGTGTCCTCTCTGGCCGTCGACAATCTTGGTAGCCTGTCGGGATCGCGCATAGGTGCGCCTCCAAGTAGAGTGGGTCGCGCTCCAAGTTCCTGAGCTCCAAGCCGCCAACCTCAAGGACATTCGGCACAACGCGCGACACATCCACGCTCGTCCAAACCGACCGTGAGGCGACGCACCGCCGCTATATGATCACCGGCAGCATGGTGAGTCCCCCTCCGATCTCCCCGCGCATTCGGACAGGGCATGTAACATGCTGATCACATACGAACCACCACCAGCTGCAGTTTCCAGGATCTCCGCGTGTCTCCCAGGAGTCACATCTCTCAACGCGCCGGCGCGCTCCGTTCCCGCTCTCGCTCCATAGCATCTCTAGGTTCCTCGGCTGGAGTTTCTTCGACTCTTGTCTTGACTCTTCATCACATGAGCGACGGCGCTGCGCAACTTCTACGGGCGCCTTTCAAGCTTCCTCAATGAGCGGGTCTGACAGGGCGTGCTACCCACCGCCAGCGGGGCCAGATGCACACATGCCTGACTACGGACGACACTGAAGGCCTACGCAGTGCCCCGGGAGTGAGTGCGCTGCGCTGCGGCGGGCAGGCTCGAGATATCGGCACGAGTCAGTGGTCACGACAGTGGGAGCAGATCGTCGACACCACGGGCACCGAAGCACCCGCTCGGAAAACGTCCGACAAGGAACTCATTGATCAATCGAGAGATGAGACAGCACAGCAAGACTTGCGATTGCGGGAGAGCAGACAGGAATCGAGGCGCGGGCTGTACTGTATACGTAGCTAGAAGTATCAGTGGTAGTGGTAGTAGTGGTACCATCGCGCGGCAGGCAAAATCGAAAGGAGCGGCAGGGGCGGGTATGGGGCGAGGCTGTATGTATGCTATGGTATCATACGTGCGGGAGACTACGGAGCTATGCGATACGAGCGACGAAAGACGAAAGACGACAGACGACAGACGTGAGACGTGAGACGAGAGACGACAGGCGAGGGAAAGCACAAGACAGCTAGTGTACAGTAAGTAGTAGCAGCAGTAGCAAAACGGGCACGAATCGAGGAAAGCGCGTGGCAGCAGAGCAGCATACGGGCAAAACGTACCCGACTATATACACCCCCCCCCCCCCCCAGATCCCATCTGGAGAGCAACCACCGAGCACGCTAAACGAGCACGGAGCTCTCCCCACCGTGCGCGTCCAACTCGGCCGCGAGCCCCTGCACGAGCGCGCGCGCCTTCTCCGAGCGCGGCGTAAACGTGCACGCGAACGGCGCCGGGTGGCTGATCGTCCCGCCCGTGTACGCGACGCTCTCGGGGGTGATTGGCGCGCCCGCGGGCGTGCGCGCGTCGGTGATGGTGTAGGCGGCGAGGAGGAGCGCGCCGACCATGAGCACGGAGGGCTCGGCGAGGTACATCCCCGGGCAGATCCTGTACGCGGCGGGTGTGTCAGTGATCGCATAGAGGAAGCATGAAGCATGACAGAGACGGGGAAAGACTGAACGAGACAGGAGAGGGCGAGGGGAAAGGGGGTGAGTTGAGCAAAGGCGCACCTCCGTCCGAAACCGAAAGCGATCTTGCGTGGGTCGTACTCGGGCTCACGGCCGTCCTTGGGCAGGAAGCGGTCCGGGTTGAACGTGTACGGGTCCGCGTACGTCTCCGGGTCGTGCAGCATTTTCCTACGACCATAGTGTTCAGCCGTCATGCTTAGATTGGCAGCATGGCGGAAGGAAAGGGGGAGGGGGCGTACCACTGGTTGATCATGACGATGGTGCCCTTCGGGATGAAGTACCCGTTGTACACGTCGTCGTGGGACACCGCGTGCGGGACGCCTGTCGCACAAAGTCAGCCCCGCCTCTTCCCAACCCATCTGAGAGACGCACCGAGGGGGACGACAGGGTTCCACCTGAGCACCTCGAGGTACAGCGCGTTGAGGTACGGCAGGCTCTCGAGGTCCGCGTACGTCGGGAGGCGGTCGGTGCCCACGACCGCGTCGAGCTCCGCCTGCGCGCGCTTCTGCACCTCCGGGTACACGGCCATCGCGAGGATCAGGCTCGTCTCCGCCGAGACCGTCTGCCGGACGTACATGCATAAAATCAGTACGTCATCCAGTACTTTCAAGGCATGAAAAGAGTATAAGAGGGAAACGTACCGTGTCGGCGCCGCCAGTGTAGATGGACGCGGCGGACATTTTGATCCGGTACTCCTCCTCGGGCGAGGGGTCCATCGCGAGCATCGTCGACGTGAAGCTCGGCGCCGCCTTCCCCGCCGCCTACGTCCAAAGACTTCAGAAAAACTGCCCGTGGACGTAACAAGCGTCGCACTGCGCACTCACCATTTGTTCCTTCACAAACCGGTGGGGGATGTCGCTCGTCCGGTCCATGTTCTCCCGGTACGCCTTGCCCTTACGCTTCCACCCCGCGCCCGGCATCCACGACGGCACATAGCGCACTGTCACGAGAGCAAGAACGGCAGAAAGCGGTCAGAACGCCGCTGCGCACACCCCCGCCCTCGGCGCTCCGTCTGCTACTGGCGAAGCAGCGGCAACGGCCGGGCGGACACGAGGGCGGAGACGGAGGGACGTACGGATGGGGAAGACGTCGACGAGGAACGCGCCCGGCTGCACGACCTCGGCCGCCTGGTCCGTCGCGCTCTCGACCATCTTGATGAGCGGATCGTCGTGCTCCTGCGCCTTGTACCCGTACGCGATCATCAGTACCACGGAGCCCGTCATCCTGTCGAGGGAGCACACGGCGGGGAAGTCAGCGAACCTGATCTCGTGCACCCACAACGACACACTCTCGCACGACCGTGCGCCCGCACACCCTATCGCCGCTACTCATCGATAGGCAGATAGGCATGTGGGCGCGTGGGCGCGTGCGAACACCCGTGCAAAGATGGGAGGATAGACGCACTCTCGAAGTTGCCCAGGGATGTCGCGTGCGTCGCGCAGGAGGCGCAGGAGGAGCTGCTTGCTGCGCGTCTCGAGGACGGGCGCGAACGCCTCGACGGTCTTGCGCGAGCCGAGGGCGCGCGCCATGAGGCGGCGGTACTCGCGGAACTGCGCACCGTAGCGGAGGAGGACGAGGATCTGGTCCCACCCCACGATCTCGCCCGCCATCGTCAGGTGCGGGCGGTCCGAGTAGGTCGCAGAGCGCTTCTCGAAGAGCTCGGAGGCGTGCGCGAGCGAGTTGATGATCAGCATCGGCTGCCCCAGCAGGGTGAGCATCATGAGGTCCCCTGCGCGCCGGACAGGGGATGAGCGGACTGCGGGCGAACGGTGGAACGGTGGAACGATCCCGGACGTACCGTACTGCTCGCCCCACTTCGCGAAGGTCTTCCAGTGGTAGGCGGGCGGGACGTCGAACACGTTACCTATGATAGGCCATCCCCTAGGCCCTGGGGGTAACGATGAACGACGCATCCGGACCACAGCCGCTCTGACGATGAGAACGAGCAGGACAGCCGCCACCGCCTGCCACGCAGTGAGGAAGTAGCCCATGGCGCCGGTTTCCAGATAGGTACAAGGACGGGGAACGGGGGGCTCTGCCAGAGCGGCGGCGTACTTCGAGCCGTTAAGAACCCCGCGGGGCTGATCGGTGGTCTCCCAACGCACGGGAAGCTCTGTGCAAAAAAGCCCAAGGCCCACGCAGGCGTGGTCTAGCTTGCAGCGCGCTGATGAGCGAAATCTCAGCCGGGGCTAGCTGCTGGCGTGGGCGTGGTGCGCACCTACCGTATTGCGCTAGAACGGAGACCTGGTGATGCTGCTGGCACATCCCTGCCGGATGACGAAGCATGAAAGGCCAGCGTTCCTTTGCGCCCACAGGCGACGGATGCTCGCGCTCCGAGCGGACCCTTTACGCGACGGAAGCTAGGCCACGCGTGCCGTCAGCCCTCCAAACTCCCCGGCGAGAGGCGAAAGGCGAGCCGCGAGCCGCGCGGCTCCGCGACGCCGCATCGTGTCGATGTTGTGAGAGAACTTGCGAGAGCCATTTGGACAGCGGCGGGCGGGGTCGGTGCAGTCGCTTGCCCTGAACTTGGCGTAGGCGTTGATGTACGTCGGCCTCGTGTCGCACGCAAAGCGTCGCGGGTTCATATACGCTGTCGAAGCTTGTGCCGGGACTGACGGTTGCCACCTCCGGCAGTTTTTGGACTGCGCGCTGAAGCGCAGCGGAAGACGGCTGGGTTCGAAGCCATCGGGGGCCACCGTTCCTGTTGCGAAGGCCGGTTACCTAGCGAGGCGCTAATCAGGTATACTTGAAGCGATAGCCTGCGAAGAGCAGGACTGCACCGAGGAGTCCACGGTGCTGGGCGTTCTATTGACGGTTTTCATATGTCTGGATCTAAACATGACGAAGTTGAACGGGCGATGATCATGACTTACATACGCAGGTGCTAGTGGTTCGACACTGCATCTTACCAAAACGTGTCATGATACATGAGGTCGGGCGGCACGTTCGCTTCACCTACTAAGTAGCTTGAAACAATCGAGGCAGGCTAGCCTCGAAGGCGTTTCGCCGGGTTCTTACGAGGTTAGGCAGAAACTCGGATGCGACTGTCGATGCAGAGTAGCACTCAGTCATTGGCGAGCCTTTGTTGTCAGAGAATAGTAAGAATTAGCACATACCCTGCCGAATTTGACAATGGGAAGATCACAGAGAAGCGGAGGTACGGCACTCACTCAATGCCCGTACTGTGCGCCCGTGGCCAGGCCAGAGATGCAAGGCATGCTAGTTTGAACACCGCCGGACTTGGCAGGACGCCGTCACACGTGAGGACAACACGGGGACATTGCGCTCAAAACCAGGATGAGATGGAAGAGGCTTAGTCCCATACGCATGCGCTCGCTCGGTACCATGCGATCTGCGGAGGTCACGTCAGCCTGTCTCCCCCGCTGGAGCTTGTGAGATTTGGACGTACCATTGCTTCTTGAAGACAAATTGATATCATCAGGGACGTCATTGGACTGGAGGAGGTTCAGATCGATGCATACCTTGCAGATATCGAGAGATCATACCACAAGTATGGGACCGCGATGCATCGGAGGACGCACGCACTGTGACCCTTACGCCGCTTCTGCCGCATCCCTGCCGCGCTCGTCTTCCCCCACAAGCTCAGGCTGAGGCTCGTCCTGCTCCGGCCGCGCAAACTCGAGTGAGGCTCGCACGTCGCCAACGTCGAAGTCGTTGATCGAACCGAGGATTGGCGGAAGGTCAAGAGTTCCGTCACCGATCGGGTTGCTGCGGCCGTCGATGTCGATTGACAGTACCGACATGGACAGATCGGCGCCTTCCAGCCGCGCGTTGGTCTCGTGCAGGGCGAGTAGAAAGCGGCTGTTCAGAATGGAAGAGATGCTGCATACAAGGTCCGGCGGCGTCAGTGACCGGGGGGAATGTGGCAGAGAGAGATCCCTACGGGTCGATGAAGCCCACGACGTAGGACGATCCTCCGTCGACTTGTATGGCAGTCTTCAGAGGGAGCAAGATGCGCTCCGGTGAGATGCGCGCACGTACCAGTAGCTGATCACGCACCGAAAGTATCACGAGAATCATGGAAACCACGTTGAGAGACCCCAGTATGCTACACGCTGCTGTGTCAGAAGACATCCCACCTTGCTCGAGAACGAGAACACGAACAAGAAATAGATGCTCCCTGCGACGTGGACAAGTTGAATTCACAGTGAACCTCAATGTCTCGAGTAATGGTATTGAACGTACCATTTTGCCACATCACCTGTTCGAGGGACATCCGTTTCCGTGTGCCTGTCGCCAGTTGTCTCGCAGCACTAGTTTGCCACCAAGTGACGGCAACCGCGAGGGAGTCTACGGCAACCAAACAGCTACGCGAGGCAATGGCCACTGGGCGAACAAGTCAAATGCAAGTTGTCGGCTTACAGTGGCCGTACTCACATCTGTGAGATTGCAATTCAGTGTCGAAGGAATCATGATACACCCGTGGGAAAAGGCCTACCCCATGTATATGTTCGTGCTCTCTGTGTTATGCTGCTGGCAGTTTAGAGGCGCGGGGAGGTTGACGGGCTGGAACCGGAAGCTGTCGCCCTGTATCCGAATTCGTTAGTACGTTGCTGCGGATATGCAAGACGGAGAGGGCTGACCACGTTGATGAAGAAGGGAGCCATGCTTATCACCAGTGCGACTCCGCCCAATACTCTGTTCTTCTTCGATAGCGCATAGATCCGAAGAGTGGTAAACACTGAAATGGATGGTTAGCGAGATTAGTTGTGCTGGGAAACCCGCTTACTGGCAGGTCCGAGCATATTCAGGATAGACACGGACTGAGCGAGCCAGATGAGCGCGGTACAGCTTACACGCAGACACAATATCAGATAGCGCAGAGATATGATGTTTTTGAGGACAGTCGTATACCTCTGTTCACAGGTGAGCCCATTGCTTGGTGCGGATAAGGGATGAGAGAGCTGTACTCACAGCGTCCGTTATCGGCGGAATAGTACCAATGGCAAGGACGTTACACACCAGCACCGTGTATCTGTTCAACACGTAGAGGGCTCGCGAGAACCAGCTCTTCGGTGAGCGCCAGATGTATTGGTGCTCTTGACCTAGGGTAAGGAGGACGTCATAAAAGAGCAGCGCTATTGCATTCACAGCTCAGTAGACCGGAAGATGAGCGCAGGGATCTTGACTGGAGATGTTTACTCGTTACTGCAAGCAGGCAGTCGGTCTCCGCCCTCCTGTATGGGCAAGCTGTTAGCTGAACTGCCGCAGAAATTGACCCCGGAGCACGAAGACGTACACAGATTCGACAATAGTTATCTCTTGTGAGATAGAAGCGGAGCTTATAGACGACATAGCTATATGCTCAGATTGCGCACTGGCAGTCTGAGACTCACCGACGAGAGGGAGCGGAGCTGAGGGGGTGGGGACCGAGTTCAGTGATTACGCTGCTTTTTGAGGAGCTCGTGTACGTTGACAACGGTATTCGTGCAGAGAAGCGTCTTTGGGGCGGCGCAACATCTCTGTTCGTCGGGCGGGTGCTAGCCATGCATGTTCACGAGTCGCAGTCTCAGTTCAACATGCCCTTCTTAGAGCGACTCGCGTACGAGTGCTTGATGGTAGGCAAGTGGTCGACAAGGTAAAAGCTGCGCGCGCACAGCGTTCGAATGGCTCTGAATGGGCAGGGTAGTTGTGTGACAACGTCAGTGCCTCTCAGGTTCGAAGAAGACGTGTGCTGTGATGGCATCGTAAGGCAGGTGCCGATGTATCAGGAAGACTCCTGACAGACATCGCCTGAATGCATCTTGGTCTCAGCAGTATGTCAGGATCTTGTCTTACCATGCAGTCGAGATACACGCCATCGGGGGAACAAGATGACACTCGGGTCTGGCATCACGTCTCCTCGACTAGAGGGGCTAGCGGTCCCCTGGGGGACACACCGCTGAGAGCTTGGAAACCTCAGGAACGCTGTGTCAGACACGCCTTCCACGCCGCAAGGGATATACTCACCATTGACATTAGGTTTCCGCCATTTGACCGCAGGATTTGCATCAGCTCAGGCTGCTGCGGCTACGAGGAAGTGTGAGGCAAGCCAAATTGTGTAACATGTCTCGTCACTCCACAACGATCTAGAATATCAGCAGCGCCAACGGGCTCATGGCAGGTTGATCCCCCAGTCGTTGAACTTGAGGGCGGAATGAGAAAACGATATGCATGGGCGCCTACTGCAGGGCGTGGCGTTGAGTAGCAGCGCCTCACTCGCGCGCGCAGGCTGCACTCAGTCTTTGACCTCATCTCGACCATCTCTTCGCTGCTGCGCTTCACGAAACCGGACTGTTCTTGGCTCGGCTGCATACAACTGGGATATACACTGCCGCTGTAGCGAGTCGGGATCATAACCGAAGTCAGAGGCAGTCCGGTCGTACCACCTACGCTCACTTCATATGTCGAGCTTTCGCGCGCCTCCCCGGAAGGGAGAGAACTTCGAGCTAGCTGCGGACCTAAACAGCGAGTACAAGGACAAGCGGAAGGATGCGATCAAGCGAGTTATTGCGAACATGACCGTTGGCAAGGGTGAGTACATAGGCGTCCTATGCAGGGGCGGGTCTGAACGCGCATGCAAGACGTCAGCGGTCTCTTCCCGGACGTGCTCAAGAACATGCAAACGGACGACCTGGAACAGAAGAAGCTCGTATACCTCTACCTCATGAACTACGCGAAGACACAGCCCGAGCTCGTGATCCTCGCCGTGAACACCTTCGTCAAGGACACGGACGACCCGAATCCGCTCGTGCGCGCGCTCGCGATCCGCACGATGGGCTGCCTGCGCGCGGAGAAGATCATCGACTACCTGTGCGACCCGCTCCAGAAGTGCCTGAAGGACGACAACCCGTATGTCCGCAAGACGGCCGCGCTCTGTGTTGCGAAGCTGTACGACCTCAAGCCGGAGCTGGTGATTGAGAACGGCTTCCTGGAGCAGCTCCGGGAAATGATTGCGGACAGCAACCCGATGGTACGCTACTCTTGTTTATGACGTATTTGTAAGCCCTAATCATATGCAGGTGGTCGCGAACACGGTAACAGCGCTCTCGGACATCCACATCGCGGCGGTGGCTGCCGGCGTCCCAAGAGACCAGTTCGCAATCACCACGGAGATTGTGAACAAACTCCTTGTAGCGCTCAACGAGTGCTCGGAATGGGGCCGCGTGGCAATCCTGAACGCGCTCGCCCAGTACGAGGCCGAGGACAGTGGAGAAAGCGAGCACATATGCGAGCGTGTGGTACCCCAATTCCAGCACGCGAATGCGAGCGTCGTCCTCTCTGCAATAAAGGTATGTCATATTAGCTGTATGCGCGTCAATGAGTGCGGTGTTCACCCGGCCTCGCAGGTCGTGATGATCCAGATTCGCAAAATCCAGTCGGAGAACGTGACGAAGACGTTGGTCCGCAAGATGGCGCCCCCCTTGGTCACGCTCCTCTCCAACCCCCCGGAAGTGCAGTGGGTCGCTCTGCGGAACATCAACCTCCTGCTCCAGAAACGGTCGGACATCCTCTCGAACGAAATGCGCGTCTTTTTCTGCAAGTACAACGACCCACTGTACGTCAAGGTCGAGAAGCTCGACATCATGGTCCGCATCGCGACGGACAAGAACGTCGACCCACTGCTGAGCGAGCTCAAGGAGTGAGTGTAACTCGTTTCCATCCCCTTAACCACGCTGACTGCGGTTCTAGGTACGCTCAGGAGGTCGATGTGGACTTTGTGCGGAGGAGTATCAAGGCGATCGGCCAGACTGCAGTCAAGATCGACGAAGCCGCAGAGCGCTGTGTCAACGTGCTTTTAGACTTGATCGGCACCCGCGTCAGCTACGTCGTGCAGGAGGCGGTAGTGGTCATGAAGGTCTGCCCCAACGATCTGCCCTCCGCGTCCAGACACGATTGACGCGCGTGGTCACTCTGCGCAGGATATCTTCCGAAAATACCCCTCGACGTACGAGGGCGTCATCCCGACGCTGTGCGCGAACCTCGACGAGCTAGACGAGCCCGAGGCGAAGGCCTCGTTGATCTGGATCATCGGCGAATACGCGAAAAAGATCGACAACGCGGATGAGCTGCTCAGCATCTTCGTCGACACCTTCACAGAAGAGTCGTATCCCGTACGTATCCTCCTCAGCATTGTCTAACCGTACGTGATGCTGACGTAGATACGACAGGTACAATTGCAAACATTGACCGCCGTCGTGAAGCTCTACTTGCAGAAGCCGGACAGCTCACAAGCGTTGGTGCAGAAGGTGCTGAACACGGCGACGAAGGACTGCGACTCGCCAGACGTACGAGACCGCGCATATATCTACTGGCGGTTACTCTCAACAGACCCCGGCGCAGCAAAGGTAGCTTATGCCGGGCGCAATAGTTATACTTTCATACTGATGACTCCTCATCAGGCTGTAGTACTTGCGATCCGACCTCCTATCACGATCCCGCGGACCACAGTCTCAGCGGCACTGCTCGACGAGCTATTGGGTGAAATCCCACTTCTGGCCAGTGTGTACCACAAGCCCGCAGAGACATTCGTCGGACGGGGACGTATCGGCGCGGATGCTGTGAAAAAGGAGTAAGGCTCCTGCCTTCCTTCTGATTTACTCTCGCTGATCCTCTGTTGTAGTTTGGCGGACGACCGCGCCGCGGCGCAGAAAGCTCTCCAGACCGTCGCAGCAGGCCAGCAAGCCGAGAACCTGCTCGACTTCTCCGACGACACGGCGACCGATGGCCAGCCCTCCGGGCTCGCCGCGACGACCGTGCTCGCCTCCACGCCCGCCGCGGCGAACATCCTCTCGGGCACGTCGAGCAACCCGCTCGACGACCTCGTGTCCATCTTTGGCAGCACGAGCCTCACCGCGACGCCTGCCGCGCCTGCGAACGGGGACCCGCTGGGCGGGTTCGGTTTCGGGGCGTCCCCTGTCGCGGCGTCGCCCGCGACGCCGTCGATGCTGCAGCCCATCACGCCCGTGGTGCCCCAACAGCCACAGCCACCTGCACAGCAACAGCCGCAGGATGACTTGTTGGGTCTCTTCTAGATCTAGGCGTCGGACTCGTAGAGGTTGGTTTGTTGGTCCGTTGGTGGGAAGGTGTTCCGATGTGTATCCGGTGCCCCCGCGGGGATGGGGGATGTGTACGCTGCATGTTATCTATACCGTAATGACGACGTTTTCTCTGGACTCGCTCTCACATACCCGGCGCAAGTCCGGGAGAAACGGAGGTCAGATGGGTGCGTCCTTCGCGCACTTTCTGGGCATCGTGATGGAGCTGACCGCCGTGTTCGCGTCCGTCCCTTAGTAAGCGCCTGGTATCCGACGTCGGGGATGTTGTGGTAGGTGTGGTAGGTGTGCACGCAAGACGTGCTGCATGGCATGCCATCGCCAGGCCCAAGAACGTCGGTATCCCCGATCCCCTACATGCTATCTCCTCTCCGCAGGATGCGCGGTCGCAGGTATAAATACGCCAAGTACACGACGGAGTCAGTATACACACCATCGCATCGAACACAATGCCTGCGCTGCAGAAAGCACTCATCATCGAGAAGAAGTTTGGGCCGCTCGAGATCAAGGAGATCGAGGTGCCGAAGCCTGGCCCGCAGGAGGTCCTCATCCGCGTGGAGGCCGCCGCGCTCAACCCCGCCGACTGGAAGATCCACGAGCAGGGCCTCCTCGTCGACACGTATCCGTGCATCCTGGGCTCGGACGGTGCGGGGATCATAGAGGCAGTCGGCGACGAGGTCAAGGAATTCGCCGTCGGCGATCGGGTGTAAGTGCCAAGTTCGTCTTGCCATGCATAAGAGCGGCTATGCTAACTTGTGTGTACAGGCTCGGACAGGGTTGGTTTGACGTAACGGTGCGGTCCCTGCGCGGGACGTTCCAGCAATACGCGCTTGCTCCTGCAAACACCATAGCGAAGGTTTGTTGCTCTGCTTCTCGATTGTGATCAGTTGCTCACAGAGAGACGGCCATAGATTCCTCCTAACCTCTCCTTCGAGGCAGCTTCCACCATTCCCAGCGGTGCTGCGACAGCAGCCTTCCCGCTGTACAACGATGTTGCAGACGCTCCCTCTGTCAGGCTCCCGCCTCCCTGGGAAGAGAGCGGCCGAGGCAAGTTCGCCGGGAAGCCGATCTTCATCCTCGGAGGCGCTTCGTCGATGGGCCAGTTTGGTATGCTAGAACACGCGCGCACATGGAGAGCTCAGGCACTGATTTGCCCGCGTTTGCAGCCATCCAATTCGCACGGCTCTCCGGCTTCTCGCCCATCGTCGCTACCGCATCGCTCCACAACACCGAGCTGCTCAAGTCTCTCGGGGTCACGCACGTCCTGGACCGCAAGCTCTCTCCCGAGACCCTCAGCAAGGAGGCTCGCGCCATCGCCGGCGGGTACTTCGACGTCGTGTACGATGCGATATCACTTCCGGAGACCCTGGAGGCGGCGTATAGCGCCACAGCGCCTACTGGCGACCTCGTTGTCGTGCTGGTGCGGCCGATCCCTGGAGCGGAAGAGCCTCCCAAGAAGAGGGTGCATATTGCGCACGGTGTATACAACTCGCCTGTGAACCGGGGGATCGCGAAGAGCCTGCTCGCCAAGCTCCCTGAGCTGATCGAGAGCGGCGAAATCAAGGTAAGTTGAATATGCGATGTGTGCATCGAAAGGCGGCTGAGGGTATGCTGTGCAGCCGAACCCCATCGAAGTCCTACCTGGAGGACTCCGTGGTGTCCCCGCAGGGTTGGATCGCCTGCGGAATAACCAAGTGAGCGGTGTGAAGCTGGTGGTCAAGCCTCAAGAGACGGAGTAAGAATGCTGGCACACTGCGTGTTCCTTGTCGAGGCCGAAGCACTTCGGGCCGCCATCCGATGTGTATGTACTGGCAACGTAGGTCAATGCGTAATTGCCGTCGACATTGCGCAATGTGCCCACTAGGCTTTGTGTCAATGCTGGCGTGTTCTTCTCCCCTATGTGAGTGCCTAAACCCGGTTTCGGAGATAGCAGTGCAATCGGGATTTCTTCGCGCACACTGTCGATCACGACTGCGCTGATCCCGAAAGTCGTACAGAATTCAACTGCGGGTGCACTGGCTGGCGTCCTCACAGGCCTCACTCCGAAGCCGCCGGCGCCCGAGGAGGCATTCTCTCGCGTTGACTCGAATTTTGAGGCTGAGTCAGAATTTAGCTATGGCCGTTGACTCCTGGGTTACTCCTGTAACCCTGGAGGCGGGGTGATGCCGCCCGGAGGTTACTACTCACTCTGAACACACAGGGGCCAGGCACAAGTCGTTGGTGTTCTCAGTCATTCACGGAAGCGCGTCGCTACTGATGCCGACTCGGACCCGCAGGTTCGTCGTATAAAGGCTACACGCACGTAGTACGTTCAAGGTCGACAGTACTCTCCGTCATAACCATCATGTCGTTCCCGCAGAAGCAAAAGGCCCTCTTGCTCCAGTCCAAGCGTGGCGAGTTCGTGGTCGGGGAGCTCGATGTCCCGCGGCCAGGCCCCGACGAAGTGCTGATACGCATCGAAGCCTCCGCTCTCAACCCTGCAGATTGGAAGATCAGCGGACTCGGCATGGTCGTTGAAGAGTTCCCGGCCATCCTTGGCTTCGACGGAGCCGGCACGGTCGTAGAGGTCGGCCAAACAATCACGGGCGAGTTTGCCGTCGGCGACCGAGTGTGAGTGCGAATTTCGTTCAACCTGAGATTTACTATGCTGACGGTTGAGCAGTGTTGTGCAAGGATGGTTCAGCGACGGAGGAAGATCCGTGCACGGCACTTTCCGCCAGTACCTAGCAGCACGCCCCGATACAATTGCCAAGGTAAGCTAGACCCTTAGTCGTCCGCATGGCTCATGCTCATTATCTGCAGATTCCCCAAGGCTTCCCATTCGAGACCGCTGCAAGCATCCCTTCTGGGCTAGTCACGGCCGCATTTTCGCTCTACAACGAGAAGGCGGTCCCGGCCCCTTCACTCTACGACGGGAAGGAGTCTTCGTCCTCCATCAAGCTGACGCCGCCGTGGGAGTCGCGCGGCCGTGGCCTGTACGCCGGAAAGCCCATCTTCGTCCTCGGCGGCTCCTCAGCGGTCGGCCAATACGGTACGCACACCAAGCCGCTGAGCGCAATCGACTGCCTGAACTAACACGCTCTTGACAGTGATCCAGCTAGCTAAGCTCTCAGGATTCTCGCCCATCATAGCCACCACGTCGCCCCACAACGCGCAGTACGTCTCCTCGCTCGGTGCGACTCACGTCCTCGACCGCACCCTCCCTTGGAAGGACCTACAGGCTGAAATAATCCGGACCGCCGGCGGGCCCCTCCCGATCGTCTACGATGCCATCTCGCAGGGCGAGAGCTTCCTGCTGTCCTATGGAGTCACGGCGCAGACGGGCGACTTGATCATCCTGTCCCCTGGAGAATTGCCCGTGGAGGAGAACCCGAAGCGGATCCACCTCGCGAACGGGCTGCTGAGCTCGCCGGTCAACAAGGACGTCAGCGAGAGCCTCCGCACCAATTTGGGGGCGCTGCTCGAGACTGGCTATGTAAAGGTTAGTCTTATGGCGCACCGGAGTCGATGGTGTATTGATCGAGACTGTTTGCAGCCTCTTCGCGTCGAGGTACTCCCTGGAGGACTTGGTGCCGTACCTGCGGGGTTGGCTCGAATGCGAGACGGTCAAGTGAGGGGGGTCAAGCTTGTAGTGAAGCCTCAGGAGACGCAGTAGAACTTCAAGGTTTCGATTGTGGATGGCTATGATGGTGTTATGTATGATGTGTATGATGTACGAACCGCAACGACAATGCCACTACTCTTGATGATCTACTTCTCATTACCCCAGACCAGCGGGGAAAACACTACGAAGAACATACAGCAAGGTATATATGTACATCTAGTTTATCAAGAACCAAATTGTACAATACAGTAAAAGCGGGAACGAAAACTCGAGAACTATGCGCGAACGCGTCTATGTACCATAGCAGCAGGAACAGCGAAGATTAGCACCGTATATGGGTGCGTGTATGTAGCGACCGTCTACGGGGCGGGCCGGACCAAGACGACAATAATGAAGGATAAATACACGAAGTGCGAATGAGGTCTTGACCGTGGCCTGGACGATGAGCGAGAGGGGGTGAAGGAGCCTAGAGCTGACGCTGGCCGTGCTCGATCCCAGTAGCGTGGTCGGTCTGGGTGATGCGGTTCATGCCGAACAGCTAGAGGACGAGGCGGCGTCAGTGAAGATCGATTGTGCATATAGCTGTGGGACATACCGCCTTGATCTGCTTGACGCTCAGTGCATGGAGCTTCACACCAGAGCCCTCGCCCAAGGCAGCATCGGCGAGTTCTACATGACAGGGTCAGTATATGGGATTCCGCGGCTATGATATAAAATGCACTTACGGGTCTTGGTATCTTGTAGCACGAGCATGCTGAAGCAGCGACGTCAGGGGCGAGTACGTGCCGCGCAGTGTGCAAGGGACCTACCGCTCTTCGATCGAGTTTTTGATGACGAGGCGCTTGACGACGACGTCCTTCTCCTGCCCGAGCCGATGTACACGGTCATACGCCTGCGACTCGGTGGCGTAGTTCCAGGACAAATCCAAGCTAGTTCTCATTTAGCGACACGCTCCTGAGGATATCTTAAAGGCAGAACTTACTTGATGACGCGATTCGCCGAGACCAGGTTCAAGCCGACACCACCACACTTGATACTACAGCCTCTGTCTCAACAAGGGCGTACTGAGGCGGGCCTCATGTTCACGCACCTAACGAGGATGACCTTCGGTCCGCCGGCGCTCCGGAACTGGCTGAGGGTGTACTCGCGCGCGTCACGGTTCATCTTCCCGTCATAGCGCAAGCTGCGGATACCGTGGCGCGCGAAGATTTGGTCGCACAGGTCGAGCATTGACGTCCCTGCGAGAGCACATCAGCCCAGCGGCACGACAATGGAGGTTGAGGGTGAGAGGCGTACACTGCGAAAAGACGATGATCTTGTCCCCGCTCGACTCCCACTCCTTTAGGTACTTGACCATCTTGAGCATCTTCGCGCTCGACTCGACTTGGCTCCCGCCCCGCCCCCACGTGCGGAGGACGTGCTCGTCCGGCTGACTCGGGGGCGCCTGGTCGTCGCCCTGTTTCTTGACCTTCCCATTTGCGGTCTTGCTCTTCGAGAACGGCTCGTCGTCGTCATCTTCGCTCCCATCATCACTCTCCTCACTCTCCTCGCGCTTATTAACAGGCGCCTTGTCTATCTTGCCCTTGTTCTTGTTCTTTGGGGAACTCTTCATGAGCGACGTGAAATCTAGCAGGTCGCCGTCTAAGTCCGAGTCCGAGCTGCTGTCGTCGCTGAGGTCGACGATCTCGATCTTGCGCTTCTTGGGAGGCGGGCTGGGACGGCGACGCTTCGCGGCAGCAGCCGCACGCCCCGCAGCGCGCACCTCGTCTTCGCTTGGGTAGAACGCAGACGAGAGGAAGACGGCGTTAGGCCGGAGGTCCTGCATCTTCTTGCATGCGGGGCCTGGGCATCGACTAACGGTGAGCAGAGCATACATACAGTAATCGGGAGAGATACATACATGGGCGCAGGCCCTTGGCGACGGCGGCCTCGTAATCCTTCTCGATGCGCAGGTTGGTTTGCTCGTCATAGTTACCGCTGAAGATACATATGAGCGCCATCACGAGCCAGAAGACGAACAAGTGCAAGCACGTACAATTCCTCCCGAGGTTCCGGGGGCGATGTCGCGATGTCGTCCAAACAGTCTGCTCTCTGGGTTCAGCCACGACCGTGTAGTTGCGAGGTGCAAACGTACCGCTGCAGATCTCGTGCCCGCACGAGAGGATGCGGCCACTGTCCTCCATAATGACTGCGCAGGCGGGTGTATTAGCGGGATTCGCAACTATGGCGATAGGAGAGTGACGTACAGTCGCCGCATTTCGCGCAGCCGCTATCCTCGACATCGTCCTCGTCGCCGAAATCGAGCACTCTCGCGCGCGCACGAGTCATGAATCTACATCCCATGCACTTTACACACCGCTCTTGCGATACGCTAAGCTGGCACCCACCTCTGCTTGATCTACGCCGCGTACGGTAACACGAAGAGTCGGTAAACGGCAGGCTTCAGTATCGGACGAAGATGTACTTACGTTGTCGACCCATTTGGCACCCATCTTCTTCACGGCTCGAGCAAGCTCCTTGTCGCTCGCAGAGCCCATCATGACTGACGGGTCCGCGAAGCCGTTTGATTGTTCCTAGGACAGACGTCAACACGTACCGAGGAAACTATTCGGTAAATCCGTACAAGCACGAGATAGGGATGCGCGCACAGTTGACGGAGGCGGAGAATCCACACGAAAACCTGCTGGGAGCTACATTATGCGCATATATTAGCACGGGTATGTCGAGAAAGAGGAGAAAGACGTACTTCTTCAGCAATGTGTTGTTTCGGATGAAACGGTTGATCTGGATCTGCGCGCGCTTCTCGAATTGGTCGTAGAGCTAGCGAAGCATCGAGTTAGGGATGGCCGGCAACTCGTCGCTGTGAGCACTTACATTGCGCTCCTCTTCGGAGAAGTCGATGAAAACCAGCTCGACATCTTTGGGCGGTAACTGCAAGATCGGCTCGCCCTCCTATACGTCACGAAGCATACCGTTAGTGCGCAGAGAAAACCTGACGTGCAGGGCGCGATCGTACCACCGTAGCGTTCTTTGTCCTGCGGAGCATGATGGGCTTCAGAATCTCTTGAGCGCGCATGCCTACAACCCGATTAATGACTGCTGCTTCGGACAAGGAGCGGGAGACGTACCGGCTAACGGAGCGTCCTCCAGCTGTACTTTCGCAACATATGCGTTAAAGTCGTCCCAGTCACTAGGTTTTCATCAGCACAGGATCACTCGACATTCGGACACAAAAGCACGAACTTCCACGGCCGGAAGCGCCCAAAGCGCAGGAACCCGTATATATCGGCTCTACGTTCCACGGTCAGTTCGGCGCTCGGGGAGATCATTGAGGAAACCCACAGCGTGTTGGTGATGGGTGTACCGGTTAGGCACCATCTGTATTTGGACCGGAGCATTGCAACAGCTTTGCTGCATCGTGTGCCTCGGTTACGAATGAACTGCGCCTCGTCGAGTATAACACGGTACCAGCGCATGCGCGAAAGGGGTCCCCTGCGAACATGTCAACCCAGTTCCAAGCTCGTTGTGATTCAAGATGAACGCACCCATGGTCGCGGATCCACTTCATTTCTTCATCGCTGTCCTCCAGGTCTGTGGGAATGCTGAAGTCCAGGTTGAGGGTCTGATACGTCGTAATAACGATCTGCAGGAACAGGCGTCAGAGTCAAAATTAAGCTTTCTCCGCGAAGCGCCAGAAGCAAGCAGTGACGCACATCTTTCTCGGCTAACAGCTCGGGCTCCTTGAGCTTGTCCTTGCCGTGCTGGACATGGACCTCGAACATCCCGTTCGTCTTCTGCTCGAGTTCATCCTTCCACTGCGTCATGAGTGCGGCGGGCACGACGATGAGCGTCGTGCGGTGCTTGTCCTCGTCCGTCGGCTGGTTGATGACCATCGTCGCGATCATCTGCACCGTCTTCCCGAGACCCATGTCGTCCGCGAGTATACCCCCCTTGTGTGGGCTCGCGCGCTCTTGTTTCGTCATCCAGGCCACACCAATAAGCTGGTGAGGCAACAGCCGGACTTCCATGCCTGGAATCAAGTCTTTCTTGCTGGGGGATCGTCAGCACATGGAGAATCTCATTCGCGAGAGGATGCGTGCGCGTGTAGTTTGAACCACCCATCACGCATACAACAAGTGTGTCGGAACAGAAATTGAATACGCAGGCAGAACATATGATCTTCTCGGAAACGACTTAGTAGAACCGCGAGTAGGGTATACTCTGAATGTGTAGGCGGCGATGCAATATCAATACGGTTGTCGATGCTACGCAAAATTCGTAACCTCGTGCGTTACATACGCGCATCATTGACACACACGCGACGCGACAAACAACGCTAGCAGCGCTAACAGCCCCGGTTACTCATCCCCACGAGCCCGGTTCGGCGGTAGTTCTCAGAGCTGCAGGCTAACTCCGACTGTAGGTCACATATGCCCCTCTAGCCGCGAACGCTCCAAACATCTGTTCCCGGCAGACCATAAATGAGTTCACGTACTCTTTGATTCCTAGATCTTGCATTGCCTTCTGCACGGTGAGGCCATGGGCCGCATTATTGATGCTTTGCTGAACGAAGTCGCTGAGCCTACACAGAAGATGAGCATACTCAGCGCATGCTCCGCAGTCCTGAGAAGGTGGACGCACCTCTGCTCCTGATCCGCGCCGCCTCTGTCTATGCTCCTGACGGCGGTCTCCTGGTCGTAGCGTAAGCCGAACCCGCGGCTTGTGACACCAGCTGGTGCCGGCGAGGGAGACGGTCCACTGCTGCTTGCTCCTCCAAACTCGCCCTCCGGATCGAAGGCTTTCCTCTTCGTCCCAAGGGCAAAAGCATCTCCCAAAAGCGCGAGATAGTCAGGATCCGGCAGAGGCGTCTCGAGACGACGTTTGAGCGGTGTTTGCGATAGCGAAGGCGGACCCAGGGACACGGGCGGCAGAGTCTCAAGCAATGGAGGAGGCGCGGTGGGCACGTTCGGCGAGTAAAAAGCAGGGTTGTCGAGTGCAGCAAGTAGGCGGGATCTTCGCTGAGTTTCCGGTGGATTTGGTGGCTCCGTCATGGCGGCGCGCGTGATGGTGGTAGAAAGCAAGCTGCTCGTCGCGGTCGCGGCTGTGGCGCGCCCCGCGTCGCTTGACTTGGCGCTGGGCCTTACTTATGTAAGCATATTCAAGCACCCGGCGACCGCGGCGGATGCCTCTCACCTCGAACGACTCACTCTCCCATCAAGTACCCCATTCACTATAGTCACTTTGAGCATTGAGCAGCCTGCTTCCGCATAGATGAGACGTAGTTGCATCATGAGGGTCACAGCTAGACTTCCACCGGACAGATTGATCAGCTCCTGGAGAATACCGGGAACCTGCTCCGCGGCGATCAAGTTGTACGTGCACTGTAACTGTGCTATCAAGGAGTTGATTGAGCTCACCCTTTCTTCAGCACTCTGGGTGTTTTCTCAGAATTGTCATACTATTCAGCACGATACATGTCAGACACTCACGAAGAGACTGGCACTGGCACGTTGCCCTGATCATCGGAGGTGCGAACTCGCAGTCTGCAGAGAACCCTGGCAATTCTGACAGCTCGAGTCGTGGGAGGCGGTTGTCTCCATCCGCCTATGCTCTGCGAGTACCGGATACCGACGTCGGTGACAGATGGTGCGGACAACAGACTCCGGTGCTGTGTGGTATGTTGGCATCGTACTGACTATCACGACCGACCCGGACGCTCGTGCGCGACAATCTCAGTTCGTGTGGCAGGTTGGTTGCAGAACATCGCTCATCCGAATATGTTCATCGTGTACGACCCTCGGATGACTCGACGATCAGCGTGCTAGCAACCCGATACGAAGACCGGCACTCGTCGCGCGGCACGCCGTGACGTCCTGCGCACCCAGTCGCGACCATGCCGACCAGTACATACGCTGGTGGACCGCACACGATCTTCCTTACGGAACTGCCCAGGTCGGATATACCCCGAGCGGGTAGGGATGCAGGTAGGCTTGGGTACAGTGAGGGTACGACGGCGTGTACCGGTACTCTTGAGACGCACCTGCGGGTCGACCGTGCGCGGGTCGATCCGTATCGTCTCATAGTGCGTATCATCTCGTTCGCAATGTAAAGGTCGACGCGGCCCGACGTCTGACGCCAACAACCCCAGATCACCGGTCACCAGCCAACTTGTCGAAGGCACTGCCTTCGACCAGGGTATTACCCGTACTTGCAGCTTCGCGGGTAGGGTACAATCGCGGGTCGGGTAGGGGTTGTTCCGGTTCACCGTTCCGTTCACTAGTCTTCCTTACGGGGGACAAGGTATGGTGTTCGCATACATCATCGGTATGCGGCGGCGGCTCACCCCCTGAAAACCTGGTCCTCCTCCGAAGGTGTTGGTACCTCATGTGCATGCTTATTAGGCGGAGGTTCTCACCTTGCGTTCTCCCAATTCGTGCTCACCCTCTGTCCTCAACCAGAAACTGTAGTGGACAAGCATGTCGTCGGCCAATTCCGCTGCCATTGCGCCAGTGGTTGCTGAGTATGGCAATCTGTGAGTTGCTGCATCGTGATGTTGACCCCAATCCCATTGTTCAAGAGGTAGTGCTGACAGAAAATGTATGCAGAAGAACGAACCTCATGTGTGGCCTGGCCCTGACGAGTAAGTAGCGTCGTGATGTTCGTATCTCGAGTTCTCCTAAATGACATTCTCAAAATGGTCGCGATAGCGCTCCTCTCGTACGACGTCATCCTCACTCTAGGTCAAGAATGCCAGTACATCTGGCGCTCGCCGAAGACCTGGGTCTCGCGCGTCCTCTATGTCTTGAATCGATACCCGGTGTTGTTGTACAACATCCTGGGTCTGGGGACAATTCCGCGGATATCAGACACTGTGAGCACAGCCCTTCATTCATAACTTGCGCGCACAGAGCGAACTAACCACGTATCGACAGAGGTAAAGCCCATCCACATGAGCTCCGACCCTCTCATATCTGACGGTGCATTCGCCGGAAGCTGCACTGTGCTCAGCTGGTTCGCCCAGTCCATAGTGATCCTGGGCCTGATAGGGCCTGCCGGTAAGTCCCGTTACTCAATGCAACCACATTCACTGAAGACTTATTCTAGTGTTTACTGCCCTGCGAATCTACGCACTCTCAAGGAAGAACAGAGTCTTGAGCGGGGTCGCCCTGATACTGAGCTTGGCTCCCTTTGTCATCAATGCGGTCAGCCCACTCAACTCTGTGTCGTACGTTGCACAACCCCCGCTGATGGATCCGCCGCTGCAGGCCACAGCATACCAAGACACCCTGCCCATCAACGCACCCGCACCGGTCAACTGCACGGAGTACTCCACAATGAGCACAAACCTACACACAGCGTAAGTGGCTGGCATTTGCAGCGCCGGGACGTCCTCAACGGCACTCAAGCGTAGAGACTGAACCACGACCTTACAGATGTGAGTACGGCGGCTGCAGGCCAACTTCGACCTGCCGTTGACTTGCGTGGACAGTGATCTTTGTCTCAAGGGGGTGCCTGATCCTCGCAGACACTCTCGCCGTCACTGTCACCTGGCGCCAAACACGTCGTGTCAGCATTCACACAGCAAGTACGCGCAGGCCGTCCCTCGAGGAGGTGATCTGGGCAAATGGTGCGTCTGTCATGATTATTGATGCTATGTGGTCACCTCTGAGCTGTCTTCCATGCTTCGTAGGGAGTCTCTACTTTTGGTCGGTTTCATTGCCGCTCTTATGTAACCTGTTTCACGCTGACAGAGGCTTGTCTGTTCAGTACGCTCGTGTCCCTCAATGTGGTGAATTTGGCGTTGGTCATAGCTTCGGTGTGTACCGGTGAAGGGATCACGAAGGAATAGCGACCAATACTGGGACTTTCAGGACGCCATCGCGGTTGGCGGCGGCGGCCCCGCGTCCTCCTACGTCTTGGTATTTGCTGACACGTCAGTGCCTCTTCCTGGATTGTCGCCCTCGCTGATCACCCCGACGAACATCCTGTACAGCTTCTCCTCCATCCTCAACAGCCGCTTCCTGCTCGCTCTCCACGAGACCAATGCGCGGCTGGAAGGCGACGATACGTCCGTCTCCTCGCTCGTCTTCAACATCGATGGCAACGGTAATCCGACCGGGGACGGTAGCGTGCCCGAGCTCCCAGCGTTCCTCGAGCCGCTCGGGGGCTCTATCCACTCCTTTCACAACAACGACGACGACGAGATGAACTCGCTCGAGGTCGCACAACCCTCTCAGAGTGAGCGCGAGTCTGAGCCGGCCCAGGTCGAGGGCGCAGCCGAGGTCGCTGAGGTCGGGATGGAAGCTGGGAGCAGCGGTGGGCACAGTGGGAACCTGGCTTGATACTCGTGTGGCTCCGCATACGCTCCCGATGAGCCCCCTCTCTTGGAGTATTGACTCAACTTTACTTGAACACTTCGGCTTGATCGTCGCGATGATGTGCGCGTGCCATCAACAAGTCCGCGCAATGTTGGTCTACGAGTACGAGGCTCCTGCCCTATTACAACATGCACGGACTACCTCTCGAAAGATCCCCACAGGCTAACCTGCCCGGACCAACCCCAGGATGGTCACCGAGGTACGCGCGCACTCACTGTACGGTGTCAGATGCCGAATACTTTTCCTGACGAGATGTAAGATCTGTAGAAGCTGAACCAGACACGGTTATATATAGGCCACACCCATGACGGCTCGTCCGACTATCCAAAATACATGGACGACGCGCGACGAACTTCACCCACATCGAAGGAGGGCCGGCGGCGCTCCTCGCTGTGCAACCACGTTGCACGGGGACGGGTCGAAGTTGACGTTGGCGACAGAAGGCCTCACTCGCGACAGGTTATTCATGGTACCATCAACAGATTCCGTATCTGTCCGCTATGTTAGCATCGTATTGACGATACCGACAGGCCCGAATGCTCGTGCGCGAGGGTACTGCAGTGCTGCGCGAGTCGGAAATAACGGTCTCACCACGGGTGGCGAGCGGCGCACAAAAGCGGACTGCTACCCTTCGTCCGGGTGCCGTCGGAAGATGTTCATCTTGTTCGACCCTCGACGAGCGTGCTCGGAACATACTCAGGAGCCCGGCACCCATCGGCGTGGGGTGACGACCTGCGCACCCAACTGGGTCCCTGCCGACAGTAGGTGGTACACGGCCCCGGCTCATCGCGACACAACCTATTATTGTTTCTCTGGGTGTGTTGGTACCTCATGTGCATCGCTCAAAAGGCGAGGTACGCGGGTTCCACGCCGCTCTTTTCGTCCTATTCTCAGACGCCCTTCGTCCTCAGCCAGGAATCACCGTGGATAGGTATGGCATCGTCTAGCTTCGCCGAAGAAACCGCACAAGTGATTGCCGCGTACGAGGGCGTGTATGTCGCTGCACACTGCCACCGATCCTCAAGGGCACTACTGACTGACAGTCCGTATGTACAGGACGGTGAACGTGATGTGTACAATTGCGATCGCAAGTAAGCATCCGAGTCATCCCGACGGCGCCTCGTACCTCCTGCTCTGCTGTGACACTCTCACTCTTACCGGCTGCGGTAGCTCTGCTCTCGTACGACGTCGTACTGAACCTAGGTCGGGAATACCAGTACATCTGGCGCTCACCAATGACTTGGTTCCCGCGGATCCTCTACGTGTGGAACAGGTACGCGGTGTTGCTGTGCAATATCCTCTTTCTTGCAACGATTCCACCGATGTCGGACACTGTGCGTATACAGCACTGCCCCACTTACGTCCTGCTCGCACCGATCGAACTCACCGCGACGTGTCGACAGAGGTAGAGCAGATTCCCATGACCTCAACTCGAATCCCGATGTCTGACTAGGCACCCGCTTGAAGTTGCACGGTCCTCTACTGGTTCACTTTATCTACACAGATCCTCAACTTGCTCGGACCTGCCGGTAAGTCGTATTTCTCGACCCCACCACTAAATCCGCTGACGACGCATACTAGCGTTTACCACCCTGCGGATCTATGCGCTTTCGCGGCAGAGCAGGATCTTGAGCGGGCTTGCTCTGGTATTGAGTCTCGGCCCCTTCCTCGTCAACGCCGTGAGCCCTCCCCATTCTTCTATCTGTTTTGGACTGTGCGGCGGCGCAGCCCTAGCTGATATATTCTGCTGCACTGGCAGACAACTGCGTACCAGAAGCCGCCGGTCAACTTACCCGCGCCGGTGAACTGCACGGCGTACTCCACCACGAGCACCGATATATACCTTGCGTAAGTGGTCATCTGCAGCCTCACAACATCTTCGAGGGCACCAGATGGAGACTGACGCATGCGCCGGTAGATGTGCGTATGGCGGCTCGAGGCGTTCGGAACAGGCTGCCGTTGACCTGTCAGCACAGTGACCTCTATCTCGAGGGGCTGTCTGATTCTCGCAGACACCCTCGCCGTCGCTGTCACCTGGCGACAAACACGTCGTGCGGGCAGTCGCATAGCGAGTACGCGCCGGCCGTCCCTTGGAGAGGTGATGTGGGAAAAGGGTGCGCTCAGCATGATGCCTTCTACGTTATCAGGTCTCCCTCTGAACCATCGAACTTCTAACGCAGGGAACTTCTATTTCTGGTCAGCCCCGGGACCGCTCTCAGGCGAAATGCTTCGTGCTGATCGAATGCCTATCCTGCCAGTACGCTGGTGTCTCTCAACGTGGCGGATCTGGTGCTGGTCATAGCCTCGGTGCGTGCCCGCGAAGACGTAAGATGTCCACATCTCATCCGTTTTGAAGATCGCCATTCAGACCGAGGGCGGAGGCCCGCAAGCCTCCTACGTCGTGCTATTCGTTGATCCGTCAGCCCGTCTCCTTGCCTGCCACCTCGCCGCCCTCGCTGACTCTTCCGATGTCCGCCCCGTGCAGCTTTTCCACCATCCTGATCAGCCGCTTCCTGCTCGCCCTCCACGAAACCAACGCGCGGCTGGAGGGCGCGCACACCGGCACGTCCATTTCCTTCAATCTTACCCTCAACGTCGACAGCGACGGCGGCTCGCGGCGCGAGCTGCCCGCGTTCCTCGAGCCGCTGGGCGGCTCTGTCCACTCCTTTCGTGACGACGACGAGCACGTGGACTCGCTCGAGTTTGCGCGACCGTCTACGCAGGAGGAGCGCGGGTCCGAGCCCGAAGCTGAGGACGCGGACGCGGTCGCGACTCCGGTCGGAAGCGAGGCTGGGGGCGGCGGGGACAGCGCAAGCCTGGCTTGATCTTCGCATGATCCCGCTTTGGCTCGGACGAGGCCCCCTTTCTTGCAGTATACAATATCCTCTCTTAGATATGGCGCCGGCGAGATTGGAGTTTGTACGCTTACATGAGGACGAATACACACTCACTCACTCACTCACTCACTCACTCTCTTGGTTCTTCGGTTAGACGATGCTCAGATTCCTATCATGCAGTGCTGTTTCACCGGTCCTTCCACCCCCCTATACCTTATGTATGTTGTTAATGTGCTGAACGTGATACACGGACCATAGAGGGCAGAGACACGCAACCACTGGCAGGCCAGGCTACGTACTTACGCTCATGACTCCCGTTGTTCAAAAAGTTCACGACTCCTCCCTGCTCTCCTCGTTGGCGCATCATGTCAGACTGCGTTCGATGTCGCACAGCGGGTGCGGGCCCCCACATGCCCGTTCGCAGGGACACGCGTACAGACGTGGCCAGGACGTCGCTCGCACCTGCCTTCTCCCCACCTATCTCGAGTCTTGGGAGTCGACGTAGATGCGTGCTGCTAGCCCTCATCTCAGGACTTCAGTTTCAGCTGAGAGACGGCTGGTGCAGCAGACGAGCGGGTCTGAGTATATATGGGGTGGATGGACTGACCGCGCAGGCACTGTGGCGGACGGACGGGCACGCGTTGGACAACGTGCGATGCGTGTGTATGCGAACAGGATATCTAGCGCACCGCACATCGCCCGCGTCGACGTCGTATCCGTGTACCGACTCGGAGGAGACGGTGCCCGCACTGCGCGGGTGGGATGCGGATGTACGAGCTGTCGCTGTAGGGGAACCGAGTGCATGGAACGATGCGACGACGCACCGACGACGCCCCTACGTACGTGGCTCTCTGTGCGCGGCCGGCGTTCATGCGAGGGTCACCCTGTACTCCACTGGACACGTACGCCGGCACCGCGTTGTCGTGTTTGCAAGCATAGAGGAAAAGTTGGCACAATGGGAGCGCGCAATCAAGTGCATTACATAGTAGTGTGGCACGGGCATGGTTGCGGCCGACGTGGACTGCGCCAGCATCGATTTGAGTCTCATCCGGATGTCGGGACTCACCGCCACTACAGTTACTCATCTGGTATATTACTAGAAGACCAGCGCTCCAGACGCCGCCGACGCGCGACAAGGTGATCACAGGCATAGAGGACTGCACAGAAAGAGTCCGAGCGGAGGAAGGCGAGCTACAACTCAGCAAAGCTGCAGACACAGAGCAGACCAGAGAAACCGGGCGCAGCAGCAGCGTACTGTGGGGAGTGGCAATGCCTGCACGGCCTGTGGACCGCTTAGTCACGGCGCTCGCCTTCAGCTGAACCACCGCGACGGTCTTCGCGTGTCGACTGCTCGGCGCCATGAGCGACGACGGACGCGAGCTGGAGCGGCCCTCGCCCTGCACGCACGGACCACCCCTAGGCCCGCCAGTACCCCATCTCCTCCCCCGACAGCCCACGACGATCCCATCACACTCGCGACGACCATGCCACGAATCTTCCACATTCCGGGGGTGATCTTCCTCCTCTGCGCATTTGTGCTCCTCTTCCTCGTCTCCATCTCTCTCCCCTACCTCACCGCCCTCGACATCGCCCGCGTCAAGCTCAGCGGCGACAGCCCTACCGTGGGCTCTGACAGCAATGCGATCCATCAGATACGAGTGAGTACGCATGTGCTCCTGAAGGTCTGCTCGTACTGACATTTCACGACAGTTCGGCACCTGTGGACCTCAAATCAGCACTCTAGACGCGATATTGATATTCATGCGTAGGGCGAACTGCTGGTACGAGGACTCAGACACCCGCGCCTGTAGCACTGCGAATAATGTATACTCCACGACCATCTACGACTCCCAGCACCAGGACTTTGTGACGATCGGTCCCTCCTGGACGCGTGGAGTTGCCGTCCATCCAGTCGGTGAGCCCGCTGTTGTTCCTTGCGCAGATAGCGCGGAGCTGACACCAGTATCACAGCGACGGGTGTGACGTTCAGCGCGCTCCTCCTCTCGCTGTCCACGCATGTCACCTTCACGCTGCTCGCGTTCCTCACCACGCTCCTCACGCTCATTGCCTTTGCGATCGACATTGCGCTCTACGCGTTCGTCAAGCACCAGATGGGCAAGCTCGACGGCGTCTCTTCGAACACCGACACCGCCCCCGGTGCGTCTCTGTTCCCCCCCTTATGAACCTCGCGCATGTGCTGACGGCCTGGCGCGCATATAGAGTTCTGGCTGACATTTGTGTCGTTCCTGCTGCTCTGCTTCGCAGGCTGCACGGTGTGCTTTGGCCGCCGGCGCGATCGAGCGGAGGGCGCGACGACGTACAACTACTCGTGGAAGGACCGCTTCCGCCGCACGCCCCGCTACTGAGGTCTGAGTGTCCCGGCGCATGACGATCGGGACCTTTAGGTCTGTTGCACACGCTCCCCGGTGTCGCGCTTTGATGATCTGACAGTGCGTCTAGTGTCGCTGTTCGCTCGAGTTGTTCGGGGACGGACATGTGTCGTGTATGAACGGTATCTTACACAACCATTGACCATATAGCCTGTCCCGTCGACAGCCTATTGCAACTTCTCCTTGTTACTCAAACGCACGTTCTACCTGAACTGTCTGGAACAACCACCACGATCCAGGCGACGACCAACACGTCCTGTCCGCGCGGCGTGAGCATTGGCTCGCTGGAGTTCCCTGAAGAACCTATGTTTAACGGGTCCTGCATCTACTCCATCGCGTACCCGGACACAATCGATTCGCCCGCACCCTGCCGCTGCGGCCAGTCCAGGTACGACATCACGCACATGTTCTGTCATGCGCTAATCTCCCCGGAGACATCAGTGTACATACAGGGATATCCTGACGGCGTCAGCGCTCATGCGGTCTCTAGCACAGTTGCAGATTCCGACCGTACGACGGACAAGGTGATCACGCTGGACGCATCTCGTCACGAAGCGTTCCTGTCGCAAGGCGCATGCACCTCATCTATCCTAGCAGCCTCTCTGTATCCTGATACTATGTGGGTGTCGCGCGCCCGTGCGATGCTATCATGCCAGTGCGTCGTAGTTGCAACTGATATCGCACCGCTGCTTCGAGGGCGGAAAATCGTGAAATCTGGTGCTGTTCAAGCAACGAGACGTGATACATCGAGCACGACGGCGACACGGGGACGATGGCGACAGGAAGACGATGACGACAGGCAGACGATGGCGACATGGGGGGAACTGGACGGCGAGTCGAGGTGGGGCTCGCGAAGCACCGGAGGATGCTGACGATGCAACGCATCCCCGCGCGGGGAGGATAGTGAGGTCGGTGAGAGACGGTCCGGCGCATGTGAGGTGAGTCCAAGGTAAGATGACCAAAGAAACGTTTCGGCGCTGCGTGGTACGGTTCACTGTACTGCTGTACTGAATATCTTGCGCACAGCGCATCTCGGGCGACAAGCAGTTTGCGAAGCCGCGCAATCCCGTACGTCCGGGTGCAGTTCGATCCCTGAAGATGCTCATCTTGTTTGCCCTTGGGCGAGCACGCTCGCAACGCGATCCGGAGTGCAGCAAGTGTTCAAGTTCGTCGGTGCGGTGTGATCATCCACGCTCTCATCTGCCCCTATGCCTAGGGGTAGGTAGATTGGGGGGTGCCGCGTATCGTGTGCATACCCCGTCGATACGCGGCGCCGGCTCCCAACATCATGACCTGACATTGCTCTGTAGATGTTGGTGCCCCATGTGCATTGCTCAAAAGACGAAGTGCGCGAGCAGCAGGCTCGCCGTGCTGCGTCCCATCCTGTGCGCGACCTCCGCCCTTCGCCAGAACCCGTAGTGGAGAAGCATGGCCTCGTCTAGCTCCGCTGCAATTGCGCAGGTAACTGCCGAATATCAGGATGCGTACGTCACTGCACCTCGACATTGATACTCAGGGGTGCTGCTGACAGGCTATGTATGCAGGACAACGAATCTGATGTGTGGATTGGCCGTTACAGGTAAGTAGCGTCTGACATCTTAAATCTTCCGTTCTCCTGAGTTACACTCGTAATCGGTCGCGATAGTGCTGCTCCTGTACGACGCCGTATTGACCCTGGGTCAAGAATACCGGTACATCTGGCGCTCATCGAAGAGCTGGGTCTCGCGGGTCCTCTATGTGTTGAACAGATATATGCTGTTGTTGAGCTATATCCTGGACCTTGGGTCGATTCCACCGATGTCGGACACTGTAAGCATAACTCACTAACCCCTCGCTCACACAGATTGAACTCACCGCATTTTGACAGAGGTAGAGCCTGTTCACATAATCTCCATCCATACATTGTCTGATAGTGCACTCGCTTGAAGCTGTACGGTGCTCAGCTGGTTCGACCAATCCATACAGATACTGGGCCTGATCGGACCTGCTGGTAAGTATCGCTACTCGACCCAACCGACTCCGCTGACGACTCATTCCAGTGTTCACTACGCTGCGAATCTACGCGCTTTCAAGAAAGAGCAAGATCTTGAGCGGAGCCGCACTGGTACTGAGCATGGCGCCCTTTGTACTCAATGTGGTCAGCCCTCTCAACCCCTCTGTTTAGTATGTTGTGCAACCCTCACTGATGGTTCCGCCAATGCAGGCCACCACATACCAAGCAAACCTGCCCATCAATCTCCCCACACCAGTCAACTGTACTCAGTACTCCACGATGAGCACGACCCTACACACAGCGTGAGTGGCCATCTGCTGCAATGGAGCGTCCTCAAGGGTACTATGTTTCGATTGACCTGTGACCTGGCAGATGTGAGTACAGCCGCTGCAGGCGAACAAGCTGGCATTGACCTGAGTGGACAGTGATCTGCGTCTCCAGGGGCTGTCTGATTCTCGCGGATACCCTCGCCGTCGCTGTCACATGGCGACAAACACGTCGCGCGAGCAGTCACACAGCAAGCACGCGCAAGCGGTCCCTTGAGCAAGTGATGTGGGAAAATGGTGCGTCTCGGATATTTCTTTGATGCGGTGAGGTTGTTCCTGAGTTGTGATGACCTTCTCTATAGGGATCTTCTACTTCTGGTCAGTCTTGTCACTTCTGAGTAGCATGCTTCACGCTGACGGCAGGTTCGCCTGTTCAGTACACTTGTATCTCTCAATGTTGTCAATCTAGTGCTGGTGATAGCATCGGTGCGTGAGCGTAGAATTATGAGATTCTCGAGCAATAGGGTCTAATTCATTTCACAGACCGCCATTGAACAAGAGGCCGGAGGCCCAGCATCCTCCTACGTCAGTCAATTCGCTGACCCGTGAGCCCATCTCTCTGCTCCATCTGTCGCCCTCACTATATACCCCGACAAACCTCTCGTACAGCATCTCCTCCATCCTCAACAGCCGCTTCCTCCTCGCACTCCACGAGACCAACGCGCGACTAGAAGGTGCCAACACGTCCATCTCCTCGCTCACTCTCAACATCGACGCCGATGGCAATCCGATCGGGGACGGCTTGCCCGAGCTCCCGGACTTCCTCGAGCCGCTGGGGGGCTCTATCCGCTCCTTTCACGACGACGAAGACGTGGACTCGCTCGAGTTCGCGCGGCCCTCCGAGTCGCAGGACGAGCGCGAGTCCGAGCGCGAGGGCGGGGCCGACGACGCAGACAGGATTGAACTTGTCGAGGTCGGACTCGAGGCTGGGAGTGGTGGGGATAGCGGAAGTCTGGTCTAGTATTCCTTTTACCCCGCATCCGTTCCTGGCGAGTCCCCCTTCTTGAAGCATGGTGTATGTTAGACGATTCATACCAGTGTTCACTACACTGCGAATCTACGCGCTTTCGAGAAAGAGCAAGATCTTGAGTGGGGTCGCCCTGGTACTGAGCATCATGCCCTTCGTTATCAATGCGGTGAGCCTATCAACTCTGTGTTGTATGTTGCGCAAGCCTCGCTGATGGATTGGGCTGCAGACCACCACATACCAGAGTCCACCCATCAATCTGCCCGCACCGGAGAATTGCACTTTCGACTCTACAGCGAGCACAAACCTATACACTGCGTAAGTGGCTATCTGCGGCATCAGGACGTCTTCAAGGGCACTATACTGAGAATGAACCACAACCTGATAGATGTGAGTCCAGTGGCTGCATGCGAACAAGCTGCCGTTGACCTGCGCGGGCAGTGGTCTGTGTCTCAAGGGGGTGTCTGATTCTCACAGACACCCTCGCCGTTGCTGTCACATGGCGACACACTCGTCGTGCGAGCAATCGCACAACCAGTACGCGCAAGCGGTCCCTCGAGGAGGTGATGTGGGAAAATGGTGCGTCTCGGATATTTCTTTGACGCGGTGATCTCGTTCCTGAGTTGTCATAACCTTCTTTGTAGGCAGCTTCTACTTCTGGTCAGTCTTGTTGCTTCTGAGTAGCATGCTTTACGCTGACACGAGGTTCGCCTGTTCAGTACGCTCGTGTCTCTCAATGTGGCAAATCTAGTGCTGGTGATAGCTTCGGTGCGTGCATGTCAAAGTATGAGATTATCTCATCAAATGGACCTCAGTCACATTGAAGACTGCCATTGGACCAGACGGCGGAGGACCGGCATCCTCCTACGTCTTTGCATTCATCGACCCGTGAGCCCTTTTTTCCCTTGACTCATCCCCCTCACTTATCACCCCGATGAACGTCCCTTACAGAATCTCCTCAATCCTCAACAGCCGCTTCCTCCTCGCTCTCCACGAGACCAACGCGCGACTAGAAGGCGCCAACACGTCCATCTCCTCGCTCACTCTCAACATCGACGCCGACGGCAATCCAATCGGGGATGGCTCGCCCGAGCTCCCGGACTTCCTCGAGCCGCTCGGGGGCTCCATCCACTCGTTCCACGACGACGAAGACGTGGACTCGCTCGAGTTTGCGCGGCCATCCGAGTCGCAGGACGAGCACGAGTCCGAGCGCGAGGGTGGGGCTAATGGCGCAGATGGGATTGAACTTGTCGAGGTCGGACTCGAGGCTGGGAGTGGTGGGGATAGCGGAATACTGGTCTAGTGTTCACTTGACCACACGCTCATTCCCCCGAGTCTCTCTTCTTGCTGTATCGGATATGTTTTCTTGGCTAGGCTTCGGGTTTTCCGATGTAGCGATGTTCTGCTAGACGTACCATGTGCGTTCCCGAATACCCCATCTATGTTGCTCTTGGCTCGGCGGTGAATGTAACAGAGTGATAGAATGGACAGCGAGGGAGGGCCTCCGCCGTCAGGCGTACATTATATCACTCTCCTAGAACAAACAACACTATGCCAGAGTCGTTCCCCGGCAGGCTGCAGCTGGCCCCGTTTCGCGAACTTGTTCGCTCGTCATTCGCATAACTGCACGCCCACGCACGCGAGCTCGCGTCTCCACTACGTGCACCGGCCACACGTTCTTTCCAAAGGCCCGGTATGGGCTCTAGGCTACCACCCGGGCGCTGCTCAGACGGTGAGTGCGCATGCGCGTGACTGTATCCCGCACATCTACTCACTTGGTGTAATACTAGAAGACCAGCGCGCAGGACGCCGCCGGCGCGCAATGGGGTGCGCGTTGCGTAAGGTTTGGGGAGAAAACCGCCGGCCATCGTCTTGCGAGCAGCGAGCTGGTGATACGACGGAGACGATTATGAACAGCTCGCCTTTGAGTCGACATACCACTTGCTTGAGTTGCGGGCGCTGAGCGGAGCGAGTGGGGTGCATCGGTACGTCGACGCGTCGACGCGGCTCGGGCAATGCGGGCGAACACGCATCGCGAGAGCGCGATAGGGGCGAGCTGACGGCGATCCGTGCAGCGCACTCAGTATTAGACGCGTTCAAAGAGGTCGTCCGAGAGTCAGAAATGAGCACATACAAAAGAGGCGGGTGCGCCGAGTGTCGAGCGTCGTATCACGGGTCGCGGACGCGCACATTCCGTAGGGTGCGACGAGCGACCACGGCGTCCTCCAAGCACACGTCCGACGGTGCGTCCACGATACGCCCTCAGCCTGCGTCCTGCACTGTGTCGCTGGCCGCGAGCGTGTACGCCCGTAGTATCCAAGGAGCGACGTGCGCGACAGGTCGACGTGGATTCTGCGCACGACATCGGCACACTTTTGGCCATCTCTGCGTGGGGGAGACGCGGATACATCGGACAGAGGCGGTCGCTGTGGCGGAAGCGAGTTAAAATATATCGGGGAGCATCTCGTTGGGGCGGAGAATGTAGCGACATACCGGTCATGCCTTCAGGTCCACGGCTCTCCTGCCCACCGCTGTGTATGAGGGTGGGAGTTGAGCGCACTACCGCGTCAGGCGGCGATGCGCTGAGCGCTCGGAGGCGCGCTCGTCGCGACCTCCCGATGCGCTCATGTTGAGTGAGATATGAAGTGCTTGCACCTGCCTTGCCGCCGAGGGTGATCGCCGCCAGAGCGCAGAAGGGCCATCGCCGTGCAAGGGGAAGGTGGCATGCACGTCTGCACGCAACTGCTCATATCGGACATGATGAGGTCGCGGGAACGCAGCGTCCGAGAGTAGGGCGCGCTGGGGACCATTAGGCCTGTGCGCCGCGGCTGGCAAGAGCGCTTCTCCGTGTTCAGGAGCGTGGAGAGTACGTCGACGAAGAGGGATGGGACTCGTGCATGGTATCAGCGTGGTGCAGTGGGAGAGCGCCGGCGTTGCGATATGACCAGAACCGCTGAAGGATGCCGGTGTTGGGACCTACTGCTTCGCATGCTGGCGATCGCAAGCAGGGGATAGAGCAGCTTACGGCTCGGCAAGCGCAGAGGGTGAATCATGTCCGAGGCTGAGCGCTGAGCGCTGAGTGCTGGAGACGTTCAGCATGTCACTGCAGCAGCTGCCGCCTGTACATACATGCGTGCCAGGGCAGGTCATGCACGGTACTAGAGTAGGTAGGAGGGCGCAGCCGGAGAACAAAGAGCTCGTAACGAAGAGCAGGCACCCTCGCGGATCACAGACCTAGAAGACTGCACAGAATTCAAGAGTCCGAGCGGAGGAAGGCGAGCTACAACTTGGCAAAGCTGCAGACAGAGAGCAGAGTCTGAGAAACGAGGAGCAGATCTGATGGGCGTACTGGCCAGCAAGCGCGCAAGGCTGCATGACGTCACGCCTTCACGTCTCACGCAGTCAGGCGCCGGCGCTCGCCTTCAGTTAAAGTTTAAACCATCGCGACGGTCTTCGCGTGTCGACTGCTCGGCGCGACCCCCCTAGGCCCGCCAGTCCCCCGCCCGTCCGCCATCTCCTCCCTCGACGGCCATGGCACGAACTTATCTTCCACATCCCAGGAGTGATCTTCCTCTGAGCATTCGTGATCCTCTTCCTCGCCTCCATCTCTCTCCCCTACCTCACTGCCCTCGACATCACACGCGTCATATTCAGCGGTGGCAGCCCTACCGTGGGGTCAGACCGTAATGCGATTCATCAACTGCGAGTGAGTAGACGTGTGCTGGTGAAGGTCTGCTCGTACCGACATTGCACGACAGTTCGGCACTTGGTATGTTCGACCCCATAACCAGTACACTACACGCGATATTGATGTTCTTTTGCAGGGCGAACTGCTGGTACGAAGACTCAGGCACGCGCGCCTACAGCTCTGCGAATAATGCATACCGCACGACCGTCTACGACTCCCAGCAGCAGAACTTTGTGACCATCGGTCCCTCCTGGACGCGTGGACTCGCCGTCCATCCCGTCGGTCAGCCGACCGTTGTTGTTCTTTGTGCAGACAGCGCGGAGCTGACACCAGTATTGCAGTGACCGGCGTGGCGTTCATCGCGCTCCTCCTCTCGCTCTCCACGCACGTCACCTTCACGCTCTCCACGCACGTCACCTTCACGCTCCTCGCGTTCCTCGCCGCGCTCCTCACGCTCGCCGCGCTCATCGCGCTCTACGCGTTCGTCAAGCATCAGATGGGCAAGCTCGACGGCGTCTCCTCGAACACCGACACCGCCCCCGGTGCGTCTTTCGTTCCCCCTAATGTACCTCGCGCGAGTGCTGACGGCCTGACGCGCATATAGGGTTCTGGCTGACGTTCGTGTCGTTCTTGCTGCTCTGCTTCGTGGGATGTACGGTGTGCTTCGGACGCCGGCGCGATCGGGCGGAGGGCGCGACGACGTACAACTACTCGTGGAAAGACCGCTTCTGCCGCACGCCCCGCTACTGAGGTCTGCGTCTAGTGTCGCTGTTCGCTTGAGTTGTTCGGAGACGGACATGTGTCGTGTATGAACGGTATCTTAGACAATCTCTCCTTTGAACCTTTGACCATATCGCCTGTCCCGTCGACAGCCTATTACAAGTTCTCCTTGCTACTCACACGAACGTTCTGTCTCAACTGTGTGGAACAACCACCACGATCTAGGCGACGACCAACATGTCCTGTCCGCGTGGCGTGAGCGTTGGCTCGCTGGAGTTCCCTGAAGAACCTCATCTACTCCATCTCGCACCCGGACACGATCGATCCGCCCGCACCTTGCCGCTGCGGCCAGTCCAGGTACGACATCACGCACATGTTCTGTCATGTGCTAATCTCCCCGGACACATCAGTGTACATACAGGGATATCCTGACGGCGTCAGCGCTCATGCGGTCTCTAGCACGGTCGCAGATTCCGACCGTACGACCGACAAGGTGGTCACACTAACGCATTTCGTCATGCGCTAGCGTTCCTGTCGCGAGGCGCATGCCTCGTCTAATCCAGCAGCCTCTCCGTGTCCTGATACTACGTGGGTGTCGCGCGCCCGTGCGATGCTATCATGCCAGTGCGTCGAAGTTGCGACTGATATCGCACCGCTGCTTCGAGGGCGGAACATCGTGAAATCTGGTGCTGTTCAAGCAACAAGACGTGATACATCGAGCACGACGGCGACACGGGGACGATGGCGACAGGGAGACAATGGCGACACGGGGGGAACTGGACGGCGCGTCGAGGTGGAGATCGCGAAGCCCCGGAGGATGCAAACGTCGCAACGTGTACTCTCCGCACGCGGAGAGGATAGTGAGGTCGGTGAGAGACGGTCCGGCGCATATGAGGTGAGTCCAAGGTAAGATGACCAAAGAAACGACTCGGCGCCGCGTGGTACGGTTCACTGTACTGAACACGCAGACAGCATATCTCGAGCGAGAAGCAGTTTGCGAAGCCGGGCAACCCCGTGCGTGCATCGCATTTGGATCCATGAAGATGTTCATCTTGTTCGCCCGTGGGCGAGCACGCTCGCAACGCGATCCGGAGCGCAGCAAGTGTTCAAGTTCGTCGGTGCGGGTGTGACCATCCACGCTCTCATCTGCCCCCATGCCGGCGGGTAGGTAAAATCTGGCACCCGCACACGGTCTATGTCACGGTGGCAGCGGTGTATTGTGTGCGTACCCCGTCGGTACGCGACGCCGGCTCACAACATCATGACCTGACGTTGCTTTGTAGATGTTGGCGCCTCGTGTGCATTGCTCAAAAGACGAAGTGCGCGAGCAGCAGACTCAGCGTGCTGCCTCCCATCCTGTGCGCGACCTCTGCCCTTCGCCAGAACTTGTGGTGGAGAAGCATGGCCTCGTCTAGCTCCGCTGCAATTGCGCAGGTGACTGCCGAGTATGAGGGTGTGTAAGTTGCTGCCCCTCGACGCCGATGTTTATGGGCACTACTGACAAGCCGTTAATGCAGGATCACGACTACAATGTGTGTACTAGCGGTCACAAGTCAGTAACATCTAATGTCGGCATCTTCTGTTCTTGCTAGCAACGCTCATGATCGGTTGCGATAGCGCTGCTCCTGTACGACGTCGTCCTGACCCTAGGTCGAGAATACCAGTACATCTGGCGCTCACCGAAGAGCTGGGTCTCGCGCGCCCTCTATGTGTTGAACAGATACACGGTGTTGTTGTACAATATCCTGGATCTCGGGACGATTCCACCACTGTCGGACACTGTGAGCATCACTCACTCACCCGTCGCTCGCACAGATTGAACTCACCACGTTTGGATAGAGGTAGAGCCTGTTCACATGAGCTCAATCCATACATTGTCTGATAGTGCACCCGCTTGAAGCTGTACGGTGCTCAGTCATCTCTGGTCCTCCCAATCCATACAGATCCTGGGCCTGACCGGACCTGCCGGTAAGTACGGTTACTCGACTCCAGCGACTCCGCTGACGATTCATACCAGTGTTCACTACACTGCGAATCTACGCGCTTTCGAGAAAGAGCAAGGTCTTGAGTGGGGTTGCCCTGGTACTGAGCCTGGGTCCCTTCGTCATCAATGCGGTGAGCCCACTGTTGAACTCTGTGTTGTATGTTGTGCAATCCTCACTGATGGAGCGGCTGATGCAGGCCACGGCATATCCATACAGCCTGCCCATTAATCTACCCGCACCGGAGAACTGCACGACATACTCCACAGAGAGCACAAACCTACACACTGCGTAAGTGGCTGTCTGCAGCTACAGGATGTCCTAGGGCACTTTTAGAGATTGAACTACAACCCAATAGATGTAAGTCCAGCGGCTGCAGGCAAACAAGCTGCCGTTGACCTGCGCGCACAGTGGTCTGTGTCTCAAGGGGGTGTCTGATTCTCGCGGACACCCTCGCCGTCGCTGTCACATGGCGACAAACACGTCGCGCGAGCAGGCACATAGCAAGTACGCGCAAGCGGTCCCTCGAGGAAGTGATGTGGGAAAATGGTGTGTCTCGGATATTTCGTTCATGTGGTGAGGTCGTTCCTAAGTTGACATCGCTTTCTCTATAGGGAGCTTCTACTTTTGGTCAGTCCTGTCGCTTCTGACTAGCATGCTTCGCGCTGATGGGAGGTTCGCCTGTCCAGTACGCTTGTGTCTCTCAATGTGGCAAATCTAGTGCTGGTGATAGCTTCGGTGCGTGCACGTTCAAGTATGAGATTATCTCATCAATGGTCCTCAATCATATTGAAGACTGCCATTGGACAAGACGGCGGAGGGCCAGCGTCCTCTTATGTCATCCAATTCATTGACCCGTTAGCCCATCTCTCTGCTCGACTCATTGCACTCACTCATTATCCCGACAAACCTCCCATACAGCATCTCCTCCGTCCTCAACAGCCGCTTCCTGCTCGCCCTCCACGAGACCAACGCGCGGCTGGAGGGCACCAACACCTCCATCTCCTCGCTCACTCTCAACATCGACGCCGACGGCAATCCGATCGGGGACGGCTTGTCCGAGCTCCCGGACTTCCTCGAGCCGCTCGGGGGCTCTATCCGCTCCTTCCATGACGACGAGGACGTGGACTCGCTCGAGTTCGCGCGACCCTCCGAGTCGCTGGAGCGCGAGTCCGATGTGTCCGAGGGCGAGAGTGGGCTCGAGCTCGGGCCCGAGATCGAATTTCAGGCTGGGAGCAGTGGTGGGGGCATCGGACACCTGGCTTGATGGTTTGGGGGGCCCCACGTTCGTTCCGACAAGTCCGGTTTTTCTGCTTGTGACATTTTCTTCGTATTGGTCGAGGTTGAAGGTTCTCTCATGTATACTGTTCCACTGGTCGTTCTGTGCACATTTCATATACCCTACCTATATTGTTTCTTGGATGACCTCGATCTATGTAGGACAGAGGCAATGTCGGGAGTAGATTCTGTCACCCGGCTCGCTGTGTACGGTAGCTCTACCACAACATCCTCGGCCCTGCGACGCACCGCGAGAGCGCGACGCGCACCGCTCTGTGCTTCCTGCCCCCGCGCGACGCCACGTGCCCGTGCAGCGCCTCGTTCACGCAGTGCGGGACATGTCCCCTGAAGTCTCCGTTCCGCGGCGAGCTTAGGGGTCCTGAACGTCCGACGGCGACGGCGGACGGTGAACGCGCACGTTCGGTAGCATACAACGCGCGCGGCGTCCTGAATCTCGGCGCCTCTCTCGCGCGTCGACGTCGTGCTCGCGCACCGTGTCGGTAGACGTGCGGTGCTCGCCGCGGGGAACCGTGCGGGAGTCAGTCACCGCTGTGGGGGGAAGCAGATGGGCACGTCTCAAGAGTGAGCGAATACTGCGGCGACGCACGTACCGGAGACAAATTCGCACCGCCGCTCTCATACATACCACTGGCACTGCGTACGAGCGTGGGCTATCGCGGTCCTATCGTGCCAAGCGGCGAGGTCCGCGCACGCGCGATCCTCATGCGTTTAGGCTGAGGCACGCTCGACAGACGGGTGGCGATCGGGAGTGTCCCAGCGCGCAAAAAGGCGCCGCGGGCGACAATGGTTTAGGGTGCAGAAGAGCCTGCCGCTGCGCGATGTCACGGAGAATCTAGACGGGCGTCGTGCTGCCGATTCGCATGAATCCCGCGGATACGTGTGCTTATGCGCGGATCGTGCTGGATTGCATCGGAGGCGTGCCTGGGAGCCAAGATGCATAGTTGCTGCTTACCGTGTTCGCGACCGTAGACAATCCTTTGGTGTGGCCCGAGGACGGGGTCGAGCGGGGCCGAGTGTAGGGGTGTCGTCCGGGAATGGCAGCGGCGGATGGTAGCAGATGCCGCCGGCGTTGTCACGTTTAGACATGGAAAGGTCGAGGGGTGTGTGCGAGGGGAGCTTGGCGGACAGCGCCCCTCATCCGTTGCGTTGAGCAAGGGCTACTGGCAATGCGATGTGGTAAGCCGAGTCTGCGTCGGGACGGACAGGATATTCACCATACTCAGGAAAGACCCTTCCCGTACCCGACCGCATACAAGCGTCGCTCACAAAGGCGATCGGCGGCACAGGAGGGCAGCGGATCGTAACGAAGGGCTGTCTGGGCTCTGCGGTTGTGCAAGCGGTGCGGAGGGCCAAGGACGCTCGCAGAGTATTTGGGCGTGCGTAAGCATCGGCAGCCTGAGACGGGCCCAAAGTATACGTGTTCCGGCTCTGTTGCGGCTGGAGAGCACAGTTGCGCGAACCGCGAGAGGATCACAACGAGGGCGGTCGGTCCCCCGCGCAGAGGTGGGCGGAAAACGCTTGCGCAGACCTGCGAGTAGCACACGGCACTATTGCGGAGTGTAGCCATGCCGGGGGTCGAGTCGGGCGGAGAGAATGTCATGTGCAATGAGTCGTGTTGCCTCAGCATGTTACGGGACTAGCAGTGAGCGTGGCTGCTCCTCGGGATGGAGGGTAGCGTGTACGCATGCACCGCGTTGTAGGACATCTGCAGCTACGTTGGGCTACTCGTATTCTGAGTCATATAGCCATGGCCTGTGCGCGAGCTCGAACAACTTGAGCCGGGGTCATATGCTGTGGTCGGGGCCTTCCGTGACCGCGAAAACAGTCATCGTAGCAGCACGGCTTGAAGGCTTAGGCAATGGTAGACACGAGCAGCCGCAAGGGCAGAGAATAGGGCGCAGGCGGAGAACAGTGACTCGGACCACTCGCTCCGAGGAAGACAAGAGAGTACGAGCAGAAGAGAGAGAGAGCAAGTCCTGGCAGGCGCGCATTCTACGGCTCAGACGCCTGACGTCACCAGGCAGTCAGGCCTCAGGCGCCGGGAGTCGTCTTACTGTCTTGACCATCGCGTGTCCACAACTCCGTAGCACTCCGTCAATAGACAAAACCCTACTCTCTCTTTCTCTCTAACCTCTACTAGCACTCGGGAATCGGCCTCCCTCACAAGAACGAGAGCGTAGCAGTACATCATCGGGAACACCGCTTGCCGCAGGTGCAGGCCTGATTCACGTGCCAGGCTCGGAGAATATGCGTCAGCTCCCCAGTAGCGAGATGCTGATCTCCTCGTGCGCCGTGCGGTGACCTGCTAGTAAGTGCGAAGACCCAGGCGGTCGCGCCTGCAGCCCTGCAAATAACGCCTACTCCGCCACCCTCTACCACTCCAACCAGCAGGATTCTGTGACCATCGGCTCCTCCTAGACACGCAGGCTCGCTCTTCATTCTGTTGGTGAGTACCGTGACTCTCCTGATCTTCCGTGCACATATGGCGCGAATCTGACGGTGACATCACAGCAACGGACGCGACGGTCACTGCACCGTTTCTTTTCGGCCCCATCGCGATCGTCAAGCACCGGATGAGCAAGCTCAACGACATGAAGCAAACATCGACACTGCTCCCGGTGTATCAAATATGCGCCGCGTTCCTCGGGCTCCGCCAACCCCAAAGCGCGCGCTGCGTGCTGACGATCTGGCGCGCATATAGGGTTCTGCTTATGTTCGCGTTGCTACTGCTGTACTCCGCGGACTGCACGTGGTAGCTCCGGTGTCAGCTCGATCGCGCCGTGGGCGTTCGGACGACCTACGATTACGTGGGCGACGACCGCTGCCGCCGCCTGCCTCTCTACCCAGTATGCAGTACCCAGCGGGTTGTCCTGAGCACGTTCTATTTCATTCCTAGCATTAAAGAAGTCAGCTAACTGCTCGCGACCCGCCTCGACTGCCCGGAACAGCCATCGTCATACAGCCGGGGACCAGCACTTTTGTTCACCCAACGCGGTAGCTGAGATACTAGACCTCTCACATCGACGCTGGCCGGGCGACCTGGTGGCATTTTGTTGAGGCCTGCGCGCGCCCCACCGCCGCGGTCGGCCAAGGTGCGAGATGAATGAGATGTACGTGCACGGCGTCGGTGCTAACCCACGAGCAGAGATCATCGCCATGATATCTTGACGGCGTCAGCGGACGCGATTGCAATAGCCCCTAAACGGCACGCATATCTCAGCCAGCCGTATGAACGAACAGGCGGTCATGCTGAATGCATCGCGTCGCGAAGCATTCTGGCCGCGTGCCGTGTGCGTCGTCTATTCCCGGAGCCTTCCCGGACCTGACACTCAGACGTCCCGCACCTGCGACGTTTCCGTGTGCCGGAGTTGCAGCTGTACAACATCGCATGGTTGCTCTCCGGGCGCAGAATCTGCACACATCGAAGCATTGTAGGTGCTGGAGGAACAAGGTGGGGCGGGCCGGTGGCCGTTCTCGTCCGCATGCGTGTACGCCGTGTCGGTTTTGCGCGGGCAGCAGGCTTTCCCGTTCGTGATGCCTTTGGGATGCCAGTGTAGTAGCGTGTGTTCACTACGCGAGGATAGGGTACAAACTGTTGAACTTCCGTTGTTCACGATACCCTGCGGTCGTCTGAGATCCTAGACGACCGCTGGTCCGCGGTTGTCTGAGATTCGAGACGACCGCTGGTGACCGGATCCTGCGGTCGTCTGGGATACCAGACGACCGCTGGGAGCCAAAATCTGCGGCCGTCTGGGACACCAGACGACCGCTGGGGACCACACGTACGAGACTCTACCGTGTCTACGGCTATGCCGGACCGGGAGTGGCAGTGTTAGTGGCCGTGCGTCTACGATACGCACGGCATGGACATTCTTACTTACCATATACGTACATTCTTTTGTTTTGTACTTACTTGTCATTCTGCCATCCCTACATATGGTTTCTGGTACGTTCTGCGATGCTCCAGACTATTCTAGACATGTCTGGACAGGTAGCATTACTCATCCTAGGACTCTTTGACTCATTGTCGATTATGCTCCCTTACTCATCGCTCAGTCAGCGTCCTCTGGACGTCATATGCTCTCTTACTTTATGCTGATTCATCGTCCTCCTCCTGTAGTATATAAGGAGGACTCTGCAGGCCTCTGCTCTTCAGTCGTTCTCTCACAGACTGAAGAGTAAGTCCCTCGTTACCTATGCCTTACTTACATGTTACTTACTAGTACTTGTAGCCTCTCGTTGTGCGGCTTACAGGTACAGTACTATGCAATCACAGTCGTTCTCTCACAGACTGAAGACCTCTCGTTGTGCGGCTTACAGCCTTCCAGGTTCATCGTGCACACAGCAAGTCAATCATCGCGCTTCCCTGAACCGTTCTGGATCCCACAACAGCAGAGCCTCTGGTTCTTGATTCTGAAGAAGAAGTCGACGCCACTCTCGACAACTCCTCTTCTTCAGGAGTCCTCCTCATCGACTGCTCGGGCCTTCCCCACTTCTACGACCAGGACGATCGCGTAGATCGCCACTACGACGACAGTTGGATTGAGTGCGATCACTCTCCCTGTCCTAATCGCTATTATTCAGGAGTTGAACCTCCTGTACCTGGTCCCTGGGCAGTCCCTACAGAACCATCTCAGGCTCCGCTTCCTCAGTCTGCTTCTCCATCTCCATCTCCTTCTCCTCCGGTTTCTCCAGTCCTCTCGCTATCTCCTCCAACTCCTCCTCTCCATCTAGACTTCAGCGAGGACTTCACCGACTCTCCCCAATTCTTTCTACTCGCCATGGGAGACGTCAAACCGGATTCCGTCCCTGTCCTCTCTTCGGCCGCTCAGTATGCGGACTGGGCCTCGAAGATGAAGGGCTACCTGATGTTCGCGCAATGCTGGGATGTCATCGCTTCCAGCGATACCCCTCCTACCGACGGCGATGACGCCAAGGAATGGAAGAAGCACAACGGGCAAGCTTGCGGTCTAATCTTCATGCGGACCAGCCCTAGCTTCCATTACCTCCTCGAGACCAAGACGACCACTACTGCCGACGGCACCTCCTCCTCCAAGGCTGCTACCCTCACTGCCAAGGAGATGTGGGAGGTGCTGAAGGACAAGTTTGGGAAACCGAACTCGGCGCACGTCTGGGGTCTATTCGAGACTCTCATCGGCGAACCTCGCATGTCGGATCAGCGCTCACTCCAGGACCAGATGAGTCGGATCGTCACGCGCATCCGCGAGATCTCGACCAACGGCCTCGAGTTGAAGGAGAACATTCAGGCCCTCATCCTCCTCTCCAAGGTCCCGGACTCCTATCGGTCCATGATTTCTGCGCTTATGGCCACGACGGCTCTCGACAAGATCACCGTCGACGTCATCCTCGAGAAGACACTCTCTGAGGAGGCTATGCGCAAGACCGGTCAGTCCGCCGCCCGGATCTCCAAGACCAAGCCCAAGCCGACTGGTCCTTGTGGCCATTGTGGCAGTCCGACGCATCACGAGTCGACTTGCTACAAGAAGCACCCCGAGCTTCGTCCCAAGGGCAATGGTGGGAGAAAGAAGGACAAAGGGAAAGGAAAGGACACTTCGAATAACCATGCTCACGTCGCCGCCCCCGCTGCCAATGTACTTGTAGCTGAGTCTGTAGCTGGCGAGTCCTCTGTGGCCGCCCCAATGCACGCTTCTTTCTATGGCGCGGCTAATGCCGCAGGTGTGAAGCTCACGCGTTGGCTTATGGACTCTGGCGCGTCTCAGCACGTCACCTTTGACTTCGCCGACTTTGCTACCTACAAGGCCTACGACAATCCTGTCTGCTTCAGCACTGCTGGTAGCGGGAGCGTCGTCAATGGTCTAGGCGAAGGTACAATCAACGCTGGGACCGTCATCGATGGGGTTAAGTGGAACATCACGCTGCCAAATGTCTGCTACGTCCCTAAAGCATCGACGCGGCTGTTTTCCACCGGCACCATTGAGCGTAACGGTTATTCTCTCTTCCAAGGAGACGGGAAGATGACCATCTTCGACAAACTGCCCAAGGGCTCTGTCGTTCATGGTGCTACGATTTCTATCCCTGGACGTAAAGTCCTGGAGGCGTGCTACCAACCGCGTTCTAATCTCTATGAGCTTGAGCTCGAGATTGCGGACAGTCTTAAGCTCGACCTTCACGTTCGTTCGTATAAGACCTGGCATCGTCGCTTCGGACATGCAGGCAAGGAAGCCATCTCCAAACTTCCTAAGAACGTGAAAGGTGTTGACGCTGTCGATCCTGCGGATGTTGAACCCTGCGAGGGATGCGCCTTTGGCAAATCCCATCGCCAACCCTTCTCTCCTTCAGATAAGCGTGCGAGCGAAGTCCTTGAGCTCGTTCACACTGATCTGGACGGACCTATGCGTACTCGCTCAATCAACGGCTACTCCTACTTTGCCGGTTTCATTGACGATCATTCCGGTCTCGCTCGTGTCTACTTCCTTAAGCACAAGTCTGACGCTTTCCGTGCGTTTGACGACTACAAGGCGTGGGCTGAGAACCAAACCGGAAAGAAGATCAAGCGAGTCCGTTCGGATCGAGGGGGGGAGTACACGTCAAAGGAGTTCACCGATCATCTTCGCAAACATGGGATCGAGCATCACAAGACTGTAGCCAAGTCGCCTCAGCAGAATGGACGCGCAGAGCGCTGGAACCGTACCGTCGTCGAGAAGGCCATGTCCATGCTGCACCAAGCTGGACTCAGCCACGGTTTCTGGCAGCTAGCCGTCGAGGCCGCCGTCCATATCTACAATCGTCAGCCCATGCGTCGCCTTAAATGGCGCTGCCCCATAACTGTCTGGGATGGGACCGTCCCCGACGTGTCCTACTTCCGAGTTTTTGGGTGCAAAGCATATGTTCACGTGCAGAAGTCAGAGCGCGCGGGGAAACTCGACAAGAAGGCTGTCGAGATGATCTTCGTGGGGTATGAGGCTGGTTCAAAGGGGTACAAGTTTTGGAACCCAGCCACCCGCTCAATCGTCGTGTCTCGCGATGTGACATTCGACGAAGAGTCTTTCCCTGCACGTCAAATTTCCGGCAATCGTCCAGTTACCCCTGACGATAGTCCGTTCCCAGAGTACAGCGAGTCGCCGGACGACGCCTCCAATGCGGACTTCGACGACGTCCTTCCTCACCTACCTCTTCCTGATCCTCCTCTTCCTGAGGATCATGAACGTCCACCCTCTCCTCCACCTGCTCCTCCAGCTCCAGCCCCGGAGCCTGCTCCTGCCATGCCTGAACGTCCTCCGACGCCTCCACCAGTCCCACCTCCTCGTCCTGCCCACCAGCGCCAGCGTCACCAGCCAGTGGGAGGTCCTAGCATTGCTCGCGACCGTCCTCGTCGTGAGAATGTCAAGGTACCTGAAAGGTATAAGGACAGAGTCTCGCTCGTGTCTACTTCCTTAAGCACAAGTCTGACGCCTTCCGTGCGTTTGATGACTACAAGGCGTGGGCTGAGAACCAAACCGGAAAGAAGATCAACCTGCCATGCCTGAACGTCCTCCGACGCCTCCACCAGTCCCACCTCCTCGTCCTGCCCACCAGCGCCAGCGTCACCAGCCAGTGGGAGGTCCTAGCATTGCTCGCGACCGTCCTCGTCGTGAGAATGTCAAGGTACCTGAAAGGTATAGGGACAGTGTGTATGGCGACCTACCTCCTGCTCAGGTAGAAGCGGAGATTGACGATGACGGCGAACAGCAAGCTGAGACGCTTCTCGCTTTCCTTGCTGCCTCTCAGTATAAGGCGGGCCTACCGAACAACCATCGGGAAGCCATGCGTTCGCCTGACGCTGAAAAGTGGAAGCTTGCTGAGCAAAAGGAGTACAATTCCCTCATCGAGAACAAGACCTGGATTCTCGTACCTCGCCCTAAGGACCGGCAAGTCGTCGCCAATCGTTGGGTGTACGACATCAAGCACGATGGCCGGTACAAGGCTCGCCTCGTAGCCAAGGGTTTTACTCAGGTCTGGGGGGAGGACTACAACGAGACGTTCTCGCCAGTTGCTCGCTTCGAGTCCATCCGTTACCTCTTTGCGCATGCCACGCTGAATAATTGGTATTCGGAAACCATGGACGTCGAGACTGCGTTCTTGAACGGCGACTTGGACCAGGTGATCTACATGGAACAACCTGAGGGTTGGGCTGTACGCGGCAAGGAGAACTACGTCTGTCTACTGAAGAAGGCTATCTACGGTCTGAAGCAGGCGTCTCGCCAGTGGAACATCAAAATCCACCAGTCTCTCCTTGACCTGGGATTCGCTCGGACGTACTCTGATGCCGGAGTCTACGTATATCGGCGACAAGGGGGGGATTCCGTTACGATTGTCGTACTCTATGTCGACGATCTACTCATCTTCGGCGACCGGCCTAAGCATATCAAGCAGGTCAAGGACACGTTGAGCTCGCAGTACAAGATGAAGGACTTGGGACCAGTACAACGTTTTCTCGGTCTACGCATCACGCGTGATCTCCGTGCTCGCACCATCGAGATCGACCAGACCGAGTACATCCAGTCCGTCCTCGAGCGTTTCAACATGGCTGACTGCAAGCCGGCTCGCACCCCTCTCCCTGCAGGCGCGGTTCTGGAGCAATCCGACCACCCACCAGCCACCGATGCTTTTCGGAAGCGCTACCAGAGTTTGATCGGCAGTCTACTCTACGCGCGCGCACGCCGCGCTGAATAACTGGTTTTCGGAAACCATGGACGTCGAGACTGCGTTCTTGAACGGCGACTTGGACAAGGTGATCTACATGGAACAACCTGAGGGTTGGGCTGTACGCGGCAAGGAGAACCACGTCTGTCTACTGAAGAAGGCTATCTACGGCCTGAAGCAGGCGTCTCGCCAGTGGAACATCAAAATCCACCAGTCTCTCCTTGACCTGGGATTCTCTCGGACGTACTCTGATGCCGGAGTCTACGTATATCGGCGACAAGGGGGGGATTCCGTTACGATTGTCGTACTCTATGTCGACGATCTACTCATCTTCGGCGACCGGCCTAAGCATATCAAGCAGGTCAAGGACACGTTGAGCTCGCAGTACAAGATGAAGGACTTGGGACCAGTACAACGTTTTCTCGGTCTACGCATCACGCGTGATCTCCGTGCTCGCACCATCGAGATCGACCAGACCGAGTACATCCAGTCCGTCCTCGAGCGTTTCAACATGGCCGACTGCAAGCCGGCTCGCACCCCTCTCCCTGCAGGCGCGGTTCTGGAGCAATCCGACCACCCACCAGCCACCGATGCTTTTCGGAAGCGCTACCAGAGTTTGATCGGCAGTCTACTCTACGCGACTCTTGGGACGCGCCCCGACATCGACTTCGCCGTCACGCGCTTGTCCAAGTTCAATGCCAATCCGTCCAACACGCACTGGGAGTATGCCAAGTACGTTCTTCGTTACCTTCAAGGTACGAAAGACTTCCGGTTGCGCTACGATGGGTCGACGAACGACGGCCTTGTGGGTTTCTCTGACTCAGACTGGGCTGAGGACCGCGATGACCGGCACTCTACATCCGGCTTCGTCTTCACGATGGCAGGCGGTACCATTTCATGGTCATCGAGGCGTCAGCCTACTATCTCCCTCTCCTCGACCGAGGCGGAGTACAAGGCGGCTTCCGACGCTTGTCGTCAGTTGGCGTGGCTGAGGACGTTCGGTGACGAACTCGGGGACGATACCTCTCGACCGACTCCCCTGTGTCTTGACAACCAGGGATCGATCTTCCTTGCAGTCAACCCCGTGATCGACCGACGTACCAAGCACATAGAGATCCGCTACCATTACATTCGGGAGCAGGCCGAATTGGGGAGCGTTGACATCTTCTATGTTGCCACCGAGGATCAACTCGCTGATGCCCTCACCAAGAACGTGCCCTTCGCCATCTTGGACCGTTTCAGACGGGGTGTTGGCTTGGTGTCCTCCGCATCTTGAACGAGTGGGAGTGTTGAACTTCCGTGTCTACGGCTGTGCCGGACCGGGAGTGGCAGTGTTAGTGGCCGTGCGTCTACCATACGCCGGCATGGACTTTCCTACTTACCATATACGTACATTCTTTTTGTTCTGTACTTACTCGGCATTCTGCCATCCCTCCATATGGTTTCTGGTACGTTCTGCGATGCTCCAGACTATTCTAGACATGTCTGGACAAGTAGCATTACTCAGCCTAGGACTCTTTGACTCATAGTCGATTATGCTCCCTTACTCATCGCTCAGTCAGCGTCCTCTGGGCATCGCATGCTCTCTTCCTTTACGCTCGCTCATCGTCCTCCTACTGTAGTATATAAGGAGGACTCTGCAGGCCTCTGCTCTTCAGTCGTTCTCTCACAGACTGAAGAGTAAGTCCCTCATTACCTATGCCTTACTTACATGTTACTTACTAGTACTTGTAGCCTCTCGTTGTGCGGCTTACAGGTACAGTACTATGCAATCATAGTCGTTCTCTCACAGACTGAAGACCTCTCGTTGTGCGGCTTACAGCCTTCCAGGTTCAGAGTTCATCACAAACATCGGTGAGAGATCGTCCGGTGCATGCGAGGTGAATCCACGGTAAGATCATTAGATCCTGGTGCTGTGTTGTACGATGCATTGTACTGACCACGTCGACAGCAGCGACGATCTCATCGCGAGATGCGAACAGCTCCAAATCACAGGCCCGTATCGTTCGTACGAGCGCGGTTCTTTCGACCATGATGTTTGTCTCGGCGTGTCCGCGATGCGATTGTAATCCAGCAGCCGTCAGCGCGGCGCGACGACGCGCGGTCCCAACTGCGCCCATGCTGACCAGCAATGAAGTCAAGCAACCGCGCATGACCTCTTGTTCGGGGGCGATGGCGTACTGTGTGTGTACATCGCCGGTTCGCGGTCACGGCTCAACACCGTACGACCTGCTCCTTCTCCGGGAGTGTTGGTGCCTCATCTGCATTGCCTATAAGGCGACCAAATTCATCTTGCGCTCTGTCATCCCGTGCTCACCCTCTGTCCTCTTCGAAACCTGGGATCCGTGGTGGGTAAGCATGTCATCGTATAGCTCCGTTGCAAATGCGCAGCTCATTGCCGAGTATGAGGGCGCGTGAGTTGCCATACCTCTACATTGATGTTCTGGGGCGCTACTGACGGGCCATTTGTGCAGGATAACGGATGTGATGTGCACATTGGCCGCGACATGTAAGTAGTGGCTTGACATCTCGGATCTCCCGTTCTTCTGAGTGACACTCGTAATCGGCCGAGATAGCGCTGCTCTTGTACGACGTCGTCCTGACCCTAGGTCGAGAATACCAGTACATCTGGCGCTCACCGAAGAGCTGGGTCTCGCGGGCCCTCTATGTGTTGAACAGATACACGGTGTTGTTGTACAATATCCTGGATCTCGGGACGATTCCACCAATGTCGGACACTGTGAGCATCACACTGTGGGAAGGAAGAACATTTTTAAGAGGTGTTACAAACATTGGCCTGAAAACACTCCGAGAAGGTGTTCAACACATTTTCGAGGAGTGTCGGGCGAAAATGTGCTGAACACCTCAAGTGGACATTTTACGGTGTTTTGCACACCGATTCATGGTGTGCATAACAGGTGCTTCCACATTTATTAGTGCTGTTGTGCGCCGTACGCGAGGTGTTCCTGACCGTGCTGTACATCGTCCAGAACAGCGAGAATCGGTGTTTTGTACATTCTCGGGAAATGTTCTTCACACCGCGGTGTGCATTCAATCATACTACCGCGTGCTTGCTCGCGCGACCATTTGAACCATAGCATGCAACATTATATACATACACGTACGATAATACACATACACGGCCCCCACGGTCGCATACATCAGGAAACCACTCGTCTGCGAACTTCAAGCTGAAAGCCATGCGAAATATCGGATGCCCCCCAAAGTCTAGCAAGAGAACTAGACGGGAAAAAGTAGTGTAATGCGTGCTGCTTACCTCTCGGTTGTAGTTCGACGCTTACTTCAACTTGACCGGTCCGGGTCCTGCTGGCAGGAGGCGGCTGGAATCAAGGAAAAAATTGCCCATCGCATAATGTGAGCTATAATGTCGCACCTGGGATATTGCGCGTCGCGGAGGAGGCGCTAAGCCGTCCTGGGAGCGCGTGCGGTCCGACCTGGCTGACACGGCGTTCGGCGATGCCACCAGCGGTTTCTTGCACTTAGTGAGACTCTTGGAACGATCTTGGATGGGTAAAGCACCTATTTATAAGACGAAGTCATGGGAGAGCGCGCATATATGCGCATTGACTCACGTAGGTCGCAGCCTTCATGGAGCACACGGGTGAATAACCCCATCCCAGCCTTGTCAAAGAGGTAAGCGGGGTGGGCGCACTACCAGGAAGACGTGCACAAGGGAGCTTAGACACAGAGCGAGGAGGAGGGAGATGGTGGTGGTACGAGGTCAAGTTGTGAAGCCCACTGAGGAGGCAGCACGCGACAGCAATATCTCTGGCTTCCAGATGACGTCATAAGAATTGCCCAATATAGTGCAGACATGCCCAAATAAGGATAGTCATAGACGCCCGCTCGCCGTCCTGCCGCCTGCGTGGATGTGAATCGCGGCGACTCAACAACCTCCTCGCTCCTCCTGGCACCCGGTTATTCTGCCTCCTTCCACAGCCTTGTGAAAATGATGAGTGGTGTATCCAAGGTATATCATCTCACTAGTGAAAGTAGAGAAATTGATTCTGTCTGTTGAGACCGTGACGCAAATCGGTAGTGGACCGAAGTAAAACAGGTGTGCACTGGTCTATAACCTCGTCGGGCTTCCCAGTTCGAGGACCAATGGGGTAAATTCATCTGGGTGTATGGGAGATGATATATACAATTGGAGGGGCCGCCGTGGTGGCGAACACCTCCAGAAAATGTTACTGCAGGAGGTGTGCGGAACAGCTCCTTGACCACACACCGGGAAGAGGTGTTGGAAACACCGAGATATATTGTACATTTCTCAGAAGTGTATACAAAATCGGTGTTCTAAACACCTATTCGGGCGCTGCAGGTGTTCTATACATGGCAAATCGGTGTAAATCCTTCCCGCAGTGATCACTCACTCACCCGTCGCTCGCACAGATTGAACTCACCACGTTTGGATAGAGGTAGAGCCTATTCACATAAGCTCAATCCATACATTGTCTGATAGTGCACCCGCTTAAAGCTGTACAGTGCTCAACTGGTTCGTCCAATCCATACAGATCCTGGGCCTGATTGGACCTGCCGGTAAGTACGGTTACTCGACCCAACCGACTCCGCTGACAATTCATACCAGTGTTCTCTACACTGCGTATATACGCGCTTTCGAGAAAGAGCAAGATCTTGAGTGGGGTCGCTCTGGTACTGAGCCTGGGTCCCTTCGTCATCAATGCGGTGAGCTCACTTGACTCTGTTGTATGTTGCGCAAGCCTTGCTGATGTATCGGCTGATGCAGGCCACGGCATATCGAGAGAACCTGCCCATTAATCTACCCGCACCGGAGAACTGCACGTCATACTCCACAGAGAGCACAAACCTGCATACTGCGTAAGTGGCTATCTGCAGCATCGGGACGTTTTCAAGGGCACTGTGCAGAGACTCAACTACAACCTGATAGATGTGAGTCCCGCGGCTGCAGGCGAAAAAGCTGCTGTTGACCTGCGCGGACAGTGACCTTTGTCTCAAGGGGCTGTCTAATTCTCGCGGACACCCTCGCCGTCGCTGTCACATGGCACCAAACACGTCGCGTGAGCAGTCACACAGCGAGTACGCGCAAGCGGTCCCTCGAGGAGGTGATGTGGGAAAATGGTGTGTCTCACATATTATGTTGATGTTGCGAGGACATTCCTGAGTTGTCATTACCTTCTCTGTAGGGAGCTTCTACTTCTGGTCAGTCCTGTTTCTTCTGAGTAGCATTCTTCACGCCGACAGGATGTTTGCCTGCTCAGCACACTCGTATCTCTCAATGTGGCCAATCTAGTGCTGGTCATAGCTTCGGTGCGTGCTAGTAATAGTTTGTGAGATTTCTCGTCAATTGGACCTCAATCATACTGAAGACTGCCATTGAACAAGACGGCGGAGGGCCGGGGCCCTCTTATGTCCTCGTATTCACTGACCCGTTAGCCCATTTGTCTGCTCGACTCGTTGCCCTCACTAATTATTTTGACTTACATCCCGTAGCATCTCCTCCATCCTGAACAGCCGCTTCCTCCTCGCCCTCCACGAGACCAACGCCCGCCTGGAAGGCGCCAACACGTCCATCTCCTCGCTCACTCTCAACATCGATGCCAACGGCAATCCGATCGGGGACGGCTTGCCCGAGCTCCCGGACTTCCTCGAGCCGCTCGGGGGCTCCATCCACTCATTTCACGATGACGAGGACGTGGAATCACTCGAGTTTGCGCGGCCCTCCGAGTCGCAGGACGAGCGCGAGTCCGAGCACGAGGGTGGGGCTGAAGACACAGATGGGATTGAACTTGTCGAGGTCGGACTGGAGGCCAGGAGTGGTGGGGATGAAGGAAGTCTGGTCTAGTGTTCGTTTTACTTCGTGTCCGTTCCCGACAAGTCTCTTCTTGCTGTACTGGGTAGATGTTCTTGGTCCTCGAGTTCAACAAGGCTCCGCGTCGTTCCATGTAGTGCTTTCCCATCGGATGTTCCATGTGCGCCTCTAAGACCCTATCTATTTGTGTTTCTGGGATGACCTCAAACCGGGGTGATATAACGAGCGCTGAAGGAAGCATCCCGCTGACCGGCGTACAAATATCGTGTTGCTCTACTAGTACATCCAGCGCTACGTCCGAGTCGTTCCTCTCGATCTCACCCAACTCCTCGACGCGATGTTCGTACGTCCAGGACTCTGCCCCGCGGTCTCCCCGACTCAGCGCACGCTCGGTGCATGTGAGCCGAGTGCCCGCGGATGCACATTCAGCACGGGAACGGGCACCATCAGCGCATTTCTTCCCAAAGCGCTGCGTGGGCTCTGGACTACCAGCCAGATGCTATTCAGACGATGAGTACACGGATGCGTGGCTGTACTTTGTACGTCTACTCACCCGGTGTCTCTCTAATACTTGCTCTGGCAGCCCTGCGCATCTTGCCTCTTCTACCACCATTTACGAAGGTGACGTCGCGTATGAACTTTGTGAACATTTATCCCTGCTGAGCGCGTAGGGTGGCTGCCCGTCTCTCCGGTGAGCTCTTCCGGTCACATTCCGGGTATACAATGCAGAGTCGACGCCGACACTGATGTCTCAGCGACGGGCGTGACGATTATCCACGTCTGCGCTCGCGTCGAGCACGCTGCCTCGCCACTTACCCTCATCGCGTGTTGGAGAGACATCACGCGCTCATCAAGCACCAGCCTGAGACGGGTAAGCTCGACAGCGTCTCAGCGAACACCGACGCCGACACTATCCCCGGTGCGTCGCTGCGCTGCCTTCCCCATGCATCATACCAACCTCGTGCTGCATGCTGAGGATTTGGCGCGCATAGAGGAATCTGGCTGATCATCCCGTTCCTCTTTGGACTGCACAATACGCTTCAGGAGCCCGCTCGACCGCGCCGAGTGCACGACGACGAAAGCGTACTCGTGGAAGGTCCTCTTCCGCCGCCGTGCCGCCTACTGTGAACACAGAGTTATCTCGCTATTCACGTAGTATCTCGATTGCCCGGGCGATCTGCAGCTCCCGTCCTCCCTGCGCGAGCGTTGTGATCCTGAAGCTCTCGGACACGTCGGCGCTGCTCAGAGGACGACTCGGCATTCTCTGAGGCCCTGGATGTCCTCGGCCGGGTACCCAGACACTCTTTGCAGGCACCGCGCAGACAGCGCACCCCCCCGGCCGAGCGTCGTTCAACTTCACGCAGTGCAAGGACGCGTCGTCCGAGGTCCCCTCGCGGCAGTGAGACGTGCGGAGTTCCATGAGCGTCAGCTCCTGTTCGTACGACGGCGAGGGATGCGGAGTGGGGGTGTGTATCGTGCCGCTCGCGGCGAGCACGCCTGTCCCGCAGCGTGCGACGGCGACGAGCGCGGCGCCCTCGTGCCTTGCGCATCTCCCGCGCCAGGACGTCATGTCTGCGCGCACTGTTCACGTAGGCGCGGCGGCCGCAGTGCGGGCGTGGCCCAATCGCGTCCTACGGCTCGATCTTCATGTGTTCAGGCCGAGGTGTGCTCGGATGAGCGAGAATTCACAGTGCGCTCGTAAGCCCGGCCGCTGCGGGCAGCGCTGATCATGGTATAGACGAGCCTGCCGTTTCGGGCAGGGTAGTCGTCAATTTGCATAGGAACGCGCGAACGGCGTACACGCACAAACGGTGCGGATTGGAATGGGACGCGTGCTTCGGAGCCGATAGAAACACGTCGTGTTCGCGCGCGCAGAGACGAGGTTGATACAGCGGGTGTGCGGGGTCGCGTGTAGTCCGGGCATGGTGGTTGCGGATGGCGCACGCTAGACGGCATAGCGTTGTCCTGCCCAGATAGCGGCAGCTCGGAGTACGTGCGCGATGCATTGTTGGCGGACAGCGCCTCCCATGCGTCGTTCTGCGGGAGAGAGTTACCTGGATATGCATTTAGTGAGCTTAGACTGCATAGGCACGGACTGGAAACCCACCATGCCCAGAGATGGCACTGCCCGTACCCGACTACATTCACGCGGCGCGCGCAAACGCGAGCGGCGGAACAGGAGGGCAGCCCCAGATGGAGGGGTGTCCTGGAAATGTCGCCGTACGAGTGGTGGAGGTGGCCAAGGATGCTCGTGCGGATGCAGAGACAGTCTGAAACGGGTCCGAGGTATGCGTACGATACTTCCATCAGCTGTGTTGCGGCCGCAGCGCAGAGTTGCACATACGCGGGGAGCGTCATGAGTGCGGTCGGTCTGCTGTGTATGGTACGCTTATGAAAACTTGGCAATCAGCGCTGTTCCGGTGTGTAACGGTGTTGGGTGTCGAGTGGGTCGGGAAGTACGTCGTGTGCAATGAGTCGCTCCGCCTCAGCATTGCTAAGGGACTGCCAGTGAGCGCGGCTGCAGGATACGGCGTACGGCGCGCACCGCGAAGTTGTCGGACATCTGCGGCTACGTTATGGTGCCGCTACTTGTATTCCGCGTCATCCAGCCGCGAACTGCGCGCGAGCTCGAACAGCTTGAGTCACGGTTGTATGCTGTGGTCGGGGCCTACGAATTCGCAGTCAGAGTGCGCAGCACGGCTTAGGCATGGGCAGGTGCGAGCGGCCACAGTGTGCGCACATCATCTGGTGGCACTGGTAGGGCGCAGGCGGTGAACATACCGAGCGACTCGGACCAGTCACGCCGAGGATGCCGAGAGAGTAGTATACGAGCGGAAGGAAACGAGAGAGAGAGGGGGAGAGCAAGTCCTGCCAGTGGCAGGCGCGTTGCAATCGGCTTGGAAGTGTGACGTCATCAGGCAGTCTGGCAGTCAGGCGCCGGGAGTCGTGCGCTTCAGCTTGACCACTGCTTGACCGTCGCGACGGTTTCGTGTGTCCACAACTCGGCACGACGAACGCGAGGCGAAACTAACCTACCACGGCTCGCACGGACAACATATTCCCTTATGTCAACACACCCAGACCAACCCCCAGGACGGCGATCTCGGCTACGTGCACGACTCGCGTCAAAGGCCGACCATGCCATGAACATACCGCGTTCCAACTTCCAAGATTTTTCTTCTCTCTCGAATCTAGCTCTATGCTCTACCTTGCTGCCCTGCGCATCACACATGTGATATCCAACGGTGGAAGCTCTAGCACCGAGGGCTTGGGCATGAGCAATGCGGCGGTCATCGAATACGCGTGAGTACACATGTGTTCACATGTGTTCACGACGGTGTAGTTAGTACTGACATTAAGGATAGATTGGCCGCCGGTATTTTCACAATCACCAGCAAGAGCTATCTCTACGCGGTTTAAATCGGCCTCCATCATGAGAACGAGAGCGCAGCAGTGCATCATTGGGAACATCGCTTGCCGCAGGTGTAGGCCTGATTCACATGCCAGACGCGTTGAGCATGCTGTGGCTCCCCAGTTGCGATGCTGATCTCCTCGCGTGCGGTGACCTGCTAGTAAGTACCGAGACTCGGGCGCTCGCGCCTGCAGCCCTGCAAAGAACGCCTACTCCACCACCCTCTACGCCTCCAACCAGCAAGTTTCCGTGGCCATCTGCGCCTTCTGGACGCGCAAGCTTGCTTTCCACTCTGTTGGTTGGTACTTTCCTGATCTTCCGTGCACATATGGTGCGAAGCTGACGGTCACATCACAGCAACGGGCGCGACATTCACTGCGCCGTTTCTTGACCCCTCAACGCACATTACCTCCACGCTCCTCGCGTCGCTCACGCTCTCTAGCCACGCTTCACGGCCCCATCGCGATCGTCAAGAAAGCGGATGGGCGAGCCCGAGGGAATGGAGCAAACATCAACACTGCCCCCGGTGCATCAGATGTGCGCCGCGTTCCTCTGGCTCATTCGCCATACCCAAAGTGCGCGCTGCATGCTGACGATCTGGCGCGCAAATAGGGCTCTGATTATGTTCGCGTTGCTGTCGTTGTACTTCTTGGACTGCACGCGGTGCCTCTAGTGTCGGCTCGGCCGCGTGGAGGGCGTTCGGACGACATACGACGACGCGGTCGACAACCGCTTCCGCCGCCGGCCCCTCTGCTCATCATTCAGTACCCATCTAGATCTCGTGAGCCCTTTCTATTCTGTCCCGAGCACTGAAAAGGCCAGCTAACTGCTCGCAACCCTCCTCGACTGCCCGGAACAGCCACCGTGATACAGCCGGAGACTAGCACTGCGGTTCACCGGGCGCGGTAGCTGAGATGCTAGAGCTCCCACATCGACGCCGACCGGACGACCCGGTCGTAGTCTGTTGAGACCTGCGCGCGCCCCACCACAGCGGTCGGCCCAGGTACGAGATTAACTAGATGTACGGGTACGGTGTCGGTGCTAACCCACGAGTAGAGATCATCGCCATGATATCTTGACGGCGTCAGCGGACGCGATTGCAATAACTCCTAAACGGTACGCATATCTCAGCCAGCCGTATGAACCAACAGGTGGTGATGCTGAATGCATCGCGTCCGAGTCGCGAAGCATTCTGGCTGCGTGCCGTGTGCATCGTCTATTCCAGGAACCTTCCTGGACCTGACACTTTGACGTCCCGCACCTGCGACGCTTCCGTGTGCCCGAGTTGCAGCTGTACAACATCGCATGGTTGTTCTCCGGGCGCAGGATATGCACACATCGAAGCATTGCAGATCATGGAGGAACAAGGTGGGGCGGGCCGGTGGCCGTTCTCGTCCGCATGCGTGTACGCCGCGTCGGTTTTGCGCGGGCAGCAGGTTTTCCCGTTCGTGATGCCTTTGGGATGCCGGTCTGGTAGCGTGCATTCACTACGCGAGGATAGGGTACAAAAATCGGTGAGAGATTGACCGGTGCACGCGAGGTGAATCCATGGTAAGATCAACACATTCTCGTGCTGTGTGGTACGATGCATTGTACTGACCACGTCGACAGCAGCGATGAGATCATCGCGGGATGCGAACAGCTCGAAATCACAGGCCCGTATCGTCTGTACGAGCGTGGTTCCTTCGACCATGATGTTTGTCTCGGAGCGTCCGCGATGCAACTGGTAGTCCGGTAGCCGTCAGCACGGCACGACGACGCGCGGTCCCAACTGCCCCCATGCCGACCAGCACCGAAGTCAAGCAACCGCGCACGACCTATCTCTCGATGGCGATGGCGTACTGTGTGCGTACATTGTCGGTTCGCGGTCACGGCTCATCGCCGTACGACCTGTTCTTCCTCCGGAGGTGTTGGTACCTCATCCGCATTGCCTATAAGGCGACCAAACCCATCTTGCGCTCTGTCATCCCGTGCTCACCCTCCGCCCTCGTCGACATCCGGGACCCGTAGTGGGCAAGCATGTCGATATCTAGCTCCGCTGCAAATGCGCAGCTCATTGCCGAGTATGAGGGCGTGTAAGTTACCGCTCCGTGGCATTGATGTTTATACACACTACTGACAACCCATGTATGCAGGACAACGTCTGTCATGTGTATAATCGCGGTCATAAGTAAGTAGTATCCAATGTCCCGCATCTTCCGTTTTTCTGAGCGACACTCGTGATCGGCCGCGATAGCGCTGCTCCTGTATGACGTCGTCCTGAACTTAGGTCGAGAATACCAGTACATCTGGCGCTCACCGAAGAGCTGGGTCTCGCGGACCCTCTACGTGTTGAACAGATACACGGTGTTGTTGTGGAATATCCTGACCCTTGGGACAATTCCACCGATATCGGACACTGTGAGCATCACTCAATCACCCGTCGCTCGCACAGATTGAACTCACCACGTCTTGACAGAGGTAGAGCCTATTCACACGAGCTGAGTCCACACACTGTCTGATAGTGCACTCGCTTGAAGCTGTACAGGGCTCATCTGGTTGTACCAATCCGTGCTGATCATGGGCCTGATCGGACCTGCTGGTAAGTGCGGTTACTCGACCCAACCGACTCCGTTGACAATTAATACCAGTGTTCACCACACTGCGAATCTACGCGCTTTCTAGAAAGAGCAAGATTTTGAGCGGGGTCGCCCTGGTATTGAGCCTGGCCCCATTCGTCATCAATGTGGTAATCTCACTAAACTCTGTGTTGTATGTTGCGCAACCCTCGCTGATGAGATGGGCTGCAGACCACCATATACCAAAGAGATTTGCCCATCAATCTTCCTGCACCGGTGAACTGCACGTCATACACCACATTGAGCAACAACCTATACACTGCGTAAGTGCCTATCTGCAGCATCGGGACGTCCTCAAGAGCACTGTGCAGAGACTGAACTACAACCCAATAGATGTGAGTCCGGCAGCTGCATGCGAACAAGCTGCTGTTGACCTGCGCGGGCAGTGGTCTGTGTCTCAAGGGGGTGTCTGATTCTCGCGGATACCCTTGCCGTTGCTGTCACATGGCAACAAATACGTCGCACAAGCAATCGCACAGCAAGTACGCGCAAGCGGTCTCTTGAGGAGGTGATGTGGGAAAATGGTGCGTCTCGGATATCTCTTTTGATGTGGTGAGGTCGTTCCTGAGTTGTCATGACCTTCTCGGTAGGGAGCTTCTACTTCTGGTCAGTCCTGTTTCTTCTGAGTAGCATTCTTCACGCCGACGTGAGGTTTGCCTGTTCAGTACACTTGTGTCTCTCAATGTGGCAGACCTAGTGCTGATTGTAGCTTCGGTGCGTGCATGTGAAGCGATGAGATTCTCAACCAATAGGACCTCATTCATTTCGCAGACCGCCATTCAACAAGGAGGCGGAGGGCCGGCGTCCTCCTACGTCTATGCATTTATTGACCCGTGAGCCCATCTCCTCGTCTGAGTCATCGCCCTCAATCATCCCCCCGTTGAACGTCCTGTACAGCATCTCCTCCATCCTCAACAGCCGCTTCCTGCTCGCCCTTCACGAGACCAACGCGCGGCTGGAGGGCGCCAACACGTCCATCTCCTCGCTCACTCTCAACATCGACGCCGACGGCAATCCGATCGGGGACGGCTCGCCCGAGCTCCCGGACTTCCTCGAGCCGATTGGGGGCTCCATCCGCTCCTTCCACGACGACGAAGACGTGGACTCGCTCGAGTTCGCGCGGCCCTCCGAGTCGCAGGACGAGCGCGAGTCCGAGCGCGATGTCGAGCGCGGATTCGAGCTCGCCAAGATCGAATTCCAGGCTGGGAGCAGTGGCGGGGACGTCGGGAACCTGGCTTGATGTTTGTATGGCCCCGCGTTCGCTCCCGACAGGTCCTCCTTGCTGTATACGTATACGTTCTGTTTCCCCAGTTCTCAACTGCACCCAAGACTTTGTCATGTAGTTCTGTTCCACCGATCGTCCTGTGCCCGCCTGAGATACGCTATTTATATCGTTTCTTGCATCGCCTCACTCTGGGTAGGATATATGTATATGCGACATTGAGAGTGAACAACCGTCACCCGGAACACTATGTAGCTCTACTAGAACATCGTGGGCCGGGCGGTGGCACGCGCGGACACGCATCATGAGAGGGCGCGACGTGGATTATTCCGTGCTTTCAGGCCCCGCGCGGACACCGCCTCCCCGGGCGGCGCGTCGTGCAAGTTCACGCAGTGCGAGGACGCGTCGCTGTGCAACAGTAGGATGTTCGGAATCTTGCCGGGGTCCTGAATGTCAAGCAGCAGATGGGTGGAGATCTATGTGCGCGCGCCCGGCCGCGGTGGGCGACGATGATCAGGGTGCAGAGGAGCCTCCCGACGCGCGATGTCACGGCGGCGGAAGCGCACGAGGTTCACCCCGCCTGTATGCGCGCGTCGCGTGTGGCTGTCGAGTGGCATGAAGCACGCCAAAATGGCGTCCATGCGCGGATTTGCTGGAGCGCATTGGAAGCCTGTCCCGGTGCGGATAGAACCACTTCGTCGTGTTCGAGAGCGCTGAGAGGGTATGAGCGCAGCGGGAGGGCGAGGCTGAGTGCGGGGGGTGGTCCGGGCATGGCGGTGGCGGATGGTGGGAGGCAGCGGCCGGCGCTGTCATTATCGGATAGGGACAAGGAGGATGTGCGCGCGATCGACGGCGGAGTTCACATCCTGTACGCTATTTTGGCGGAGGGCTGCCTGGAAATGCGATGAGGTGAGCTGTGTGACTCCTGCATCGGCAGGGGCTGGGAACGCACCGGGCGCGACGATCGAACTGCCCGTACCGACGGCATACATGTGGTGCTCGCGAACGAGAGATGCGGCACGGGAGGGCAGCAGACAGCATCTGTCCTAGATACGCCGCCCCGAGTGAGTGAGTGAGTGAGTGAGTGAGTGTGTATTCGTCCTCATGTAAGCGTACAAACTCCAATCTCGCCGGCGCCATATCTAAGTAGGGAATCACTGTTGTGCCCCATCCCTTCCATCAGAATCGCCCCGCACAAGACGCACGCATACACTGGATCCCGAGTACTACTTAGATGCACATTGTCCCCGACAGAGGTACAGAGGGCCAAGAACGCGCGTACAGGCTTCGGGCGTGTTGGTGCGGCAGCAGCAGCTATATGCTGGTCCACAGAATACGGACTCGGACTTCATCCAGCTGTGCTGCGGCCAGGGCACACGGGTGCGCAAACTACGAGAGGAGTATGCGGAGGATTAGCTGTCCAGAGAGAAGAGGATGCATGCGCAGAGTTAGCACGAAGCGGTTTTTCGAAGTGTAACCGTGTCGAGGGCCGAGCTGTGCGGGGAGCCTCACAGCGCCATGCAATACTTCGGAGTCGCTCAGCTCAAGTAAGGACCCGGGCAACTCACCCAAATGTCCGGCCCCGTTAGCGTATTTTCGATGCAGACACTAGAGGCGATTCTCTGGACACACATTCGGACCGGGAGAAGTCATGCGGCACGCGAGGGAAACGAGGAGCTCCCCACCTCGCAGCGCTGAGCCTAGTGCAGACGGAGAACAGAGATCCGCGCTTAGGACGGCCAAAATAGTACAAGAGAATTGAGAGGACAACAAGAGAGAGCACAGCAGCAACTTGCCAGAGAACAGAGACAACGACGAACGAGCAGGACAGCAGAACAGAACGGGCAGCAGACGGCGCGCAGTTGGCTGGGACGCGTGACGTCATGCGTCCCGGGCTCAAGCGCCGGAGCCTCGAGTTTGCATTAATGGACCGACTTGACCAGCGACCGTCGCGACGGTTTGCATCGTCAAGTACTTCCGCACTATTCTGGCCTACGAATACGAGACGGAGCTGCCCTACTACAACGCGCACGGACCATCTCTCGAATTTAGAGATCCCCTCAAGCCAACCCGCGGCCGGACTACCCCCAGGACGATCTCCCGGCTGCATATACAATCGTCGTCGAGCTCGCGTCGGACTTCTGATCACTGGTTCTACCCTCTCTCTCTCGGTCATCGTATACGAGTGAGTGCATGTGTGGTCACGACGGTGTACTTCTACTGACATCTACGAGATTTCGTCAACATCAATGTCTGCACTCGATTCCATGACCCCTCAAATTGATATGTACGCGAATTTTACTGCCTTACCATGATCACCGCAGAACTCAGATTGATAGGCGGCGACCACTTATCGCTACTTGGGAATTGATGGCACAAAGGTCCATATGCTGGACCATCGCACCAGGTAACTACTGCAAGAGCATCTGCTAGGGGACACCGCGAGGACTTAGTACCTCAGGCTCCTCAGTCCCGCCGCATGGTCCATTCCAAGAGCGAGAGCGGAGTAGTACATCCCGAATGCCGCTTACCGCAGATGCAGGCCCGACTCGCATGCAGACTCGCTGAATGCTCTAAATGCGATGCTGATATTTTCGGGTAGGGCGAACCGCCGGTACGAATAGTGTCGAAGACTCGGGCGCCCGCGCCTGCAGCTCTGCCAAAGACGCCCCCTCCACCACCCTCCACAACTCCTAGCACCAGAAATTCATGACCGTGGTCCCTCCTGGACGCGCGCGTTGCGGACTTGCCGCCCGTCCGTCCGTCCGTCTCCTCCTGCAGTTCCGCGCGCATGTGGCGCGGAACTGACATGGAATCACAGAGACGTGCGCAACCTTCATCGCGGTGCTTCTCCCTCTCCTCGCACCTCACCTCCATGGTCCTCGCGTCTCTCTCGCTTCGTTGCCACATCCCACACCGTCACCGCGTTCTCGATCGACGTCGGAGCCACGCGTTCGTCAAGCACCAGATGGCCGCGCGGAGGGCGTGACGAAGCTACCCCGACTGCTCGTAAACGGACTGCTCCCGCCGCTACCCCGTCGCCAGTGATTGCGGATTCTTCTGACGGCACACCGCGACCACTTCGTGTCTCATCAGTCCCCGGGCCCGCCGCAAGATCCAGCACAAGGAGAGCGTAGTGGTACAATTTCGACTGTCTCTTGCGGCCGATGTAGTCCCGCCTCGCGTGCAAGGATTGCTGGATATGCTCTGGCTTATTAGTCGTGATGCTGATCTTCTCGTGTAGTGCGAACTGGTACGAAGAGTCGTCGAAGAGTCGGCCGCCCACGCATGCAGCTCTGCCGCTAATACGCACTCCAACATCCTCTACGACTCCCAGCACTAGGATTCTGTGACCGCGATCGCTCAGGGACGCGCGGGCTGGGCGGTTAGTCCTCTCCTGGTGCTGCGTGCGCATATGGCGCGAAGCTGACGCCAATGTCGCAGCGACGGCCGCGACGTTCATCGTGCCGCTTCTCTCCCTCTCCGTGACAGTCACATTCACGTTCATCGCGTCGCGCAGGCCTCCTTGCCGCGTTCGTCTAGCACCAGATGGGCAAGCTCGACGGCGTCTCAGCGAACCCCGACACTGCCCCTTCACGCTGCACGCTGCCGACGATTGGGCGCGCATACAGGGTACTGGCTGTAGCCGCCGGCTCGACCGCGTGCAGGGCGTTCGGCCGACGCGCTCGACGACCGCTTCCGCCACCGGCCCAGCCCCTGAGTACCCAGTTGGGTGTCCTGAACACCTTCTGATACATTTCAGGCAACTGCAATGTCAGCTAACTGCTCGCCCTGCCTCTACTGCCCGGAATAGCCTTCGGGATACGGCCGGTGACCAGCAGTCCCCGTTCGCCCGGCGCGAGCGCTGATATCCTCGAGTTCTCGCATCCGAGTCAACGCTTAGCCAGACGACCTGGTGGCAGCCTGTTGATGCTTGCGCGCGCTCCACCGCCGCGGTCGGCCCAGGTGCGAGACCAACTAGATGTACATGTACGGTGTCGGTGCTTACCCAGGAGTAGAGATCATCGCCATGATATCTTGACGGCGTCAGTGGGCGCGATTGCAATAGCCCCCGAACGGTACGCAATTTTAGCCTTATGAACGAACAGGTGGTCATGCTGAATGCATCGCGTTGCGAAGCGTTCTGGCCGTGAGCCGTGTGCGTCGTCTATTCCAGGAGCTATCCTGGACCTGACAATGTGACGTCCGCACCTGCGATGCTTCCGTGTGCCGGAGTTGCGGCTGTTCAGTATCGCATGGTTACTCGCCGGGCGCAAGATCTGCACACATCGAAGCATTGTACGTCTTTAAGGAACAAGGTGGGGTGGGTCGTCCGCTTGCGTGTAAGTCACGTCGGCGCAGGCGGTTTTGCGCGGGCAGCAGATGTTTCGTTCACAATGCCCCTAGGACGCCGGGGTTGTAGTGTGCGTCCGCTATGCGAATTGGAGTACTGAAGTCAGTGAGAGATCGTCCGGCGCATGTGATGTGAATCCATGGTAAGATCAACACATCTTCGTGCTATGGGGTACGATACATTGTACTGATCACGTCGACAGCAGCAACGATCCCATCGCGAGATGCACGCAGCTCGAAATCACAAGCCCATAGCGTTCGTACAACCGCGGTTCCTTCGAGCGTGATGGCTGTATTGGCTTGTCCGCGATACGACTTGTAGTCCGGCAGCCGTCAGCGCGGCGCGACGACGCGCGGTCCCAACTGCGCCCATGTCGACCAGCAGTGAAGTCAAGCAACCGCGCACGATCTATCTCTCGATGGCGATGGCGTACTGTGTGCGTATATCGCCGGTTCGCGGTCACGGCTCACCGCCGTACGACCTGCTCTTCCTCCGGAGGTGTTAATACCTCATCCACATTGCTTATAAGGCGACCATACTCGCCTTACAATCTGCTATCCCGTGCTCACCCTCTGTCTTCTTCGACATCTGGTATCCGACGACCGTGGTGGGCAAGCATGTCGTCTAGTTCCGCTGCAAATGCACAGCTCATTGCCGACTATGAGAGCGTGTAAGTTGCCGCATCTCGACATGGATGTTCATACGCACCACTAATGGTCCATGTATGCAGGGCAACAGTCAATATGTGTATAATTGCGGTCACAAGTCAGTAGCAACCAATCTCCCGCATATTCTGTTCTTCCTGGGTGACACTCGTAATCGGCCGCGATAGCACTACTATTGTACGACGTCGTCCTGACCCTTGGTCGAGAATACCGGTACATCTGGTGCTCACCGAAGAGCTGGGTCTCGCGAGCCCTCTATGTGTTGAACAGATACACGGTGTTGTTGTACAATATCCTGGAACTTGGGGCAATCACACCAATGTCGGACACTGTGAGCCTCACTCGATCACCCCTCGCTCGCACCGATTGAATTCACCGCGTTTCTGACAGAGGTAGAGCCTATTCACACGAGCTCAGTCCATACATTGTCTGATAGTGCACTCGCTTGAAGCTGTACGGTGCTCATCTGGTCCTCCCAATCCATATTAGTCCTGGGCCTGATCGGACCTGCCGGTAAGTACGGTTACTCAACCCAACCGACTCCGCTGACGACTCGTACCAGTATTCACTACACTGCGAATCTACGCGCTTTCAAGAAAGAGCAAGATCTTGAGTGGAATCACTCTGGTACTGAGCCTGGGTCCCTTCGTCATGAATGCGGTGAGCCCACTCAATTCTATTGTATGTTGCGCAAGCCTTGCTGATGGACCGGCTGATGCAGGCCACGGCATATCAAAACAACCTGCCCATTAATCTACCCGCACCAGAGAACTGCACGTCATACTCCACAGAGAGCACAAACCTATACACTGCGTAAGTAGCTATCTGTAGCTTTGGGATGTCCTAGGCCAATTGTAGAGATTGAACTACAACCCAATAGATGTAAGTCCGGCGGCTGCATGTGAACAAGCTGCCGTTGACCTGCGCGGACAGTGGTCTGTGTCTCACGGGGGTCTCTAATTCTTGCGGACACCCTCGCCGTCGCTGTCACATGGCGACAAACACGTCGCGCGAGCAATCACACAGCAAGTACGCGCAAGCGGTCCCTCGAGGAGGTGATTTGGGAAAATGGTGCGTCTTGAATATCTCTTTGACGCGGTGAGGTTGTTCCTGAGTTATCATAACCTTCTCTGTAGGGAGCTTCTATTTCTGGTCAGTCCTGTGCTTCTGAGTAGCATGCTGCACGCTGACCCGAGGTTCACCTGTTCAGTACGCTTGTGTCTCTCAATGTGGCAAACCTAGTACTGGTAATAGCTTCGGTGTGTGCATGTGAAGCGACGAGCTTCTCAAGCAATAGGACCTCATTCAGTTCGCAGACCGCCATTCTACAAGACGGCGCAGGCCCACAGTCCTCCTACGTCTTACTGTTCATTGATCCGTCAGTTTTCTCCCCGCCAGACTCCTCTCCCTCACTACTAATCCGATGAACATCCCATACAGCATCTCCTCAATCCTCAACAGCCGCTTCCTACTCGACCTCCACGAGACCAACGCCCGGCTAGAGTGCGCCAACACCTCCATCTCCTCGCTCACTCTCAACATCGACGCCAACGGCAATCCGATCGGGGACGGCTCGCCCGAGCTCCCGGACTTCCTCGAGCCGCTCGGGGGCTCTATCCGCTCGTTCCACGACGACGAAGACGTGGACTCGCTCGAGTTCGCGCGGCCCTCCGAGTCGCAGGACGAGCGCGAGTCCGAGCGCGAGGGCGGGGCCGAAGACGCAGATGGTATTGAACTTGTCGAGGTCGGACTCCAGGCTGGGAGTGGTGGAGATGAAGGAAGTCTGGTCTAATCTTCGTTTTGCCACGCACTCCTTCCCTTCGAGTCTCTCTTCTGGTGGTGTCAAATATGTTTTCTTGGCCAGGCTCCCGGTCCTCTGATGTAGTGCCGTTCCGTTGGACGCTCCATGTGTGCCCCCAAATACCCTATCTATGTTGCTTTTGGCTCGGCGGTGAATGTAACAGAGTGTCGTAATGGACAGTGAGGAGGACCTCCGAGTCCGCCGCCCGGCGTACATTACACTGCTCTACTAGAACAAACACTACTATGCCGGAGTCGTTTCTCAGCAGACTGCAGCTGGCCCCCGTTTCGAGAGCTCGTTCGGTCGTTATTCGCATAGTCGGATGCCCGCACACCCGAGCTGATGTCTCTACCAGTACGCACACCGTCCACACGTTCCTGCCAAAGGCCCGGCGTAGGCTCTGGAATATCAGCCCGCCGCTGCTCAGACGGTGAGTGCGCGTGCGCGTTACTGTATCGTGTACATCTACTCACCTGGTGTTTTACTAGAAGGCCGGCGCCCCGGACGCCGTCAGCGCGCGATGGGGGAGCCGCCAGCGATCGACTTGCGAGCAGCGGAGTGGTGATACGACGGAGTCGATCACGTACGTCCCCTCGCCGCAACACTTGCTTGCATTGCGGGCGCTGAGCGGGGCGGGTTGTGTGCATCGGTACGTCGAAGTATCGACGCGGCTCGGGCGACGCGTGCGATTGCGCATCGCGAGAGCGCGATGGGGGCGGGCTGACGGCGGTCCGTGCACGTAGTGTTGGACGCGTTCCAAAAGGTCGTCCTGCGGCAGTGAGTTGTGCGGGGTCTTGTCAGAGTCAGGATACAGCGCATACAACAGAGGCGCGTGCATCGAGTGTCGAGCGCCGTCCCACTAGTCGCGGACGCGCACATTCCGCAGTGTGCGACGAGCGACCACTGTGTTCTCCAAGCACAGGTCCGACGGTGCGCACATGATACGCCGTCAGCCTGCGTCCTGCGCCGTGCGGCTGGCCGCGAGCGCAGTGTACGCCCCCATAGTATCCAACGAGCAACGTGCACAGCGGGTCTATGTGGTTTCTGCGCACAGCACACGCGTGGCCATCGCTGCGCGGGCGAAACGCGGATACATCGGACAGATGCTGTCACTGTGGCGGGAGCGAGTGAAAATATATCGGGGAGCATCTCGTTGGCGCGGAGAATGTACCGACATACCGGTCCGCGGCTCTCCTACCCGCCGCTACGTACGAGGGTGCAAGTCGAGCGCACTACCGCTTCATGCGGCGATGCGTTCGGAGGGGCGCTCACCGCGACCTCCCGATGCGCTCATATTGAGCGAGATATTGAACGCTTGTCCATGCCTTGCCGCCGAGGGAAATTATGGCCAGAGCGCAGAAGAGCCCATCGCCGTGCGAGGGGAAGGTGGTATCCACGTTTGTACGCAACTGTTCATACACATGAGGACGCGTTGTGATGTCACTAGGGCTGTCAGGGTGAAGGATGCCGGTGTTAAACAAAGTGTGCACATAAGGAAGAGCAGGCACACTCGCAGATCACAAATACAGAAGACTGCAGAGAGATTCCGAGTGGAGGAAGGCGAACTCCAACTGAGCAGGGCTGCAGACAGAGAGCAGAGAAACGAGGAGCAGCAGCTGCAGATCTGATGGGCGTACAAGCGCGCAAGGGTGCATGACGTCACGCGTTCACGTCTCACGCAGTCAGGCGCCGGCGCTCGGTCGCCTTCAGCTATACCATCGCGACGGTTCGACTGCATGCCCTAGCTCAACATGCACGGACCACCTCTCGAAGGATCCCCTTTAGACGGCCCAGCCTACTCCCACGACGATCTTGGCTGCTGAGCGCTGCTTGCAAGCTTCTCATCGAACTCGCGACGACCATGTCGTTTCGTATCGACCGAATCCCGGGAGTGAGTTTTCTCTGCGATCCATCCTGGCATCCACCTTCATGTCATACACCATTGCTCTCGACGTCGAGCGCGTTACGTTGAGCAGTTTCGGCGAGCAGTGCGGTCCTTAGATACGGGTGAGTCAGGTCTGCTTGCACAGGTATACTCGCACTCACATCGTCGATGCCTACAGCCGCGGTGCAGCAGTCAGACCGCATATAGGGACTAAAATTGCTGGTCAGAAGCCTCATACATCCGTACGCCACTACGCGTGCTAGTAGCCTTGCGCATCTGGCCTGTTCTACACCCGTTCACGACACGTTGCCTCCTGTGCGCGTGGGATGGCTGCTCGTCTCGCCAGTGAGCTCTTCCCGGTCGTATCGCGGGCATACAGTGCGAGTCGACGCCGACGTCCCAGCGACGGGCGTGACACTCATCCGCATCCTCGCCCGCGTCGAGCACGCTGCCTCGCCACTTACCCTCATCGCGTGTTCGAGAGACATCACGCGCTCATCAAGCACCAGCCTGAGACGGGCAAGCTCGACGGCGTCCCAGTGAACACCGACGCCGACACTATCCCCGGTGCGTCGCTGCGCTGCCTTCCCCATGTATCATACCAACCTCGTGCTGCATGCTGACGGTTTGGCGCGCATATAGGCCTCCGACTGATCTTCCCATTCCTTCTGCTGTGCTTCACGGACCGCACGGTGTCCCTCAGGCGCCGATTCGACCGCGCGGAGAGCGTCACGACGAATGAGCACCTGTAGACGGACCGCTCTCGCCGCCGTGCCCTTGACGGTGGCCACTATGACCATTTCGCCACTCACGAAGTATCTCGACTGCTGGGGCGACCGGCACCTCTCGTTCTCCCAGCGCGAGCGTCTCGATCCTGGAGCTCTCGGACACTTCGCCGCCGCTCAGAGGTCGATGCAGCATTCTGTGGAGGCCCTGGATGTCCTCGGCCGGGTACCCAGACACTCTTTGCAGGCACCGCGCAGACAGCGCGTCCACGAGCCGCGCGTCGTTCAACTTCACGCAGTGCAAGGACGCGTCGTCCGAGGTCCCCTTGCGACAGTGAAACGTGCGGATATCCATGAGCGTCAGCTTTTGTCCGTACGCCGGCGAGGGATGCGGAGTGGTGGCGTGTATCGTGCCGCTCGCGGCGAGCACGCGCGTCCCGCAGCGTGCGACGGCGACAAGCGCGGCGCCCCCATGCTTTGCGCATCTCCCGCGCCAGGACGTCATGTCTGCGCGCACCGTTCATGTAGGCGCGGCGGCCGCAGTGCGGGTGTGGCCCAATCGCGTCCTACGGCGCGATCTTCATGTATTTAGGACGAGGTGCGCTCGGATGGGCGGGGTTTCACAGTGCGCTCGTAGCACGGCCGCTGCGGGGCGGCGCTGAACATGGTACAGACAAGCCTGCAGTCGCATGACGGTTTGCCAGTGCGGGCGAACGTCGCATGTAGTCGTCGATTCGCATGAGAACGCGCGAGCGGCGTACATGCGCGAACAGTGTGGGATTGCATCGGATGCGTGGTTCGGAGCTGCTAGAAAGACGTCGTCGTGTTCGCCCGCGCAGAGACGACGTTGATGCAGCGGGTGGGCGGGGTCGATCCTCTATCAAGGTGCAGTGCAGGTACGGTGGTGGTGGATGGCACACGCTAGACGGCACCGACGTTGTCATGGCTAGATAGCGGCAGGTGGGAGTGCGTGCGCAACACCTTGTTGGCGGACAGCGCCTCCCATGCGTCGTCCTGCAGGAGAGAGTGTTACCTGGATATGCAAACTGGTGAGCTTAGTTTGCATAGGGACGGACTGGAAACCCGCCATGCTGAGCGATGACGCTGCCCGTACCAGACTGCATATACGCGGCGCTCGCAAACGCGAGCGGCGGCAGAGGAGGGCAGCGGCGCGATGGAGGGCTGTCCTGGAAATGTCGCCGTGTGAGTGGTGCAGTGGGCGAAGGACACTCGCAGAGGCTTCGCGCGTTCGGATTCAACTGCAGACTAGACGGAAGCAAAGCATATGTACTTCCTCCAGTTGTGTTGCGGCCCGAGCGCAGAGTTGCACATACGCGAGGAGCACAAGGAGTGCGGGCGGTCCGCTATACAGAGGGCGGAGGACGCTTGCGCAGACTTGGCAATCAGCGCTGTTCCGGTGTGTAACGGTGTAGGGGGTCGAGTTGGGAGGGGAGCACCTCGTGTGCAATGAGTCGCTCCGCCTCAGCATCGCTACGGGACTGCCAGTCAGCGCGGCTGCTTCTCGGGCTGCAGGATAGGGCGTACGGCACGCACCGCGAAGTTGTCGGACATCTGTGGCTACGTTACGGTGCCGCTACTTGATTTCCAAATCATCGAGCCGCGAACTGCGCGCGAGCTCAAACAGCTTGAGCCGCGGTTGTATGTTGTGGTCGGGGCCTACAAAAGAGTCAGAGTGGGCAGCACGGCTTAGGCATGGGCAGACGCGAGCAGTCACGGTGTACACACGTACATCCGGTGGCACTGGGGTAGGATATGATGCATGATGCATGGGACCGGGGCGCAGCCTGCGCGACTCAGACCATTCTCGAGTTCTCTCCGAGGAAGCCGAGAGAGGTAGTATACAAGCGGAAGGCTGCGGAAAAATACGAGAGAGTGAGAGCAACATCAGCAAAACAACAGAATCTCAGCATACGCATGCAGCGCGATGGGATATATGAATTCCTTTAGAAAGTCAGATAAAGCATGAATACATTATGCATGCACCTTCCTAAGCAGGCTTCCCTATGCAAATATCATCGGGCAATGTAATGTATGCATACTCGCGCCAAGCTCGGGATTGATATGTATACAGTATGCAAACATATACAGACAGTACAATCAGAACTGCAACGCGGAATATCGCGCAACCGATGAGAGAAAGCGAATTTACAGTGATGCATTGAATTTGTACCCCTCAATAATGTACCCGCACTCGTCTTCATCGTTGTCTGACCGCGCGCCCTCGTCCCCTATACCCAGACCAGTCAAGACCTTAGGTTCAATGTTAGAAGTGCCGCTGTCAAGATTGGCCGGCGATCATGTCGTCGGGCAGCTGTATAGTACCACTCTGCGGATCGGCGCAGCCACGTGGCTTTACAATTAAAGACGTTTCGCACGTTTCGAACCTTGTTCCTCTCTCTGTCCACGACCTCCACGACCTCCGAAGTAAGTGGTTGCTGTCGCGCGCGCATATGCGTGCCAACTGAACTGACGCATTCGAGGTAGACAATCTGCAAAACGGACCTCAGCTACACGGAGGACAAGAATGCGAGGGCGCCATGCAGGCTGCCAACCCCGACACCAAAAGGTAAGTCATCACTGCCGCCCACGCGCATATATGCGCATTTTTTCTGACGCATATACATATCCAGGACTAGCCGTCGTCTCGGTACATAGGACTAGCCGTCGTCATGGTACGTGCTCATGACATCAGCTTTTCACACTCGCGCGCGCTCACCACCTCCGAAATCCCGCATGGAAAGCCACCCCGAACGCAACGCGTGCGCCGTCGAGGGCGCGCGCAATGCTGACACTGCACTGTATGTCTGGCATGTCCGCGCCGGAAGCGTCGTACTAATTGCACACTCCCAGGTCCAGGTCCACGTTCCAATGCTTGTCGTCTGATCCTCGCCGCGACTCAGTTCACACGCCTGCCGGGGTCCCCCGTTCTCTAGTCGTATGCTCTAGTTCTATGCGCCTCTCGATCTTGACTGCTGCCGCGCACTCCAGGAATGCTTTGCTACGCTCTGACAGCTCTCTGACGACACTCCTCCCCGCGCATTGGCTTCTCTGTTGTCCCTGAGCCTGCTACACATATATAGGTCTTCGCCTGCTGTACCTAGTGTACAGACAGCTACATACGCTGTACCCAGTGCCCTGCCCTATCAATACAGCTATTTTTGAGCTTTCTAACGCCAATTTAGTCCTGATTGGGCGCTCCGAAGCGCGAGTAAGCGGGTGAGCGCACGGTAAAGCCTGTGTTTGCTCGCCCGAGTATGCATTCCTCTATCCATGCAGACCTCAACAATCAATGAATACAACGCCACATCCCGCGATCTTATGCACCGCAGGGTGGGGTTATGCATAGCTGGGCCGTTTTATACATATCATGAGAGGACCTGTCCTAATATTATGCATACCTCTATCTAGCTGGGGGCGTATGCAATGCTTTGAAGGGTATACATATTTACTCATAAATATACATTGTCGTGTGCACTTTTGCTGATGAAGTACTGGACGGCGCGCAATATTGGGCTCGGACGCATGACGTCATCAGGCAGTCTAGCGCCGGGATTCGTGGGCCTCAGCTTGACCGTCTCGACGGTTAGCGTGCATCCACTACTCAGCACGACGAACGCGAGGCAAAGCTACCCGTGCACGGTTCGCACGGGCAACCTCTCACATATTCTCTTACGCCAGCCTACCCAGACCAACCCCCAGGACAGCGATCTCGGCTGCGTGCACGACTCGCGTCGCACGCCGACCATGCTATGAACGTACCGCATTCCAACTTCCAAGATTTTTCTTCTCTCTTCAATCTAGCTCTATGCTCTACCTCGTTGTCCTGCGCATTACACGCGTGATATCTAACGGTGGAAGCCCTAGCACCGAGGGCTTGGGCATGAGCAATGCGGCGGTCATCGAATACGCGTGAGTACACAATGTGTTCACGACGGTGTAGTGGTGTAGTCGTACTGACATTAGGGATAGTTTGGCCTCCGGTATTTTTACAATCTCCAGCAAAAGCTATCTCTACGCGGTTTGAATTGGCCTCCATACATCATCGGGAACACCGCTTGCCGCAGGTGGAGGCCTGATTCACGTGCCGGACTCGGTGAGTACGCTCTGGCTCCCGAGTCGCGGTGCGGATCTCCTCGTGTGCGGTGACCTGCTAGTAAGTACGAAGACTCGGGCGCCCCTGTCGACAGCCCTCAGGCTGGAAATTACGCCTATTCCACCACGCTCGACGACTAACCAGTAGGATTCTGTGGCCGTCAGCCCCTCCTGGACCCGCAGGCTCGCCCCCCATTTTGTTGGTTAGTACTCTCCTGATCTTCCGTACACATATGGCGCAAAGCTGACGGTGGCATCACCACGACGGGCACGACGTTCACTGCGCCGATCCTTTACCCCACCACGCATGTTACCTCCATGCTCCTCGCATCACTCACGCTCTCTAGCCATGCTTCCCGGCCCCATCGCGATCGCCAAGTGCCGGATGGGCAAGCTCAACGGCATGAAGCAAACCTCGACACTTCCCCCTGTGCATCAGATGTGCGCCGCGTCCTTCAGGCTCATTCGCCAAACACAAAGCGCGCTGCATACTGACGATCCGACGCGCATATAGGGCTCTGCTTATGTTCGCGTTGCTGTCGTTGTACTTTGCGGACTGCACGCGAGGCCTCTGGTGTCGACTCGACCGCGCGGAGGGCGTTTTGACGACATACGATTACACGTTCGACGACCGCTTCCGCCGCATGCCCCTCTCCTCAGTATTCAGTACCCATCTGGATGTCGTGAGCACATTCTATTCTGTCCCGAGCACAGAAAGGGCCAGCCAACTGCTCGCGCGCTGCCTCGACTGCCCGGAACAGATGATCGTCATACAGTCGGAGACCAGCACTGCCGTTCACTTGGCGTGGTAGCTCAGATCCTAGAGCTCCCACATCGACGCTGGCCAGACGACCCGGTCGTAGTCTGTTGAGACCTGCGCGCGCCCCACGGCCGCGGTCGGCCAAGGTGCGAGATGAATTGAATGTACGTGCACGGCGTCGGTGCTAATCCACGAGCAGAGATCATCGCCATGATATCTTGACGGCGTCAGTGGGCGCGATTGCAATAGGCCCTAATCGGTACGCATTTTCAGCCGTATGAACGCACAGGTAGTCATGCTGAATGTATTGCGTCGCGAAGCGTTCTGGTCGTGTGCCGTGCGCGTCGTCTGTTCCAGGGGCCTTCCTGGACCTGACAATGTGACGTCCGCACCTGCGATGCTTCCGTGTGCTGAAGTTGCGGCTGTTCAGTATTGCATGGTTTCTCGCCGGGCGCAAGATCTGCCCACATCATCGAAGAATTGTAGGTGCTGAAGGAGCAAGGTGGTGCGGGTCGTCTGCATGCGTGTAAGTTGGTACCGTGACGTCGGCGCAGGCGGTTTTGAACGGGCAGCCGGTGTTTCGTTCATGGTGCCCCTAGGACGCCGATGTTGTAGTGTGCGTCCGCTATGCGAATATGGGGTACTGAAGTCGGCGAGAGATCGTCCGGCGCATGTGAGGTGAATCCATGGTAAGATCAAGAGATCCTCGTGCTGTGTGGTGCGATACATTGTACTGACCACGTCGACAGCAGCGACGATCTCATCGCGAGATGCAAACAGCTCCAAATCACAGGCCCGTATCCTTCGTACGAGCGCGGTTCTTTCGACCATGATGTTTGTCTCGGCGCGTCCGCGATGCGACTTGTAGTCCGGCAGCTGTCAGCGCGGCACGATGACACGCGGTCCCAACTGCGCCCATGCCGACCGGAAGCGAAGTCAAGCAACCGCGCACGACCTATCGTTCGGGGGCGATGGCGTACTGTGTGCGTACATCGTCAATTCGCGGTCACGGCTCACCGCCGTACGACCTGTTCTTCCTCCGGACGTATTAGTACCTCATCTGCATTGTCTATAAGGCGACCATACTCACCTTACACTCTGTCATCCCGTGCTCACCCTCTGTCCTCTTCGACATCTGCGATCCGTGGTGGGCAAGCATGTCATCGTCTAGCTCCGCTGCAAATGCGCAGCTCATTGCCGAGTATGAGGACGTGTAAGTTGCCGCACCTCGACATCGATGTCAAGGGGTGCTACTGACAGGCCATTTGCGCAGGACAACGAACGTGATGTGTGTATTGGCCGTCACAGGTAAGTGCGTCTTGACATATCTCATCTTCTGTTTTCTGAGCGACACCGTGATTGGTCGCGATAGTGCTGCTCTTGTACGACCTCGTCTTAACCCTAGGTCGAGAATACCAATACATCTGGCGCTTGCCGAAGAGCTGGGTTTCACGGGCCCTCTATGTGTTGAACAGATACACGGTGTTGTTGTGGAATATCCTGAGCCTTGGGACGATTCCACCGATGTCGGACACTGTAAGCATCACTCACTCACCCCTCGCTCGCACAGATTGAATTCACCGCGTTTCTGACAGAGGTAGAGCCTATTCACACGAGCTCAGTCCATACATTGTCTGATAGTGCACTCGCTTGAAGCTGTACGGTGCTCAACTGGCTCACTGAATCCATAGTGATCCTGGGCCTGATCGGACCTGCCGGTAAGTACGGTCACTCGACCCAACCAAATCTGCTGACGACTCATTCTAGTGTTTACTACGCTGCGAATCTACGCGCTTTCGAGAAAGAGCAAGATCTTGAGTGGGGTCACTCTGGTACTGAGCCTTGGTCCATTCATTGTCAATGTGGTGAGCCCATTAACTCTGTCCTGTATGTTGTGCAAGCCTCACTGATGGATTGGGCTGCAGGCTACCACAAACCAAGAAGACCGGCCCATCAACCTGCGCGCACCGGAGAACTGCACGTTGTACAACACAGAGAGCACAAGCCTATACTTTGCGTAAGTGGTTATCTACAGCATCGGGACGTCCTCATGGGCACTGTGTAGACTGAACTACAATCTAACAGACGTGAGTACGGCGGCTGCAGGTGAACAAGCTGCCGTTGACCTGCGCGGGCAGTGGTCTGTGTCTCCAGGGGCTGTTTAATTCTCGCGGACACCCTCGCCGTCGCTGTCACATGGCACCAAACACGTCGCGCGAGCAGTTACACAGCAAGTACGCGCAAGCGGTCTCTTCAGGAGGTGATGTGGGAAAATGGTGCGTCTCGAATATTCTTCGATGCGGTGAGGTCGTGCCTGAGTTGTCATTACCTTCCCCGTAGGGAGCTTCTACTTTTGGTCGGTCATGTTGCATCTGAGTAGCATGCTTCATGCTAACATGAGGTTCGCCTGTTCAGTACACTCGTGTCTCTCAATGTGGCGAATCTGGTGCTGGTCATAGCTTCGGTGCGTGCTAATAATAATGTGTGAGATTGTTCATCAAATGGACTTCATTCACTTCGCAGACCGCCATTGAACAAGAAGGCGGAGGGCCGGCGTCCTCCTACGTCTTTCAATTCATCGACCCGTTAGCCCATCTCTCTGCTCGACTCGTCGCACTCACTTATCACCCCGATGAACGTCCCTTACAGAATCTCTTCCGTCCTCAACAGCCGCTTCCTCCTCGCCCTCCACGAGACCAACGCCCGCCTAGAAGGCGCGAACACCTCAATCTCCTCGCTCACTCTCAACATCGACGCCGACGGCAATCCGATCGGGGACGGCTCGCCCGAGCTCCCGGACTTCCTCGAGCCGCTCGGGGGCTCTATCCGCTCCTTCCATGACGCCGAGGACGTGGACTCGCTCGAGTTCGCGCGGCCCTCCGAGTCGCAGGAGCGCGAGTTCGATGAGCCCGAGGTCGAGGATGGGCTCGAGCTCGCCGAGATCGAGTTTCAGGTTGGGAGCAGTGGTGGGGACGTCGGGAACCTGGCTTGATGGTGTTGGCCCCATGGCCCTACGTTCGCTCCACCAAGTTCATTCCTTCCGCGTAGTACTTTTTCTTTTTCTTGATAACGGTCGAGGCTGAAGGTTCTCTCATGTATACTGCTCCGCTGGTCGTTCTGTGCTCGTCTCAAGTATCCTATTGATATTGTTTCTCGGATCTCCTCGACCGATGCAGAACAGAGGCGACATCAAACGTAGATACTGTCGCCCGGGTCGCTATGTACAGTAGCTCTCCACTACAACAGCCTCGGCCCTGCGATGCACCACGAGAGCGCGACACGGACAGCTCTGTGCCTCCTGGTCGCGTGCGAATACCGCGTCCCCGGCGTGTAGCGCCTCGTTCACACAGTGCGAGACACGTCGCCCGAGATCTGCATTCGGCGGCGGGCTTAGGCGTCCTGAGTGTCCGGCGGCGACGGCGGGTGCGTCGTGCGTCGTATAGCCGACAGCGGACGGTGGACGGGCACGTTCGGTGGCGTGCAACGCGCGCGGTGCGCGGGCGTTCTGCACCTCTCCCGCGCGTCGACGTCGTGTTCGCGTCCGCGCACCGTATTGTCAGACGCGCGGTGCACGCCGCTGTGCGGGTGGAGCACTGCGCGGGAGTAGCCACTAGGGACGGAAGCCGATGGGGACGACATCTCAGGGAGTGCAGACGGTGCGACAACGCACCCACGCACCGACGACGCCCTCGCGTACGCGGCTCTCATACATTTTGCCGTGCAAGAGGGCGCACGATGGCTGTCCTATCGCGTCCAGTGGCTCGGACCGCGTACGCGTGACCTTCTTGCCGCGTCCTGAGGTGAGCTCGGATGGGCGGAGATCGGAAAGCGCCCTTGCGCGCCCAGCTGCCGCGGGCGACGCTAACCAGAGTGCGGGCGATCCTGCCGCCGCACAAGGGACAGCCGGGCCAGTGTGACCGCATGTCGCGTGTAGCAGGCCCACTTGCGTGGGGACACACAGACTCAGGAACGGCGTGCATACCCGAAGTGCTGAATCGGCGCGGCGTGCCCCCGGAGCTGATAGAACCACTGCCTCACCGTGAGCGCGCGCACAGAGGGAGCGTCGGTGCAGCGGTAGTGCGGGGGCGAGTATCGACGTGTGGTTGCGGTATGGCGGCGACGGATGGCGGTAAACAGTGCCGGCATTATGAGGGTCGTAGAGGAGACAGTGGGCGGATTCGGGCGAAAGATGCACTGCGGATAGAGCCTCCCATACGAATGCTTTATGAAGGGCTACGGGCTACACTGTGGCAATGCGATGCGGTCAGCTGAGCCTGCATCAGGACAGAGAGGGATTTGAAGGGCACCATACTCAGCGATGACACTGCCCATGCTCAACCGCATACATGCGATGCTTGCAACCGAGAGCGGCGGTACGGGAGGGCCGTGGAGGAGGGATCTCGGGCCCATTAGTGAGGGCTGCCAGTGCGCAGCGTGCAATCTTGACAGGAAAAATAGAAGAATGCGCGGGGCTCACTCATTACGTTGACAATGAAGGGAGCCAGACTCGGTATCAGCGCGAACCCGCTCACGATCCAGCCTGCCTCGAAAGCGCCTAGATGCGCAGGGTGGTGAATGCTAGTAGTATGCGTCGTCAACGGAGCTGGTGCCAGAGACCAAACAGTAACAAGACTTACTGGCAGCCTGGTCCGAGCAAGTCCGGGATCTGTAGCGACAGAGAAAATCAGGAGAGTACCGTACAGCTTCAAGCGGGTGCCCACTGGCAATCAGATAGTGAGGGCTGAACTCGGGTGAATCTGCTCAACCTCTGTCGATGCGTGGTGAGTCCGACCCAGTGTGCGACTCGGAGCGGGACGTGAGGGGGTTAGACTCACAGCGTCCAACTATATAGGGGGATCGTTGGAATGAGCAGGATAGATTTCACTTTAACACCGCGTACCGGTTCAACGCATAGAGGTAGAGGGCCTGCGGGAACCAACCTCAAGCCATCGGCGGCGGCGGGCCGCCCACGAGCCATTTGGGCGCCTGACAACGCGTGACGTCACGCGTCGCGGCTGATGCGCTGCTCGGAGTGCTCTCCGAGTCGCTCCCTGTCGTTTGACTCGTCTCCAGTGCTGCCAGGTGCTACTATCCTATCCAGCGACTTCCTGCGCGCGGTACTGACACCACAAGTGCGAGTACGATCAAAGCAAGTGTTGGTCTCAACTTTCACGGATCTATTCTCTGCTCTCGACGTTGACTCTGTGCGGGACAACCAGTGCCCGCGCGACGCCGCAACCTCCTCTCTGCATTCCTTATTGCGCCACAGCTGCAACCATTCAGTTCTGCTACAAGCGGCTCAGCGCTGTATGCTCACCGTCTCTGACAAGTACCGTCATCCCCGCGGCCGTCTATACTCGAGATCGGTAGTACCAGGGCTGTATACGTATGTTGATCGAGCCGGGGGCCTTCCTGGACGCACCGGCGCGCAGTTCATCCCGTTGGTCAGCCTTTCCTGACTGTTCCTTCCTCATGCAGGAGGTGGAACCACTATCTCAGTTTTCAGCTCCAGCGTGATGTTCAACGCCCTGCAACTCTCCTTCGCATACATCGCCTTCACGCTCCTCGTGCCACCCACCGCTTTTTCCGGCGCGCTGCACACGCTCACGACGTTTGCGATCGATATAGTATCGCGCTCAGCATGCTTTCGTCAATCACCTTGTCGTACACCGACACCGCCTTCGGCGTTTCGATACGCCGCCCGTCTCATATACCTCACAAACCTTGATTCGCTTGCGGACGACTCAGCACACATACTTACAGGGTCCTGGCCGACGTTCATTTAGAACATAGGTGTGTGGACGGTATAGCCACTAACTACTACTTTGAGCTCTCCCTAACTGCAAACATCCTATCGACAGAGTTGACGTTCCCATCGGCCAGTCTCATCATGTACCCCCGATGGCACTCCACCAGACCTTGCGGGGGTTCGGTAAGCGCGGAGGGTCCCCCTATGGGCAGAGTCTACGCTGAACGATAACAGACACATGCTCCGATCCCTGATGAGGCGTAAGATTTCAAGAACCCCACTCGTCAGCGTGCAAAGGATGCTCCAGATTGCGCTTCCGCGTTTTGCGAAGCCACGGGAACGCGATGTATCCTCAGTAAGGTTTCAGAGCCATACGGTTATAGGTCATATTTTATTGACCACGCCAACAGACGGGATCGGTGGAAGCGCGAGATTGTTCTCTGTCGATGTACTCCACGAGAGTTCCTCCACAGCGAGGCGCTCGAGACCAACCGTGGAATGCCGTTGTTTGGCGCTGAGCTCTTTCCGACACAATACTCGCATCAAGCCTTCGGAGATGTGCTCGCAACGCGGCGGTAGCCTTTAGTACTTTTCGATACGGCGGGACAGTGTTTGCGCGCAACTGCACAGTCCGCATCCCTGTCAACGGCAGGACCGTGGTTATGAACTTTCGACTGACTGCACGCTATCCGTTTTGCGAAGGGCCTCTACCGAAAACGCGGTCGACAGGGAAGCGGCGTCGGCCCAAGGCATAGCCGTGACCCCCGGTTCGAAGGTTCATCATCATTAGACGGTGCTCATAAGAGGTCACTCTGGGGAGCGGTAGCCTATACTGCCCGTATCCTCAGCCCCCTCTTTACTCGTGAGTCCTTGGCCAAAATACGGGGCGGAAAAGTATGTCATCGTCCAGCTTTTCCGTCATTGCGCAGACCATCAATGAAGTGAGCACCATGTGAGTCGCCAGTCTACACCGCGACGTCAACAGGGCACTAATGACAAACCGCGCACGCAGAAGGGCATAGCTTATGTGTGCAATTGCCGCCACCAGTAAGCAGCGTCTTCGGTAATTGTCGCCTTTCACTTCGCTGAGCTCCCATACACCCAATAGTGCTGCTTCTCTACGACACCATCCTGACCCAAGGTCAAGAACACCGGTACATCTGGCAGTCACCGAAGACCTGGGTCTCGCGAGTCCTCTATGTCTGGAACAGGTATATACTTCTGCTGTACTTCGCGCTCGATCTCGGAACGATTTCGCCGGTATCGGATACGGTGAGCACAAGCCTTCCACTCCGTTCCCGCGATCGTGACACCAGCAACTGACAAGAGCTCTAGAGGTACAGCTTGTCCTCGCCGGTTTTTCTTTTGCACCGCCTGATGATGCACGCGTTTGCAGCTGCACCGTGCTCGTCTGGCTCATTCAATCCGTGCAGATACTGGCTCTGGCCGGACCAGCCAGTAAGTCCGTCGCTCGGCCGCGGCGCAGCCAACGTGACTCGGATGCTGACGACCCATGCACTGGCGAGTGTTCACCACCCTGCGGATCTACGCGCTCTCCGAGAGAAACAGGGTACTTGGCGGAATTGCACTGGTGCTGAGCATGGCGCCCTTCGTCATCAACGCGGTCAGCCCCGTCTTCTGCGTACCTCCTCTGGCTCTCGCTGATGCATGCAGGCGCAGACCACCGCGTACCAGCGACTGCCCGTCAACCTCCCCCCACCGACAAACTGTACGTATCTGGACAGGGATAGCGTGAGGCTGTTCATGGGGTAGGTCGCAATTTAATTCTGCATCGCGACCTCGACCTGAGCTTCTCGGCGTCATATCTATCTGGCAGGTGTGAGTATCATGATGGTGCTGGCCGCATAAGAACGAGCTGTTAACGACGCGCGCGGCAGTGAGCATCGCCGCACGGGGCTGTCTGATCGTCGTGGACTCGCTCGCAATCGCCGTCACCTGGCGCCACACTTCGCGTGGGGGAAGACGACTGGCGTCGGCCACCCGGAAGCGGCTGTCGCTCGAACAGGTCATGTGGGGAAACGGTGCGTTCTCCGGGATGTTGTGCATGTCTGCCGCTCGCTGATCTGCTACGTCGTCTCTTGCAGGGAGCATCTACTTCTGGTCCCTCTTCTCTCGCCGCGCCCCTCACCGTGCTGCAGGCTGCAGCGCATGAAGCTGAGAGGCTCGTATGCAGCACACTCGTGTCTCTCAATGCGATCAATATGGCGCTCGTCATAGCTTCGGTGCGTGCTCTGCCCCACACGCGTCCAGCATCCATCCGGCAGAACTCAAGGCGATTCCTGCAGACCGTGACCGCCGTTCCTGAGCAGGGCGGAGACCCGGAGTCCTCGTACCTCCTGTACTTCATCGACCCGTAAGGCCCATGCGCCCCCCCCCCCCGTCCTGAACAGCCGCTTCCTCCTCGCGCTGCACGAGACCAACACCCGGCTCGAGGGCAGTACTAGCGTCTCCGTGTCCTCGCTCTGCTTCGACGCGGACGCGGACAACACCAGCGACGCGCACACACACTGCCAGCAGGGACGGGTCGCCCGAGCTGCCGGGATACCTCCGCCCGCTGGGCGGCCCGGTCCACTCCTTCCACGAGGAGGAGGATGCGGAGTCGGTCGAGTTCGCGCGGCCGGCCCGGGCGCGGGGCGAGCGCGAGTGTGAGCTTGAGGGGGGTGTAGCACCAGTGGCAGATCATGCTGCTGCCAGTGAGGCGGCTATGGGGGAAGTGTCTTGATTTCTGTACCTCCGTCTTCGGGTTTGATTCGAGTCTTACCCAGCCCGCCGGTGCGTCGGCGGAACCCTGTGCTACACGCATATGTTTCTGCAGCGACGCGCGCCATGCATGCGGCCAAGGCTCTTCCTCTCCCGTCCTCTTCGCGCAGGCACAACGCCGGAGTTACGGTGTTCGTATAGAAAGTGCCTTGTCGCATCTCCGAGTCCTCAAATCGAGAAACATGCTGTTGGTTTATTATGCTGATCATGCACACCCGGATAGACTCCTCCAGCGGTTGCACGCCGCGCACTGTTGCCACCGAAGCACGCTGATTCGAGGGCAGTCCGACATAGACGACGGCCCGTTCCAGCATCGGTGAGCGCATCTGGATAACAGTTTGTAGCGCCGACATTCCTTGACACTGTACAGCAGGAACCAACAGCACGGGTGCATCTGCGCTCATGCCGGCATGGCACGGGCGCCAACATTGACCGCCCGCGCGTCCTCCATCTTTCGAAGGGCCTCAAAATCAAAAACGCGGTGTCGACAAAGGCCCCCTGATGCGGAGAGTCGCCAATTCCAAATTCGCGGCGCTCTGCAAGTTGATTCCCGGATAGAGACTCGAGAGCACCCCGAGCGGCGATCCGGATCCCCCACACTCGCGACCCCAGCCCCCCTCTTGCGGTGTGTCCTCAGCCAGGACTCGGTGCGGCGAACTATGTCGACGTCTAGCTCTGCCGCGATGGGGCAAGTGATTGCCCTGTATGAGAGCGCGTGAGCACCACAACTCGATGCAGGCCACTTGAAGGAAGCTAATGACAGGACGTCACCGTTGTAGAAGGACGGCTGTGATGCTCGAAATCGCAATTACGAGTGAGTAGCATCTTCTATGTTGTCGTGTTCCACTTGTGCCCGGAAATGCTGATGCGTGGCCTCGACAGTGCTGCTCTTGTACGACGCCGCCTTGACCCTCGGCCGAGAATACCAGTACATCTGGTGTCCGCCGAAGAGCTGGGTGTCGCGAGTGCTCTACGTGGTCAACAGATATTTGGCGCTCTTCTATAACTTGCTGATCGTCGCGACGATCCCACGGCTGTCGGACACGGTGAGCATACACCTCTTACTACCGGCTGACGCGAAACTAGTCGACTGACGTCCGACAGAGGTAGAGCCGGATTTGGTGCTATACGTCCCTTCGCGTCCTCACAGCTCGTGTGAAGCTGCACAGCGTTCGTATGGCTTATCCAATCCCTGATCTGCCTGAACCTCATCGGACCTGCTGGTGACTCGAAGTGCACCCCTCCACATCCCCGAACCTCGCTGACGACCGCGCTAGCGTTCTCGGCCCTGCGCATCTATGCACTGTCGAAGAAGAACAAGCTGCTGATCGCGATCGCGCTGGTGCTGAGCTCAGTGCCTTTCCTTCTCAACGTGGTCAGCGTGCTCTATCTGCTCTATGCCGCTCCGCTGACTCTATCGCTGATCGATGCATCCACAGACCACTATGTACCTGAAGCAGCCCATCAATCTCCCTCCACCTGTGGGCTGTACGCAGAACACCGCGGAGAGCGTCAGCATGTTCATAGGGTACGTCGGCTACTTTGGGTCCGCCCGACCTCCTCCTGCGTAGTCGATCAGCACTAACGCATGGTCTTGTAGACGTGAGTGAGACGACTGAACGCGGAGGAGTAGTCATTGACGCGTAGGGACAGTGAGTATTACCTCGAGGAGCTGTCTCATCCTCGTGGACTCGCTTGCCGTCGCGGTGACCTGGATCCACACACGTCGGAGGAGCGAATTCACGACAGAAACACGCAAGCCGTCCCTGCAAGAGGTCATGTGGCAAAATGGTGCGCTTCACACGGTTTTTTTGACGTATCGAGCCCGCTCATGTTCATCTGCTGTCCGTTCTTCTCAGGAAGCTTGTATTTCGTGTGAGGCATTTCATGCTATCACCGTGCCATATGTGTTGACCCTGAAGGTCCGTATGCAGCGTACTGCTACTACTGAACGCCACAGATATGGCACTGGTGGCAGCGTCGGTACGTGCTCGCCCCAAGATACCTACGGCGGCTATTGAGCGCGCCTTATCCCTGCGTCCCTAGACCGCCATTGATGTGCACGGCGGGGGCCCGGCGGCCTCTTATGTCCTCCAGTTCATCGACCCGTAAGGCTGTCTTCCCCATTGTCCCTGAATTATATCTTGATTGGCCGTTCCCAACACAGTATCTCCTCCATCCTGAACAGCCGCTTCCTGCTCGCCCTGCACGAGACGAACGCGCGGCTCGTGGACAGCACCACGTCCATGTCCTCGCTCTCGTTCAACTTCAACGACACGAGCGACACGCTTGGGGACTCCGAGCCCGAGTCGCCGGTGCTCGACGGGTATCTCCGGCCGCTCGGCGGTCCGATCTACTCGTTCTACGACGACGACTACGCGGGGTCCGACCTTAACTTTGCGCCGCCGTCGCGGGGCGCGCGCGAGGATGATTTAGAGATGGAGACGGTGAAGAACGCGGGGGTGGTCGTGGGGAGCGGCGAGGTTGTGCCAGTTGTATGACAGTTTCCATTGTCGTTCCCATTCGTCTCAGGAACCGTGATTCCCGAATCCGTTCTCTTGTAATTAGTATAGCCTTGTATCCTCCTCCTCTTGCGCGAGAACCCAGGTTCCATTGATTATTAAGTAGTAGTACACATATCAAAGCCCATTCAGCTCACTGCAGTACTTACTCGTTCATATCGGGACGTAGGAGATCCTGCCTGCGACGCGGCTGAGGCTACGTACCGAAACAAATATATGTTCGACAGCGCATGCGCCAGACCCATGCTGGACGAGAAGTGAGTGACTCTGCGTAATACCGCAGTTTCGACACGGGGAACCAGTCCGAGAACATCGGAGACCCCAGCGCCCGTGAGATCAGATCGGTGCCATCCAACTCTCGGACGTCTCCGAGTCTCCGGCGCTCTCGCTCATGTTCACTCTTCATCACTGCGTACACGAGCGCGACCGTATCTACATAGGTTATCGAAGAACTTTGGATCCATATAAAGTCTTCATCGCGCGCATAGATCAATACCACTTCGATACTGCGCGCACTGGTGGTAGTACCACGGCAAGATCCACTGCTGGAAGACGTGCGGGCTCGTCAAGGACTCCCACAAAGCCTAGCCCAAGATCGTGCGTATCAGGCCTTATACGACGTTTTTCTCTGACGATAGATAACGGTATTGCTTGCCATGCTACAGGCGGCGAGCACCTATTAGCGGAGAATTGGCCCGCGGGTCCTGCTATCACCTGAGATGCTGTATCCGGTGACTCACGATGTACATCGCTACGCTCTTGCGTGCATCAGTGTGTCGACGATCGACGTCCTACTCTTCGCGCTCTACAGGCGTGACGTAGGCGGGGACGTAAGTCCACGCCGACCTTGGAAGACCATCAAGACGGCCTCTGAGTCGCTCTCTACCACGTGGTACGTGCATACTGGTTGCCACGCTCAAGAGGATATTGTGTCTAAGTGAAACTCGTACTTCCGTAGAACAGCGTTCTCGCACCCCCGCGCCACGAGCGCCGAGTATCTCTGGACTTCTTGATGCGCCGGCACACTTCCCTTGCGATGCTATCGTTTGGGCGAGCGCGCACTAGTGCGATGATATCAGATGGACGCTCGAAGTCCTGATGATACGTAGGATCATCCCGCGAACTCAGCTGGTTGGTCGTGCAAAGAGGGATAGCACGAGCACCGCATTGATGGGCATTTCGCTGAAGGTGATCTCTTCTTATCGTCCGTTGTGGGCGTCGGCGACAAAGGAGGTTCCAAGTGGCGCTTCCATGTGTCGCGAATCACGCCGCGCAGGATCTCAGGTACGCTCTATGTTCTCAACCGAAGTCTGCTGTCCATTTAATGGACTAACCGCGCATGAGGCGATAGACCTCCGCCACGGTATACCGCTCAAGGCTCGTTGGTCAAAGGGTACTTCAGCCATAAACGTCGGTCTTGTTCTAGCCTCAGCGAGTGAATTTGAATCACGGTCGCAGCCCTGGTATTCATTGACCAGGTAGGATTCCACAGCATGGGCGCATCTACACTCATGCCGGCACTTGGGCGCTGACTTTGACCGCCCGCGCATCATCCACCTATCGAAGGGCCTCAGAATTAGGGATGCGGCGTTGACGAAGGCATCCTGGTTTGGAGACTCGCCAATTCCAAATTCACGGCGCACTTGACAAGAGACTCAGAGTAGCGCACTCCGAGCGGCGATCACCCTTCACTTGCAACCTCAGCCCTCCTCCACCTGCTGTGCGTCCTCAGCCAGGACTTGGTGCGGAAAGCCATGTCAAACTCTAGCTCTGCTGCGATTGCGCGAGAGATCGCCGACTACGAAAGCATGTAAGGCGCCGCGTCTGGATGCAGATGACCCGGGCGCGAAGGAAGAAGCTGACAGCTCGTCCATGCAGGATGGCGGGGGTGAAGTGCGGAGTCGCGGTAACGAGTGAGTCGCATCCCCTTGACCGTCAAATTCTGCTTTCGCTCAGTAGAAACTCACGCGTGGGCTCGATAGTGCTGCTCTTGTACGACGCCATCTTGAACCTAGGCCGGGAATACCAGTACATCTGGCGTCCGCCGAAGAGCTGGGTCTCGCGAGCGCTCTACGTGTTGAACAGATATATGACCCTGTTCTATAACCTCCTGGCCCTCGGAACGATTCCACGGTTATCAGACACGGTGAGCATACATCCCTTGCTCGCACGAGACAAGGCGGCTAACTGGCATCAGAGGTAGAGCCAAATCTGAATACATATGTTTCCGCACTGCCTAATAGCCTGTATGAAGCTGTACAACGCTCGTATGGCTCATCCAATCTGTGATTGTCGTGAACTTCATCGGACCTGCCAGTACTTACGTTGGCTCCAACGAGACCGAACGTCACTGACGACCGCGCTAGTGTTCACGACGCTGCGGATATACGCGCTATCAAGCAAGAACAAGATACTGGGAGGCATTTCCCTCGTGCTGAGCCTAGTACCCTTCGCTATCAACGCGGTCGGTTGCCTCTGTTTGTATCCCGCCCCCTATTGCTGATGGACACAATTGTAGACCACGGCATACCTGAAACCGCCCATCAATCTCCCCCCACCGGCGAACTGTACGCAGTATACTGCGGAGAGTTTCAGCCTGTTCATGGGGTACGTCGCGTCCCTTGGTCCCCCTGTACCTCCGGCTCAGGCTGAGTAGCCAATTGATACTCACGCATGACCTCCTACAGTCGTGAGTAAGCCGGGGTGGTTCGCGACGGAGCTGTCATTGACGTGCAGAGACAGTCACCGTCGCCTCAAGGAGCTGTTTGATCCTTGTGGACTCGCTTGCCGTCGCGGTGACCTGGCAGCATACACGCCGGAGGAACGAATTGGCGACAGGTACGCGCAGGCTGTCCCTTGAACAGGTCATGTGGGAAAATGGTGCGCACAACTTGATATTCCAACGTATCGAGTTTCCGTGCACAGGCTTACATACCCTCTGTACTCTCTTGCTAGGGAGCTTGTATTTTTGGTCGGGCATCTCTCTCTTGATCACCATGTCGCGCGCGTTGACCCTTGGGCTCGCATGCAGCGTACTGCTCCTACTGAACGCGACGGATATGGCGCTGGTGGTAGCTTCTGTATGTGCTCTCCCAAGGATACCAATGTTTCACGCTGTAGGCCGCAAGCTCATTCTGCTTCTCAGACTGCCATCGATGTGGGCGCCGGAGGTCCGGCGGCGTCCTATGTCCACCAGTTTATCGACCCGTAAGGCAGTCTCCATGATTAGCCGAATACGAGACCTTACTGACCGCGCCGACGACCCTGCTGCACAGTATCTCCTCCATCCTGAACAGCCGCTTCCTGCTCGCCCTCCACGAGACGAACGCGAGGCTCGCGGACACCGCCGGGTCAATGTCCTCGCTGTCGTTCAATGTCAACAATGCGAGCGACACGCTCAGGGACGAGTCGCCGGAGCTTCAGGGATACCTCCGGCCGCTCGGTGGTCCGATCCGCTCGTTTTACGACGACGAGGACGCGGAGTCACTTGACTTTACACAGCCGTCGCAGGGCGAGCACGAGTCTGATATCGGATTGGGAACCGTAGAGAACGCAGGAGCAGTGTAAAGGGGTGGCTATGCCGAGGGGGAGCGCCGTCGCCAGTGATCCTCGATGCAATTTGTAGAATCGGGTGTATTCGTTTTATATACGTCTCTGAAATCAAAGCGGCGTTGCTTGTTGTGGTATAGTTTAGATGCATTGTAGGCGTACTACCCTCGGGCGTTGAGTATCCGAGTCGTAGTACACCACCTGAAGCCTTCCAAAGTATTTCCTAGCTAACAATCTGAGCCATCTGGCTCGACGTTCTTGATTCTTGATTCTTCCGTCAAGTTATCTGGTGGAGTGAAGTGTGATCGTTGGGGTTTACGTTGAAGAAACGCTGTAGCGCCCATGAGATCACATCGGTACAAGGCGCAGGCGCTTCACAAGTCACATCATTTGTTCACTCACTGCGAGTCTCTGCGACCTCCATGGCCGACTGCAACTATCTCGCATTCCCCTCAGTTTGCTACGGAGACTTTGGCATTGCATGTTGAGGCTGACCTTCTGACCTTCAACAGCTCTCGCCGCGTTCGTCAGAAGTCGAAGACCATGTCCACTCACTGGACCCTCTTCTCTGTTCAATAGGTGCGTCTTTCTCAGTTCTCGGCCATGCCGTTGAGAAATTGTTTCTAGCGTTCTGAAGTGCCCATGTAAGGCTCTGTCTCTTGCCACATGACTCGCGCGCTCTATTCTGGGAGTCGCCAATGCATGGCACGTCGACGTATCACCACTACGACAGCATCATCAGCTGCACATCGTGTTCGATGACAGCCGTTGCCAGATTTGAGGACGATTGGCCAGTCGACGGACAGCGATGGTCGTCCGGACGAGAGGGCGGTAAGGTGGGATCTGAGACTTCCCTCAGGGTACCGAGTGCGCCCATCTACGAATGAGTTCAGAGAACTCGCCAGCAGATGGTGCATGTGAGGCGCTTCTAGGAATCGTTCTCAAGGTCAGCGATGCTGTGTTGTAGAAGAGATGCCTTGTGCTGACGCCGTTGGCAGACTCGGGGGCGCGCGATGTTGTCGCACTGCACTCAGCTCGCACAACGCAACCAGCGTGTCGATACTGCCCGACTATGCAGTGCGCCCACGCGGGAGAACCTGTGAAGCACATGAAATATGGAGAGCGCAGCTCGTGGTTCCACGGTACCAGCTCAAAAGTAATGACTCTGCACTGCGCCCAAGGTGATTCTAACAGTTGTGCATCCTTCAAAAGAGGACGATCCAAATAGCGGTGACCCCTGACCTCTGACTCACTTCCGCGATACTCGTCCTCTGCCCGCCGTGGGACGTCAACCTTCACACTGAGCAGGGAAAGATGTCGACTTCCGAGTCGAGCGCCCTTGCTGCGCAAACAGTCTCCGAATACGACGCTGCGTATGTCGCCCGTCGGGATCTATAGTCGAATAGACACAACTAACGAACTGCCTGTGCAGAACAAAAGATCTGACATGTACTATCGCAGTTACGAGTAAGTAGCATCTTGTCAATCGATGCCTTCTGCTCCGCACTGATTCATCTGTGGTCGCGATAGTGCTGCTCTTATACGACATCGTCTTGACGCTGAGGCAAGAATACGAGTACATCTGGCGCTCGCCGAAGAGCTCTTTCTCGCGACTCCTCTACGCGTGGAATAGGTACATGATTCTGTTCTTCAGTGTCCTGACCCTTGGGACGATTCCGCCGCTATCAAACACAGTGAGCACATGTCTCCTACTCTCGTTTCACATTCACCGGATTAACAAAACGTCAACAGAGGTAGAGTCTACTTCCATGAGCACAAGCCCTAATCTGAATGACAGCGCACTTGCGTGAAGCTGTACAACGATCGTTTGGCTCAACCAGTCCGTATATTTCCTGAATTTCCTCGGACCTGCCAGTGCGTACGTTCCCCGCCGAACATGCTCGAAACCGCTGATAACGCACGCCAGTGTTTACCACCCTGCGAGTGTACGCGCTCTCAAAGAAGAACAGACTCTTGGGCGGGGTCGCACTGGTGCTAAGCCTGGCTCCATTCATTATCAATGTGGTCAGGCCTCTCCATTTTGTATGTCGCTCGGCTCTCGCTGATGCATACAGTTGCAGACCACCGCATATCAGGAGGTACCCACCAATCTCCCTGCGCCGCTGAACTGCACGAATACGGTCGCGGAAAGCACAAGCTTGTACATCGGGTAGGTCCTCAATCCTCAGTCGATCGGAAATTCCTACGTGATTGTCGGTACTGACGTCTAACGTGATAGCTGTATGTATCACGATTGTATGCGGCCAGGCTGCTATTGACCTTCCAAGACAGTGCTTGTTACCTCACGGACCTGTCTCATTCTCGCGGATACACTCGCCGTCGCCGTCACCTGGTGCCAGACACGTGCGGCGACCCAATTGACGATAGCGACGCGAAAGCGGATGTCCCTCGAGCAGGTGATGTTGGAAAATGGTGCGCTTACCTGGTACTGCGCGTGCGTTGAGCTACTTGCTGATATGTCATATTGTCCACGCAGGAAGCATATACTTCTGGTTGGTCGTCCCTTGCACAAGCGCCAGTGATGCTTCCTTATCTGAGAGTTCCGTCGGCAGCACACTGGTGTCTCTGAATGTCGTGAATATGGCGCTGGTTATAGCTTCGGTGTGTACTCAGCAAGTGGTATATGTGAATATTGTTTAGTGGAACTCTGACCTTTTTGAAGACGGCCATTCAAAGAGGAAGCGCGATTGGGCCGGCGGCCTCCTACCTCACACTCTTCATAGATCCGTGAGGTCGCTCTCTCGGTCGCACTTATCGCTTTTGCTCACTGTTTCGGTGAAAATCCTGCCCAGGATATCATCCATCATGAATAGTCGCTTCCTTCTCGCCCTGCACGAGACCAACGCACGGATGGAAGGCGCCAACATGTCTATATCCTCGCTTTCCCTCGACGTCAACAGCGGCGGCGACCCGGCTGGCGACGGCTCTCCCGAGCTACCGGATTTCATCGAGCTGTTCGGGGGCCCGATCCATTCGTTCCATGACGAAGGGGACGTGGAGTCGCTCGAGTTCGCGCAGCCGTCGCAGGGCGAACACCAGTCCGAGGAGATTGCGAACGAGGCGGAAGTGCCAGTGGAGGACAGCGGGGCTAAAGGAAACTTGGCTTGATCAACCGTTCTTCCGCCTTCTTGGTGTTTGGCAGTTGGGATTTTTTCTTGGTGTCTTGGCCTTGCCCTTGGATTCACGACGATGCGATGCGCTTGCCTCAGACTTAGACTCCATCTCCGACCAGTCCATACGCTAGCGAAGAGATGCGCCGCGTACATATACCCTACCACAATGGTGATCGTGAGTTCCCCTGCAATGATGCGCGTATTCCGACATATCTTAGGACACTATACTGTGGAACTATAGCTCATTGGTTACGTTATTCTACAACAAGGCTGACAAGCCGAACGGTGCCTTCCGTGAGCGTTCAGTAGGCCATAGCACATAAAGCCCGCCTCCAATACTGCTGCGAAAGTCCGGTCGGCAAACAGGGTCTCTGCATCGGCACGATGTGGCCTGTGAGACAAAGAATGACGAGCACGGTCATGAGGAAACCTTCCATCTGGGAGCTATAAATACGAACGGCGGGCACCCGCCCGCCTCGTACACGGCTTGCGTCCGCACTTCAAGCACGCATATCGCGTCGACTAGCTGAACGGCATCCGACATGGCCAGGCCTGAGCAGAAGAGCGCGTTGAACATCGTCATGGTGAGAACAGACAGAGCCTACATGGCAGCAGTGTGGGCTCGCCCTTATATGCACGCATCCAGGGCGCCATGACTTTCGGCGAGGAGGGCAAGGAAGGTCTGTACATCTCACTATCGTGTAATCCTGGGACGAGTCAAACTCGTGAACCAAACCACCTATGAACAGGTGCGCGCGTGCACGACCTCAAAGATGTCGAGGCCATCCTCGATGTCTTCCAGGCTCACGGCCACTACGAGGTGCGCGAATCCATGCTGACCCTCGCGCTCGGTCAGAGCTCCTCTAACCGCGCCGTGATGCAAAGATCGACACGGCACGTACCTACAGCGGGGGAACGAGCGAGGAATACCTCGGCAAGATCGACTGGAAGAAGCGCGGCCTCGTCATGGACACCAAGCTTTACCCCAACGCCGTGCGTATCAGATCTTATATGACATGTATGGCCGACGATAGATGACAGCTGCGCTTGCGATGATACAGGGGGGCACCCGCTGGCGGGGGGCAAGCGGCCAGCGGATCTCGCATTCACCTGAGGTAATTTCTAGTCCAAGCCGTCCTGAGAGCATCACTGACGGCACGGCGACGCGCAGGACTTGCGCAAGTTCCTCGACATCCAGCTCAAAGCCCTCAACACCGAGTAAATTCCTCTGGTCTCCCAGGCTCTCTGCGGTATGCTCACCTGACGCGTATTCCGCCCAGCTCCATCGACATGTGGTACTTGCACGGCCCGGACCGCACCACCCCCTACGAGGACACGCTCCGGGGGGTGAACGAGCTTTACAAGGAGGGCAAGTTCAAGCGCTTCGGCATCTCCAACTACATGTCGTGCGTCTCCCCTTGCCTGAGTATACGCGTGTGTGCTGGTAGATTGACTGGGATCGGTGCACAGATGGGAGGTCGCGGAGATGGTGGGCATTTGCAAGGCGAACGGGTACATCCAGCCCACGGCGTACCAAGGTATCTACAACGCAATCCACAGGTTAGTCTCCTCGAACCGGTGATCGTCGGTGCGCGGTGTATTTCTGACTGGGCACATAGGAAAGTCGAGCCCGAGCTGTTCCCTTGCCTGCGCAAGTTCGGTATCGCGTTTTATGAGTTCAACCCGCGTGCGTGTCCCCGCGCTCTGCGCTTTCGATCCAACCGTCTCTCACACGTACGCTTGCGCAATGGGCGGCGGCTTCTTCACCGGCCGCTACCGCTCCCTCAATGACCAAGTCGAACCCGGCTCGCGCTTCGACCCCAACAAGAGCCAGGGCCAGGTGTGTCTCCCCCCCCCCTTTCTCTTACCTCTCGAACGCCCACAGACTGCCCTCGCGCTGGGTACCGACGCTGACATCGATCCGTGCCGATGCAGAACTACCGTGCGCGGTACTGGAAGGAGCCGTACTTCCGCGCGCTTGCCCAAATCGAGGCGGTCACGCAGAAGCACGGGCTCACGCTCGCCGAGGTCGCGCTCCGCTGGATCTCGCACCACTCGCTCATGCGCCGCGAGCACGGCGACGCCGTCCTCATCGGCGCGTCGTCCGTCAAGCACATCGAAGAGGTACGTCCGGTTGCTTGCCGTGTGTGGCTGGCGTTCGCGAGGACTAACTAGAGGGCGACTCACCGCAGAACCTGATCGACCTCGAGAAGGGCCCGCTGCGTGAGTGCTTTTGCTGGGCTTTCTTGATATAATGAGGATGAAGCTGCTAACCTCCAACTGTAGCGGAGGAGATTCTGCAGGTTCTCGACGAGGCGTGGCTGTCCGTCTCCCCGTATGCGACCGAATACTTCCACTGAACGAACCCCGAAATCACGCGCGCAGACACGAGGATGTAAGTCCAGAGAGGAGGTGCATGGTGTTATTGCGAATACGTCTAAGTAGATCGGTGTAGTGAATATAATGCGCGTAAGATACATGGATGACGACGATACTATGCAAAAGCGGAAGGATGCGTGGCCAGGCGAGGACGTGAGTGTGGTGATGATGCGAAAGCGATGCGTGACGAAGATCCCATGAACATCCGAGCGAGAAACCGGGGGCGAGGAGACCGACAGGACGAGTGCACGCCCATCAGAGCGGGACGCGCAGGACAGCGAGGAGTGAGGGCGGCAGGGAAGCCGATCGGCCACTCTACGAGAAGAAATACTGCGAGTCCTTGATCGCCTTCACGTCGAACTTGCCCTTCTGGGGCAGAGGGGGCAGAATGTCGACGAGGTTGACGAACTTGCCCGCGAGGCGCTTCTCGACGTCCTCCTGAGTCTTGGCCGCCTTCGTCTTGCGCTTCGGCTTCGGCTTCGGCTTCTCCTCCTCCGGCTCCTCCAGCTCGTCGAGCTCCAGGTCCTCGTCCTCCTCCGGGGCGAGCGAAGCCTCCTCCTCAGGCTTCTCGGGCTCGTCGCTCTCGATCTCCTTGAGGGCCCGGATGTCCTCCGGCGCGGCGGCACCCTCGAGGTTGAGCTTCTTGAGCGCACCTCCCTGGAGCGCCATCAGCGGCACCTTGTAGTCCGCGTAGCGCTCGCGGAACTCCTGTGCGAGAGCGCTGAGTACGTCCGAGGAGTGCAGGGCGATGAACGTGTCGCGGATGATGGCGTTCATCTGGTCGATGCTGCCCGCGTGCGTCCAGTACGAGTCGTGCACGGACGCGAACGTGAGTCCTTGGGACTATCGTAGGATGTCAGCGAATGTCATCACTCCCTCCTCAGATTCGAGTACGTACCCGGCACTCAAGAGCAGTCAGCATCATGTGCGTCGCATCGAGACTGTGGATGAAGTTCGGTGGGAACGCGGACGCCTGCTTCTGTGCGTTGACCGTCGACGGCACGTTCGGGTCCGAGATGAACACCGTCTGGAGCGCGGTCATGACCTGCTTGCGCTTCACGGCGCGGTACGGCTGCACGATCGGCAGCCCGAGCGGCGTCGTCCAGACCACAGACGTCATCTGCTCCTTCTTCCACCGCGGCTGGCCGGACCGCTTCATCTTGGTTGTCGGCTCGGTGAACGACTGGACCAGACGTTCCTGCGGGATCGACTTGGCGACAAGGCGAGCGCAGGTGTTCAGCCAGTTCTGGATCTCCTTCGCGCCCTTGAACAGGTCACCGATGGACAGGAGGACCTTCTTGGCGAGATATGAGGCGGCCAGCCAGCACTGCTCCGGCGGAACATCACCGCGGTCCTTGAGCTGACGTTCGATCTGGTCACGAGCACCGACGAAGGTGACACCGTACACCGTCGTCATGACCTATTTGCACCAGTGAGAGTAAGCAACCGTCGTAGAGATACACAGGGGGTAGGGCTCACCGTCTGCTTCACGACCTTACGCGAGATCTTGCCAGCCAGAAGCTTAGCGAACGCATGGCCTTCCTCCAGATCACGCTGGATCTGATCCTCGACCATCTTCGCGACGTACGTGTACACGTCCGACGGCCGGTCCGCCGCCGCCAGGTTGACCTGTGCCGCACCGACGGCATCACCGCCCAGCGCGGCGTAGTGCTGCAGGCCGTTACACGTCCCATCCTGGTGCACCGGGAGCGCACTCTCGTACGCCTCCGGGTCAGGCGAGTCAAGGGCCGACTTGAGCTCTATGCACGTCGCGAGACACTGCCAAGGGTCGTCCGCCTTCGTCCACCACCTCCGGCCCTCGAGCGGGCGCTCGGCGCTGTCGAAGATGTCATCGAGGTGCTCGTGCACGAACTCGACGCGCTCGTCGAAGCTCGCCTTGTCGTACCCGGCCAAGTTCGCCAGGTGGATCTTCAGCCAGCGCAGACCACGAGCTCCGAGCGGCTTCGCCTCACCAAACAAGAGCAAGCCTCTCGACAGGTCGTCGCCAATGTGGCTCAGATGCGGAGGGATGGGGTACGCGCGGCCACGGAAGTCGACGTTGTGCGGGAGGTAGATGGTATCACCGAGGAACTGAAGATAACAGTCAGAAGGTGTCACGACCATGCCCGAGACGAGTACTCACAGCACGGGCAATCTCAACCTTGTAGTTGATGCTGCATCGGTCGGAGTGGTTGGCAGCTTTAGCCTGCACCCACGCCTTCTGTCGATCTAGGTAGATCAACTTCGCCTTGTTGTCGAACTCCATGTTGGGCGGACGTTCGGGCTCGGGCTCGTCAGGTACGGCAGGAGGTATCTTGCAGAACCGTTCGCCCGAGTTCCAGACCTTAAGCACCACGTCAAATACTGGGCGGTTAATCTTCCAAGGTGTGCTGCTGAGCACGTCCAAGCCAGCAAAGACGAGCTCAAGGCGGCCAGCATCCGACGCGTGGCGCAAGTACAGCTCCTGCTCGCGAGACTCCTTGAAGCGCATAGCCCACGTACGGTTGTAGAGGTAGCCGCCGTTGTTGTAGCTGAGCCAAGGCTTAGGCTTCACGAGCATGGGAAGATGCCGAGGGTGAAGAGTCTCCGCAATGGGATCTTTGGACATCCGCTCGGCGACAGCAGGGTTGAACTTGATTACGCCAAGCTTATGGCCCCGCTGGTACTCGTACGAGTGGAAGAAGGCGGGTTGCTCCTCCGTGCTGGAGGTTTCTCGTCAGTCATCTGATACACAGGCGAGAGGTTGTCGCACAAGACGTACATGTTCTCTCCGGTGCGTGGGTCCTTGATTGACCGCTGGACAGTGGCGACATCCATGAGGCAATCAACGAGGAAGCTGCCGACCTTGACGCGAACAAGCTGTGACCAGTCCGACGTCCACTCCTCAGAGTCCTCCATATACTTACGCGCCGTCACACGACGTGCGTGCAGGTCACGGTAGCCGAGATTCGTGAAGACGTTCTGGTCACCCGATCGGGTGGGGTTTGTGCTGGGCACAGAGATGTTGTTCTTCTTGCACATCTCCGCCTTATGTTCGCTCTCTACAGCTCTTCCCACGGCAAGCAACGCCCGCGCCGTCTTCATTCCGTCTTGCACGCCTCCCGAGCCGTGGAGATGCATCAGCTCGAGGACCGTAATGAGAGACAGCTTCTCGGGCTTGAGTAGCTTGAGGAACGGGCTGAGCTGTGTTTCCTCTTTACGTCCCTTCCTCTTGATACGAGCTGTTGCGATGTCAGAACGCTCCGTATACATGATAGATTAGCTACATACCGAGTACACGCTCCTCAACCTCCAGGTTCGCGAGTTCTGCTTCAATTCGCGCCTGTAGCTTCACGTGCCAGTGCCACATCCACGTCCTGAGGTCGGTGGAGTGCAGGCTCTTGTTGGGCAGACCGAGCTGGTCGAATAGCTCCGCCTGATGCTTCATGCGTTCTACTGCGACGTTGTATACGGACTGCTCCAGCAGACGCTGACGGAGGACGAGGTCTTCGGACAAGACTCGACGTGCGAGGATGACCTGGCCAAGATGTCGACGAAGGGTCTCCAGGTTGAACGGAACCTCGCCATCGAGTCGCGGGGCAGGTCCTTCGGAGACCAGCCCCGTCACCGATCCATCCTCCTTCCGTTTGACATCGACAGCAGCAAGCTCCTATGTCTCGTCGATACTCGTACCGCTGGAAGGATAGGAACGTGCGTACCTTCGACTTCATCACGGGAATGGCTTCAGGCACATCCTCCAAAGGGTCGTCTACCTGGCGACCAAGAGAGTCGGCCAAGCCAAGCTCGTTGACAACGCTCGAAAGGCCCATCTCCACTGCTGCCTTCGACAGAGCCTTGATCGCCTCTGTTGCTTCTTCGCTCGTCGTGAATGCACGGTCGGCGACGACAAGCGCAGGCGTCACCTGCCGGCTAATCATGTTGCGCAGAAGGGAGATCGGGTCGTGTACCTCCGCCCCGCTGATCTGCACTGGGGTCGCCGAGTCCGGGTTGAAGCGCAACCACATACGAAGCATGACAGCGTAGGTGTTCGCGGTCGGTTGCACTCGCTCCTGGCCGCTTTCCATCTCGTTGTACAGTATCCACGCTTCCTCCAGCCAGTGTGAGAGGTTGTTGGGTTCCTTGCTCGTGGCCATGTCGAAGAAAGCCTGCAGGAAATGGTTGTACAAGCGCACGTCCAGCAGCTGGTCCCCACGTTTCGTGTCACGGAGTCGTTCGAAGATCTCCTTTGCGCGTGGGACGTCGTGGAGATTGTGCAAGCAAGCATCCATGACCGCAACGAGATCCTGCGTCGGCGAGTCGGTGTAGAGGTACTCGTGCACCTCAGACGTGGCGTCCACAGGAAGGGGAGCCGGGAGAATGGTGTATTGTGCGGGCCGACGCAGGAAGCCGTGCATCTCCTGGTGAATGGAGGAGCTGGAGGAAGGAGGCATGAATGGCGGGTATTCGACACTGGTACCAGCAGGCGACGGGACTGCCTCGGCATCGAGTTTTTTGGTGGGCGTCGAGTAGAGACGGGCAGGGCGGGGGAGACTCTGACGAGAGTAGGAAACGAGCGAAGCTCCGCGAGCAGCGTTCCGTCGCGTGAGAGGTATCATCGTCGCCAAGACCAGCCAGAAACGAGGAACCCGGAGTGGAGGAAGGGAGGAGGTAATGAAAGCGAGAGAGCGAACCAGCAAAGATCCCCTCCTCAGACTCTATAGCACGAAGTAGCCCGGCCAGCCAAAAATCGCGAAGGTAAAAGTCGCCGCCACCAGGATGTTTGTCAGCACCAAACAGAGCCACGTGGACGCACGGCGACTCACAGGCGCCGACTCACTCGTCCTCTCGTCGAATCCGCTTATGTCGCTGTCTGCAGTATGCGCTTGCGCAATACGTTCGCTAACATCGAGTGCGGCCTTGCGATCACCATGAGTGCATGCGCGGAACTCACAGCTAACTGAGGCGGCGTGCGAGGAAGACGAGGATGAGCGGAAAGTTGATGTTGCGAAGTGCGGGCCAAGTTGGTGAGTCTACTTTATATACCACCGACAAAACAAAGTTATGCCGCTATGTGACGAGTGGAGAAGTACATAGAGTGCCACTTTCTGACAGAGAAGACACCGCATTGGGACATGTCGGACATGAGGATAGCGAACGTGAAGACAAAAGCACATCACACCGTGTTCGCTACAAGCTCTTGCCCAGACCGCTGTAGGTACGGGTCGAGTCGGCGGTGCGGCAGGCGAGTCCACACGGTGGTTTATATTCCGCAAAGAAGGAGTTGGAGCAGCCCCGCAGTGCACCAACTAAGAACCTGCAGACTTTCCACCTTTGGGAGCATGACGCCGTTGACGTCATATACGCCCCCACTACCGCCGGTCCTCAAGTGCGCATATAAGAACGCGACGTCGGACAGGAAATTCTTACGAAACCTCCAAGTAATCAACTCAAACAGACTCATCGCATACGCCGACCAAACTCACCAACACATCTCTCATCATGTCGCAGTTCCCGACGACCAACGAGACTTTCACCTCCCAGCCCCCGCCCTCCCACCACATCCACAACTCCTCCGACGTCCTCCCCGGCGCGCGCGGTGCATCCCAAGCCGCCCCCAACTACAGCGCTGACGTTACGAACGACTCGCGCGTTTGGCAAGACCGCAACCAGCGCGAGTATGGCGCGGGCACCGACACCGGCGCCGTCATGGCAGGTGGCCAACACACCGCCAGCCCGGAGTCCTCCGCGGACATGCAGGGCAGCCGGACGGCGTTCAATGAGGACCGCCCACTGGGAGTCGAGCCAACCGAGCGCGGCGGTGTCGCTATCGGCGGCGACCCGAATCTTCCAGAGGGCAAGGCGAAGATGACCGATAAGCTCATCGGGAAGACGCAGAAGGTCAGCGTTTGTCCCAAATAGGTGTCGAGGTGTCGCTTACTGTAAACCTTCACTAGGTCGCTGGAAAGGTCATGAGCAAGCCGGAGTTGCACGAGAAGGGCGAACTCCGCGAGGCTGGTGGAAAGGCCGCTGCACAGGGTCAGGCTCGCGCTCCCCATGACTGAGATGTCTTACGCCCAAGTTTGACTGAACGGACAAATGCTTCCTGGATGTATCATTAGCGTACCCTTGTATCAATACTTCTTTACGCGTCTTCATCTTCTCCCAACCACATTTCATATTGTTGTCTGATGCCCTACACCGAACCGCCGACAACGTTGCCCTGAGAATGTATGGTTTGAGAAGTCGACACGGCTGGTTCATATCGAATGTCCCTCGGAGGAGCAAACATGAGTCCACGTACTATATAGCCGGCACTGCCAAGATGCCAAGAAAGCGCTCTGCGAGGAAGATTGAATGAAAGCAAAAGGACGAGCATCGCCGTTAGACCACCACCTCCCCTGCCTCGCGGCCCCAACCTACACACTCGTTCGCAATCTCCTCGGACTCGTGCGCCTCCTCCTCCGGCTGCGCAAACTCGAGCGACTCCACGTCGTCGTCGTCGGGGAAGGAGTGAATCGTTCCCCCGAGCGGCTGGAGGTATCCCGGAAGCGCGGGTGAGCCCTCCAGAGTGGGGTGGTCGCCGTTGTTGATGTCGAAAGAGAGGGATGATATGGACGCGTCGGCGCCTTCCATCCGCGCATTGGTCTCGTGGAGGGCGAGCAGAAAGCGGCTGTTCAGGATGGAGGAGATGCTGCATAATGCGGATGTCGGCACAGTCAGCGCAAACGGCGGAAACGGAAAGAGACAGACTTACGGGTCGATGAAGACCAAGACGTAGGAGGCCCCGGGACCAGCGCCGTCTCCTTCAATGGCAACCTGTGAAACAGGACGAATTCTGACTCGACACTGACTTCACGTGTCCTTCGACAAGCACGCACCGAAGCTATGACCAGGACCAGGTTCACTAGGTTCAGGGTGACGAGCGTGCTGCACACGATCCTTTCAGGTCGACGGAAGAAAACGTTGTCGGGAGAAAAAGACAAACCAGAAGTAGATACTGCCTGAAGGAACGATACAACAGATCAGGAAGCATCTCAGCCAAATGAAACCTCCAGGCAAGCGCACCGTTGTCCCACATCACCTGTTCGAGAGACCGCCGCCGACGCATAACCGCCGTCGTTCCTTTCGCTGCGCGGGTTTGGCGCCAGGCGACGAGAACCGCAAGTGAGTCCGCGAGAATGAGACAGCCCCTCGAGGCAATGACCGCTGTTCAGGAAGGTCAAAGGCAGCTTATTGGCACGTCACAGTCTTACTCACAACTGCCAGATGATACGGGGGTCAGCTCAGTACTCGAGAGGAGATACTGTGAAAACGAGGTTGATCGACCTACCCCAGATACACGATGTTGCTTGCCGAATTCACAGCCCCACAGCCCAGTGGTGCGGGGGCATTGAGAGGTACTTTCTGGTATGCGGTGCTCTGCCAGTAGTTTGATTCATCAACGGAGCCCTGTGAGATGAAGTACGAAAGTGACGCACCACATTGACGATAAACGGAGCCATGCTCAGCCCCAATGCGACCCCGCCTAAGATCCTGTTCTTCTTTGAGAGCGCATAAATTCGCAGTGTCGTGAATACTAGCATGGTCTGTCAGTGGGGTTGGTTTGTGGTGGCGGAAATGCACTTACTGCCTGGTCCTACCAATGCCAGAATCTGTACGGATAGGGCGAGCCACACGATCGTTGAACAGCTGTGAGCCAGTACTCGATAAGACACTCTTAGACGAGCATAGAGCCCAAATGAAACATTCCTACCCCTGTTGATATGTAATCAGACGACATGTGCGGACTGGGACAGTACTTGTGTACTCACAGCGTTTGAGAGTGGCGGAATCGATCCAAGATTGAGGATGTAATACAGCAGACTTGTGTACCTGTTCCACACGTAGACCACACGCGATACCCAGGTCTTCGGTGAGTGCCAAATGTACCGGTATTCCCGACCGAAGGTCAGGGCAACATCGTACGAGAGCAGCGCTATCCCAACCGTGTATGAGCAATCCCGAGAGGAGACACACACGAGAAGATGCAACTCACTCGTGGCTACAAATGCGCAGGTCATGCCCGTTGACCTAAATGCAGACATGTTAGCTGAAGCCAATAGCTGTGGATGTCGACGGTCAGCTTACACAGCGCTGTATTCAACAGTAAGTTGTGCGATGATTTCGGAGCTTGAAGACGACATCCTTCACCACTCTGGATCGTGGTCGGCGGCCCACGGTGAGCAGAGGGAGAGAGGAGGAAACCGGGGTGAGGATCATCGCCGCTTGCCAGGCTCTCTCTTAAGCTACAAGCATTTGCTGGGCACCTAGGAAACACTGCAAAAGCGCTGTATCTTGAAGCACCGCGTGTCATAAGCTACCGTCTCAGTATCTTATGCACTTCGCAACTGAGACGGCGTACGCCTGCTTGATAGTTAGCAACGGAGGGTAGGGGCAGCTGCGAGCGTGTCGCCACGCCGCGTAGATCAGCACTGGTAAAGAGTAACTCACCTTCAATGAGCACTCAATACACTCCCAATGGACTTTTCATCGTGATTGAAAGGGAGAGATTAGTACTGCATCCCGGACGGTGTCTCTGTCCGGAGATAGCAGTGAGCGACGACGTCGTACACGCACGAGTCTGTTAACAACATCAGGGAAAACGAGGTGATCTGTAGTACGCCACCGCTATCCTTGCGATACAACTGCCTGGCACGCACCGCCTGCCGTCGAGATTGGTAGCTCGCTCTCTCCGATCGGCACGCTCCGCAAGAGAGATCTTGGCTCCTACGCTACCGTACCCTCACTGAAGGGCCATCGCTGTCCGCAGAGCCAGCAGCTGATTCTCTTTCATCTACTGCGCCACGTTCGAGTTGTCTGGCTACGATGTCGCGCTCGGCGTGGTGGCGTCGCAATTGCGACACATCAACAGATCAGGCACTGGTGGATATTCGTTACATGCAGCTTTCCGCGTGTACTCGTGGATGAACAGAACAAAGACTGAGCATGTTCAGATCAACGGTTTCTTCGACCGTGCAACTGAGACGCACGCACCGTTCGAGGGATGACTCGGAGGATTGGAGGGGTCAGTGTCCGCGCGGACATAAAGCGGCTATAGCTGAGCGTACGTCTACACGCGCATGCTTGTGCATCACAGCCGTTTATATGTCCAGCTAAGCCACAACGTGTTCACGACACTGGCAGAAAATCTTGAAACCCGCCAAGCCAACGAGGGCCACGCATGGCGCGCGTCTCGAGCACACTAGATGGAAAAGATAGAGACCCGCATAGGAATTATAGGTGCGTAGAGCGAGCTTTGCAGCACGACAGTTCTGCCACGAGGAGGTGGACGAGGATGAAGAAGGCAGTGCCAAGTGGCGAGTACCACAGACGCTTCGTAGCGATCTGATCTGTCGAGCGCTAATCGTCGCCTACCCGGACCAGAGCGAGACTGCATAGTGCGAATGCCCATACAACCGCAGCATCGCTAATTTACATGACAAGAGAGGGAAACGCTTCCCTACAAGCACAGACAAGGAGATATCATACTGACCGCTACATCATCGCAGTTTCAACGCAATGCTGTCACTGCATCAGCATTTTCCGGGGTCTCCTGGATGCACCCTGATATGGTCTTACTTCCTGAACAAGCTAATTTAAGGCGGAAATGAACATCAGGAGATTGCCAGCCGGTAATACAGTCGTCGAATTCTACCGACCGAATCCTTCAGACTCTCAGAGCGCAATCAGACCATAATGAGCCTGGATCGTAATGATATATGGCGTGCAACAGTAGGTAAGATTGACCGACGCGCATCAGACTAGGGCTCAGAAGTGGCTCAGCAATTCCGTACGAAGGCCCCGCAAATACTGCAGCCTGAGGTTGCGTAGTCGCGCAGCGCGGCGGAGCCCTCACGCACTTGAATGCATTTAGAGAGCTCGTCAGACCTGCAGACGAGTCAGTGATGCTCAATCAATGGTTGCGTTGCGCTTCGGCTCGACGTTGTAGTGCACAGGACCGGCACACCGCGCGGATGAGCAGATGGGAGGCCCGCCGCAGGACGAGTACCAGAAGAGATGCATGGGGCCCATTGGGGGCAGATTGGATACTCGACCGTGCCTTTCATGCTTGTCATGGATTCACGCTGCAGTGTCGAGCCCGGCAGATGGAGCGAATGGACATAGCAGCGGCGCGAGCATCCTTGGGTCTACACGCACGCGGGTGTATCGACCGAAGAGCTGGCGCCATTGTCAGAGACCGTGCTGACGCAAGATAATCTCAGATGCATCACATTGCACACCTAGAACCGCGTTTGAACAGGTCTTTCGACTCTGACGCGGTGCTTGAGGGTTGCGGCGCTATGGTCGTCGTTGATTTCCAGGGTCCCGTACGCGAGCTGTGCAGGTCGTCGACCATGGCCTGCTTTTCCTTGCACTTCTCCTGCCGCGCCAACTGGTGTTGAGCAGAGGAGAGCGGGCGCGCGGACAACCGGAGCGACCAAAGAGAAAACACGAGGGTGGACGCGTGATGAGATTGAGACGGCAGCGAGAGCGGGCGGCAGAGCATGAAGAATGGGCAGGAGGGAGAAGATAGGCCTGCAGGCGAGTGAGAGGCGAGCGTGCCGGTGGGCGTGAGAGTATAGAGCACAGCGGCGGGCGAGCAGGGACAGCGGGTGCCGGGAGAGAGCAAAGCGAGTGGGCTGACGGGTGAGAGTGGAAGAGCAGAAAGAACGGGAGAGAGAGGGGACCCAATGGATCTGAGAGGGAGAACGGGCTGATGGGAAGAGATCGGGCGGTTGAGCGGACGAGAGAGATGGGCGTAAGCGGGAGAAATGGGCGTGAGCGGGAGGTCGTGAGCGGAAGAGATGGGCGTGAGCGGAAGAGATGGGCGTGAGCGGGAAGGGCGTGAGCGGGAGGGCGGGAGCGGGAGGGCGGGAGCGAGAGGGCGTGAGCGGGAGGGCGGGAGCGAGAGGGCGGGAGCGGGAGGGCGGGAGCAGGAGGACCGTGAATAACGGTGTTGTGCTTCGGTACCTAACCTTTGTGCGCTGTGATCGCGCTCTGCCCCGTGCACGTTTGGGCGAGAGGCTGTGCGCGACATTCTCCGGGAACGCTCTTCTGGGGTGAGCAGGTCGGTCAAGGAGCTGGGCAGGAAGTCCTCGAGATCCTCGTTTTCCACCACGACCTCTTCCGGCACCATCGTTCTCCGTGTGGACACGACGTGTTCCGAAGCCCAGGTCATGGCACCAAGCGAAGCAGATAGCGCAGATCTGGTCTTGAAGTCGGAGGTGTCTTCTCGCTGAGGAATCGCGAAGACCGATTGCGTACCCGGAGCAGAGAAGGGAGAGCTCGAGATGCCAGGACCCTGAGGGGACGTTCCGGGCGAGAAACCGTTGACACGTGCGGGCCTGCCTCGAGGAAGAAGACGCGCGCGGAGGAGAGCCAATGGGTCCGAGATCGGTTGACGGAGAGGCATCGCTGATACGACGCGGGGCCGAGGGAGTACTGGTGGGCAGCGGAGACTGGGAGGCAGCCTCTGCCGTAGACTGATCCTGGCCCGCTTCGCCTTTTGACGCGTCCGCGGCGTTATCCTGCTGCTGGTCCGCCGCTTCGGTGCCTGCAGAGGCGGCGGCCTTGCCCTGGGCGGGGGCGGTCGGAAGCTTGTTGGACTCGTCGGGAAGGCCAAAGGAGGCGAAGTCGGTATCCTTGACTGGCGGTGCTGGGGCGGAGGGCGAAAGGGTGGCCTTGAGCGGCATGGGGATTGGGTTACGCGCATTGCCCGCGAGGGATCGCGTGGGGGCAGTCGAGCCCGAGAGCAGCGGGTTACGTGACTGCGCGCCTGGGCCGCCCCCTCCGCCGCCGTGCTGGGAACGGTCCTTGTGGCCCCTAGACGAGCGCGAGCCGTCCCTACCGCCGCCGCCGGCATTGGCGGCGAGCTGGGCAGCTTTCTTGTTCTTGCGGTCCATGGAGGGCGTGAGCAGGAGGGCATGAGCAGAAGAATTGGGCGTGCGCAGGACAACCCTAGAGTGAGCCAGCGAGCGACGAGAACGGACTGGGATTGGCGCACCTGATGAAGATGGCTGGATTCGCTCACCTGAGGGAACCGCATCCACCGCACCCAGTGACCTCTCTCTCGTGGTGTTCCGTGATGGGTCGTGCGGGGTGCTGGTGTATGAGAGAAGACGAGTGGGGTGTGTGCTCGAGACGCGTGTCGGCATCTGTCACTTGCGAGCCTACCAAACACTGTAACCGGGGTATTACTTCCAGAATGCCGGATGACGCACCGTACGATAGCTTCGCAAGTGAAATGGCGTCTTGCAAAGGGGCAACACTTTCCACGAGTACGCATGCGAGAGGTAGTGGCACTATCCAATCACGGCCTCCAGTGAATGACCTGTACTAGTGATGGACGGAACATTACCTTCCGCCCAGAAGACATACGCAGGAACAAATCGTTTGCATACGGACGCAACATCATCGAACTCAGGCTGACCTCGCCCTGCGGCCTGATATCAACGGTCTATGTGCTAGCACAGACGGCGTCAGTGTATACGGTGATCTTCGTAGGCAAGGGCGGGGTGGAGAGCCCCGTAGCCAGATTTCGAACCAGCAAGCTGACGCAGAGAGAGGATAGATCGCCGAGCGTGCCGAGTATGAAGAGACAGAAAGGGCAGACCTCGGTTAATGCCAAGGGAAACTTCCGTGAGCAGCCTAAGGGGAAAGGACAGAGCTACGTAGTAGGCATATGTCCAAGCTAGACAGAAGGGCCGATGACACCGTTCCCGTTAGGACCAGGCTACCAAGTGATATCCTCGATTTCCAGTGGTGCAGTGGGTAGTAAAATGAGAAACTCACCAGAATTTGTACTTACAGCACAGTTCAAGTCGTACCCCTGGCAGAGAGCTCCTGGCAGGACCAGTACCGTGGTCGGAAGCGGCCTTTGCAACCCCACTGCAGGTAGTATCCCTCCTTGTTTTGTTCACGAGCTAAGGTGCGCGTAAAACCACTCGTTACTCAGACCTACATCCGATGCATAGAAACTGAAAAGTGGCAAGATGTTAGACTGGAAGACTCGGAGAGTAAAGGAGGACTTGCTGTTGACTCATGTTGGCTTCCGGGATGGGACTCGTTACTGGACCTACCTGCCGGCGGAGAAGTTTGGAAGGGGTACCTGCGCTATGATAGAATCCAAAATCGAGGCAGGTAACTGACCGTAGATGCCGGCTTGGGGCGAGATTCATGCCACGTAGCATGCTGGTTAGAGGTAAGTGTCGTAGGCGCCAAAGTGCCCACCAGAAAGGGAGAACTCCGCGGGCGCCTTCGTCTACATCGTCCGCCGCCAACCAAGGTGCACAACACCGTAAGATGCGCAAGGGGAAAGGAGATGACGGCGACGAGAGAGTACGAGAGGGCGGTGAGTGTAAACGCGGGGCGCGAGAGTAAAGGCACGAGATTTGACGCGGCACGATTCGGAGAGGGTAAGCTGGATTCAAGTTTACGGGGTGCGAGATACAGAGCTATATTACGAGGCATGGTAGCGAGCGAGCCTGAGAGAACTGCTCAGAGGCGAGCGTAGTATGCGTAAAACAAGTTGGAAGTATAGCAGAAAGGGCGGCCGTGCAAACAACGCGAGCAATGGGAGCGCGGGCACATGACTGCGGCCACGGCGGGACTACCATGAACGTTGCATCTGTGCGCCCAGATCTGGCACCATGCGAGCTGAGACTGATGGCAATGGAGTGGCATGCGTCGTGACCCATGGAATTCAAGGAGAGAAATGGAAAGTTACAAAGTGAGACGTCGAGGAAAGGGCAAGGATACACGGCCGGGGTTCCACGCGTACGAGTACTGCGAGGGCCGATGTGCTCGGAGTGTGTGTCGTCGATGGATGTCCGGAGGCAAAAGCTGGGTGCGATGGGATGCGTGAGGCGTTGGCTGTGCTGCATGGAACGGGGCGCACTACGTCGAAGACGTCAGCGCAATATACACCTTTCAGTATACTCTCCTTCGCGCAAGGCCTGGATCGTCGGGTGTGATTGGGAGTCGCGGAGTCGACTTTGAAGGCTAGGGCCTCCACAAGATTCGAAAGAACACGGTGCGGCCTACTCATCAGCGGGAGCGTGATCGTGGTTGAGCAGCTCGAACGCATGATGGTCGACATACTTGTTGACGTAGAAGATCGAGAACGTGTCGAGGGCTTCATGACTTTGTAGGGCATCCGATACGGTGTCGGCCACGCTCAACCCGATGAGGTGTGCAGCGCGGACTATACCGTTCAAGTTGATCACCGAAAGCAAAGGCACGCGTCCGCGGAGATAGGACGGCTTGACAGTCCACATTCCGGTGTCTTCATCAACTTCGTCGTGGGTCCTTCCAAACCAGTGCACCACCGCGCAGGGGTAGCGTTGCCGTCGGTATGTGAACGCGAAGAACATGCGGACCCGGGCGACCTCCATACCGAGGAGGCCTGGAGCATTGCTCGACTTGTTGATGAAGACGCAATCGAAGCGTGAATGATGTCCTCTCCACGAAGGGTTCGCGCGGATGATCTCCCGGTGCATGCCGCCTACCCCACACGGATCGCTCGGGGCATAGAACGTGGATGCGGCGGAGTGGTAGACAGAAAGCGGCTCGTCGTCGAAGGGAGGGCATGCGTCCAGGGGAAGCGAAGCTCTGCTGAGAGCCCCTGGTTGTCCACGGTTGAGCTCGTGGTAGAGGAAGCGTCGGATATGGGTACGAAGGCCAGGAATAGAAAAAGCTGCGCCAAGCTCCTCCGGTGTACTGCCGTACTGCCGCTCTGAGGATACAGTGACATCAGCGTAAGCTATACAGACCGAGCCACACCGCTAGACTCACGCGGAGTAATGGCCATAGCCGTATAAGCCATGATTTTCGGACCGGAGACGGCACCGTCGTCGTCGGCGACCCCGGGACGCCCTTCTAGCAAGTTCTTCTTCTTTCGGTGCTTCCTTCCCTTGAATGGAGCTGCCTCGCGTTGTACAGGGTCTAGACGTTGTTCTCGGTGTTAGGAGGCTTGGAGATTGGCAACCGAGCGGCCACTATACCTAGCGATAGGAGCGCAGCAGAGAGGCAGCTGCCTTGCAGCATGCCGCGCTCGGAGAAGTCGACACGAGCCGCCGCAAGCTTGTCAAGGCGTTGGTTCGTCATCAGCATCTGGTCTAGGGCTTCATAGCGGCTTGAGCGGCGCCAGGGCTCCTTTACAGCCTTGATATGCTTTGATTCAGTAATCGACGAGCAGAGGCCGTTGGGAGAGCCGAAGTCCCAGATACGATCGACGTAGTGCATGCACGAATGCTGCCGTGGAAGAGAGAATCCCTCTGATCGTACACCGCTTGTCCGGAAGAACTCGCGGTGCTCGATGAATTGCTCGAGGGATACCTCGATCTGGCGGAGCGTCTCTTCGGTGTGCGAGTCACGTCGGATGAGGTAGCAAAATTCAAGAAAATGGCGAATAGACTTCACGATATCAGGGGGTAGGAGACCATCGATTGCTGGGAGGTAGACCTAGAGTAGGGTGAGCTCGGACCAGTACGTGACATGTGTATCATCGTACCTTCATCAACGCCTTGGAGTCGTCGCCCGTCCACTGTTTGAACCCCCTTCCCTCGTGGAAATGCCGTAGCTTTGAGAACGGGGGCACCGTAGCGATGCTGATGCATGAGCATTAGTAGGCGGATCATGTGGTATGCGCAGATACAATGTCGTACCGGCGATCAATCTGAGCTAGGATCTTGGATGCGCCGACATCCCCATGCTCCTGTTTGAGGTATTTCTCAACCCACGCGACTAGGTGGTCCTTGAACGTTCCCTTTATGAGTTGATGCAGAATGTCTGGAGCAAGCAGTTCGTGTATGTCTGCACGAGGAAAATTGTTCGTGAATGGCTGGCACGAGGTGCTTGCATAAGTCTGGTTGTGTAAACGATAACGTAAGTTCTAACATACCACAACATCGCCGACAATCCCGTACTCCTCCCAGAGCTCTCCTAACTCAAACTGCTGAACCAAATACTCGGTATGTTCACGGTTCCTCGAGAGACCACCGCCGTTCTTGATCTCGTCCTTCTTCAGCATGCAGCTATCGACGGTATCAGTGCAAAGCTCGTCAAGCAACTAAGGAGGAGAGCGGACTCACACTGGACACCATCCCTGCACAATGCATCCGAGCAACGCCTGCTCGGGATAATCCGCGATGTACGGCCCAATCCCGTAGATGATCTTCCTGAAGTGACCATCCCCACAACGCACAACTTCGGGGGTCTCCATCCATGGGCGCAAGGACTGGAGGATGCGGCTGAGAGAAGTGTGGAAGAGCTGCCGGCGGAATTTACGGAAGGCGGCACTGTTCGCATCGCGCTTATTGGCTGACGGGTATTCGTCAGCTTCAAGGTCCCCCGTGTTGCATGTTAAGTACGATGGACAAGCTTACTCTTCGGAATCGCAAGGAACCCGATCAGCGCCACTGCGTTCCTGTGCGCCCTTCGAACGGTGTTGTGCACGTTTCCTATGGAGCAGTACACGGGATAGTACTCGTTCTGGCCGGTCGCTACAGAGACCGTAGTTTTGTCACTACCGAGGATTATGGGGACAAAGGAGGAGTCCTGCGCATCGGGTGTCCCGCTGAGGATGTTCTAGCATGCATAGTTAGCGTATGTACGAGCTATATCCAAGAATGTGAGGCCTACAGCTTGACGCCAAGCCCATTCCCCGCCCATGAAGTCTTGCAGTCTGCGCTTCGAGTCGTGATCGAACTCGCGAAACGGTGCATAGTCAATCTCGTCCTTGAAGTCTGGGTTCTCCAGCATGCGCCGTATGACGGCGCGAGGGTCACGGTAGAATACACTGTGCCTGTCGGTCATCCAAGGCGGAACCTCCGACTCGGAGGCCTGAGCAGGGACCTGGCCGTTGTACGAGAGGGTGAAGCTCTCCCACTTGATGTCGCCGAGTGGAACATCGTCGATGGTGCGGTACAGATCCTCTTGTCCTTCGAAGGGAGGCGACCCGCCGTGCTTGAGCAAAGAGGCAGTCCAGAGTTCAAGCAGCTCGTTGACGTTCCCTGCAGGCATTTGCTCCTTCCGGTAAAGGAGGTCGGCGAGTTCAAAAGCCACCCTGTCGTCGAAAGGGGCCCAATCTGTCGCGCTCTTCTCAGTAGGAGTCGGTGGCGGCTGGGACCCTGGAGGCAGTGTGTGTCCGTCGGAAGTGCACGGCTTCCCTACCGCCGCACAACATAGTATTATTGAGCATACTAATCAGGCCATTGATGATGAACTGGACTCACCATTGACGACCGGGTGCACCTCCCTTCGCTTTGCCTGAATTCCATTGGTGAAGCCGGGTAGAGGATGTTCTGCGGAGCTTGCCTCACGATTCTGTAAGTTAAGATGTGAGAACATAGCATCATCATAGCACCACAGCATGCTTTTGGGGCGCATGCGGACGCACCGGATGACCCTGAGTGGGTTCGATATGCGGACGCGGCGCATCCGCCAGGCCATGCAGGATGCCATCGCCTTGGTTGAGGTCAAGGTCTGCATACGTGGGTGGGAAAGGATGATTACGGATAGTACCAATTCTCACTAACTGGCATGATCTTCGTCTAGGCGATCATTGAAGCCCTCTTCTGCACCGGCTTCGGCATTGCGGTCGTGCTCGCCATCGTCGACCTGTTCCGAATCGTCCGCGGCAACGTTGCTTGGCACATCGTCCAGGTGATCACCGTCGTAAAGCTCGTCAAGATCTGAATCAGCGCCCGACTTCGAGTCGGAAACTGACTCAGATCCGGAGTCGTCTGAATCGCCACTGTCGGCACTGTCATCGCTGTTGCAATCGCCGCTATCGTCGCTGCGGTTGTCTCCGCGGCCGCGTCCACCGTTGTCGATAGAGCCGTCGTCGTTGTCGATAGAGCCGTCGTAGTCGTCGATAGAGCCGTCGTCGAAGTTGAGTGCGTCCGTGTTCACAATGGGACTGTTGTTGCCCTCGTGGGCCTCGCCTTCCGCGGTGGCAAGATGCACACGGCTCACATTGCTGCTGCTGCTGGTTCCGCCGGCATGACGGGGTGCATCATCGAGGTCCATGGCGTCACCGGCAGCGTCGCTGGCATCTGTGCCGCCGTTATTATCCTCCTCAAAGATGGGCTAAGTGGCGCATGGTGAGCAAGTCCTCGTTTCAGGACCAGTTGTCATACTACGAACCTCGTTATGCCTGGGTTGCTCGTCCATGTTGCCAGTCGCGGCCTCGTCCTGGTCAGAGCCCTCGTCGGAGTCGGAGCCCGGGCTCAGGGGCGGCATGTCGGGATCAGCAGCGTCTTCTTCGCCCTCAAAGTCCAGGAGTCGCGGTGGGTCAGGCTCCCAGTCTGGGTGCATGTGCCGCATGTGCTGAGTCTTTCCCGTCTTGTTCTTCAGGTGCCGGTTGCAGCCAGGTACGTCGCATGGGAGGGACATCGAGAATGGTGGTAGGCTGTACGCGTTGCCGAGCGAGTGGCGCGGTCGAGTTGTGGTCGAGTTGTGCGGGAGGAGAGGAATGCGAGCCGTGTTATATACATCTGCATTCAAGGGGACAGTGAGAGTTGCGCTAGCGAAACTACGCGATCCTGACGAGCGCTGCGCCGGGATTCTCAGCGTACACAAATGGCGTGAAGGCCGCACTGGTCGTGCACGCCGCAGCAGTACCCGCAGCACCTCCGGGAAGCAGCGCTTGCGGAGACGGAGATGAGGACAAGCCGCGGCACGCGATACAGGGCTGGCAATGTACAGGATGCAATATGCGCGCCGTAATCACAAGCGGACATGAACGAACGATTGAAGTACAATGGCAACCTCATGCTGAACCACTGAAGAGGTCGGACCACTTGCTGAACAGGTCAAGGCCGCGACGCCAGCGCTCCTCTCCGGACTGCTCATACCTCCCTCCGGAAGCGAGGAATGCCTTCTCTGTCCGGAAACCGCATTCGACGAAATGGAATAGGCCCCCAGCAGAGTATTGAGTGATAGAGAAGCGGCTTTCGTGCGCTTGTACCGCAGTATTAGAGTGCTTCACTAGGGCAGAGGGAATGAGGATCGTCGAGTTGGCGGGGAACTCGATAATCATCTCCAGCTCCCATAGGATGATGTGCCCGCTCTGCGTATGGTCAAAGGATCCCAAGGCAGTGATGGCGCACAGACCGGCGGCGCGGTTCTGGAAGTCGGTATGTTTGAACGTCTGGGTCCGGGGGCCAAGATTGAGAGTGATGCTGCCGAAGACGGAGTTCTTGAAGTTTGGGCGCAACGCGGGGTTCCATGCGAGCAGCGCCTCCATGTTTTCCGCGTAGGAACGGTGAAGATCTGGGCAAAACAGGCGAAATGCACCTGTGGGCTGTGAGAAGCTACGACGCAGTGCGGTAGAGGAATGTCGTACTGCTTCCAAAACCCGCGATCCGCTGAATTGCGGGATTGGCGAGGAGTGTATCGACGATCCTCTGCTCACCCTGCTGTAGACTACGGTTGCAAGGTTCCTGGTTCCCGGTATATACGAACGTCAGCAGCTGCACGGAGGAACAATAGTGCAGGCTGTTACCTTCTGGCCTCCGCCGTATGATATGCCGCTCGCAACGACACTGAACTTGCCACGGCGATGCAGCTTCTCCTCCCTTTCTGCTCCTAAAGCACCGCGCGCGTTGTCCAGCGCCGCGCACGCATCCTTCATGGCATTGGGCCACTTCTCGTCCCTGGGAGCCCCTACTAGTACCGCGATCACCCTGTCCTCACCATCTAGTATAACGTGCGGAGTGCTGTCCGGGACCATGAATGAGCAGTTAGTGCGTAGCCAGCTGGATTGCAACGACGCACGTACATTCCGTCCCATTTCACGTATCGGAACCCGAGTTTCAACACCTCTTCTTTTGAGGGAATGCTGTGATCATCACGCTCAGAGCGCATGGGTCGGTGGCCAACAAACCCCGAAGGCGCGGCGGAGATGGACGGTGTACCGTCTCCCGACTCAGCATTGGTACCACCCTCCCTGGCCCCCAGCACAACTGGAGCCTTGATGGGAACCGCGCTCTCTAAGCGCGAAAGCGCGACCTTCTTGACGACGCTTTGTTCATGGTGCTCGACTTCAGCGTCCTGGGCCCGCCGTACTCGGCGACGCTGCTTGAATCGGAGCTTGCTGCGCTCTTTCCCTCGCCCCTTCCGGCCAGTCATGCGGGGCATCTCTGCGTCTTGTTGCGGAGGGCAAAGAGGAATAGGGGGAGCGGTTATGTCTGGGTATTTGGGTGGAAAGTCATCGGGGCGTATGGCAGACGCGGATGTCGGCAGTCCAAGCCCTGACGCCGCCGTCGATCCCTTACCGTCGGTCAGGATACCGCTCTCAGCTATGCCATTGCCTGAACCGGATGCTTTCTGCCAACTCCTGCAGTTCACGGGCCTCGCTGGGCCGTTGGCAGTGCGGAGGATGTTAGCGGAAGCGGGCGGCGAGAGTGAGCGTTTGCGGCGTTTGGATGGAGCATCGTGGGGCGAGGGCTGGTGCCGCGAGCGTTTTGACGGAGCAGTGTGCGGCGAGGCTGATCTGAACGGAAATTGAAGCGGGGTAGCGAGTGGAGAGGATGGGCTCCCGGAAGTTTCACGTAGGGTTGCCTGCGGCGAGGGCTCGAGTGACGCACACTTAGTCGGGGTGGCGTGCGGCGAAGCGACATGCTGCGCAGAGGTTCGTGGTGCGGACTTGGCTGGGACGGCGGGCAGCAATGATGCGCGCCCCGTGGCCTCCCCTGGGGATATATGATGCACGGGCCCGCGGGGTGCGGGTTCAGTAGAAGAGGCGTGCGCCAGGGACATATGCCGCGAAGGTGCCCGCACAGCGCAATCCAAACGGGAAGCAGGCGGTGGGGATGGATGTCGCGACCCTTCGCTGTCCAGGTAGTCTGCCGGCGGAGTGGGTCTCGTCGAAATGGCGCGCGGCGGGGAGGCCCGCTGGGATGATGATGCTTGCGGCGCATGCACGGCGTCGGCGGCAGCCGGAGAATATGCACGCAGCGAGGTTTGGCATAGGGCGGTGTGAGGGGAGGGTGCGCGCTGCGCGAGCTCAGCAGGGGCGGCCTGAGGGGAGGGTGCATCTTGAGGTAGTTCAGAGCGGGCGGCGTGTGCGGAGGATGCCCCACGTTGTGCGACAAACGGATCAGGATCGCCCCAAAGCCGGAGAAGGGGGTCAGAAGAATCCACGTCGTCATCAACGCAGTCAAAGATCGCTTTATCCGCGCGCTGCTCGGCCTGTTCGAGGAGGGTCGCTGTGCAGAAATTCTTCGGTACGTCGAGCGCCACTACTTGTAGATTGTCACCCGCCCAGGGTGAGAATATTTTCTTAGAGCGCGTCTGCAGGCATGCAACGCCGTCCATTAGGCGCGTTCGCAAACTTTGAGCACCGGAGAGCGTACCGTTCGGAAGGGGCCGCTGACATGCTCAGTGGGCGCTGTGTAAAGGGTATTCAGTATCTCAGATATAGCCGCGGTAGGCCGAGCAGCGGGCTGGGCTTAGCGCATCCTGCAGCGCCGAGTGTCCAAGCCCGGGTTGCAAGGCTGACCCAGGGTATTATGCCACATGCGCTGAGGCAATGACCGTGCATAGTGTGCACTTACGTTCAGGCCTGCGGGCGCGACGCCGCGCATTCTTCTTATCCATAGCCCCGCGCTCTCGACTAAAGTGATTCGTTAGCAGTGCTCTCTTTCCAATAGCCCCTCGCAGGAAGCCATGCGGCGTTCTGCGAAGGGAGTTTGGAATGCTTACCCTCCAATCTGAACACGTCGCTTTCGGAGGGCGTATTTCTCGGGCTGCATGGGGAAGGGGTATGCTCAGCGTCGCACATGGCCTTCCAACGAATGGCATGAGCCCAGCGCACAGCGGCTCGCAAAGCGGGTGGTTTCCAATGTCGGATCCCGACGCCGCATCTGCTCGCCATCTGGCCGCAGGGCATCCTGAATACACTTACCAGCCAGTGTTGCGTTCGGAGCGCACTTGACTTGCAGAGAAAATCCCCGGGCGAGCGAGTAGCAGTTTCCTGAAGGCTTGATCGGGTGGCTAAGGCTGGGATGGGTTGACGGTGAACAAAAGAAAAACCATACGCGCCCAGGGCCTGCCTTATATACCCCCTTGGTGTACCCACAGAGCCAAACATTGCATCGGGCGCTTGAAGTGGGGGCAAGCATGTCGGATGAGGCTGCTGCTGCCGCCAGCAATGCCCATCGCGGCTGGCGTGCGTTTTTGATTGCAATATGAGAGCCCGCATTCGATCTTACACACATCCAACAGGATATGCAGTGTATTCATGGAGTCAACACGGCCGCTATGATGCCTTGGGCGCTTGCCATCGTGACCAGTTTGAACGCCACTCTGCTCCCCGGCCTGGTAGTAGCCACGATATTAGATTAGGAATATTGCTTTCCTTCAGCCAATGCCAGCGCCCCGCCGCCTTTTCCCACCCTCTGTGCGCTTGGGGATGGCATTTTGCCTCCCTACAGCCTCCACGTCGCTTGACTCGCAATGTCGGGGCCCTCCTCGTCGTCCTCCTCTGCGCTAGCAAAGGCCCCAGTTGACCGCAAGGATGCCTCTTATTCTACTGGTACTACTGCTGTTAAACGCCCTGCAGACTCTCAGGATGTAGCTGGCCTCATGGAACCGCCCACGGCAGGACCGGGAACTCAGACGCACGGTAACAAACGGCAAAGGCGACAGCTTCCTGAGCCCGAAATCGTGACTTCTCAGCAGCTCCAGGATGCTCGCCAGCGCGTCAGGGCGGTTAGCTGGCGGAATGGCTGGAAGACGGCGAAGGATCTCGAGAACCATTACGCCTTCTGGGGTATGGCGGAGTACACCGCTCTCCAGGAGGAGATTGCCCGGAGAAGGGCCCGCGAATCCGGTACGTCATGGGTCCGTTGCTTCAAAGCTTGCGGCAACTAACTTTGAGCAGCCGCTGAGCAGGAATCGGATTCCGATACTTCGACGACCGTGAGCGCAGGGTCTCGGAATGCCAACGCTGAGGGCGAATGGGACCTAGAGTTCTACGAACGGCCCCTCAACCTCCTAGAACTCCGAGAATTGGAAAGGGCAGCTGGCGCTGACGGTGCTGCAGTCGGAACATCCCAGGTGCTGGCGGTGACGTCTTCGCCGAAGACGATCACCACGGACAACCTTTGCGAGCACGCAGCGTCGACTGAGGTGTGCGAGAGCGAGGCCTCGTCGCCGGCCGCAAACACTGCGCCTTTTACCGCTCCATTGGTGCGTTCCTTCGCCACGGTCATCCGCACTTGACTCTAACTCAGGATACAGGGTACAACAGGGGCTTCCGCCGCTCAGTCCTGTGGAGAGGCGACATGCCGCCCGAGTCTAGGATCGTAGACTGACTGTCAATGGCTGAGGACGCGACACGTCGCACCCGGTGAGTCAGTACTTGGCGCGGGCACGTAGAAGCATCGCGCTTACGCAGTGATCCAGAATTCAAACTGTTCTTGAAGCCGACCATTCGCTAGAATCTGCTCGACGTCTTCTTGTGTTGAAATAGCATGTACATATCACGTGAATGAAAGAGATCCATAGTCAACTCAGCCGTGGGGCCGCATCTCATGTACAACGTATAGGCAAGATACAAGAAACATGATATTGAGCCATTATACTCGAATCAGAAGCCATGTAGAGTCACCCTGACCTTCACCATCCCCATCGAGTACATTCACTCTACCCCCGCCGCGCTCTCGTCTTGGCGTTGGCCTGACCGTTGCTAGGGTTAACAACCATTAGGGTGTTTGATAGTCGATGGAGAAAGGAGGGGCGTACCTAGACCATAAGCATCAGGGGGCAGAGGAACACCTGCTCAGCGTCGAGCAGAGGAAACGCATCGCATAGGACCTGGACGATGACGTTCCTTGTCACCACGGTGGTGAAGTAGACCCGGTAGATGACGAGGCTCATCAGCTGAGAGTTCGGCACTGTAGGAAGTGCGGCGTCGGCGGGCTTCTCCGGGCACCTAATCGCCGGAAGGCATAGATGGGCCAGAGACGGGCACAGCTCGGCCGCGCGCGTAAGAGACTGTAGTTCAAGGCCGCAGTTTGACGGGTCGCAACTGAAAGAGAGCTCCAAGCTCTCGAGTTTCGGCCAGCAAAGTGCGAGCGTGATGAGATCGTCTTCGCCGAACACGACGATATGGTGAGGAAGTGTCACGGTGACGGAGACGAGCTCATGGAGAGCAAGGAGGGGAGATATGAAGGCCCGAAACGCCGAGACATCGGTGTACCATGCGACACGGAGCGAGATGATGCTGACGGAGCGGAGAGTGGACGCGAAGAGTGGGATTGCCAAGTCGAGGCCGGAGAATAAGCCACTGCTCCCCTGCATGGCGGAGAGACCAACCTCGATCAGGTTTTGGAACGCAGCAGGCGTAGATCGCTCATTCCAGAACCCTACGGCTGCATGACGAATGAGTTATGGTATACATTTTAACGCGCAAACTTGGCTTACAATCTTGTTCCAGGACTTGCACGGGAAGACGATGGAGATTCTCAAAGTATAACGCGGAGCTTGAGACGCTGTTGGTGAGCGCGGGCCCTCTAGAAGAGATCGAGAGCTCCTCGAGCTTTGGGCAGGCGACAGACACTGCCGACATGAATCGCGCGGCCCAATCGGAGAAGGCGTACTTGCACTCCGAGTGGTCTTGGTAGGAAATGACACCGACGTGGAGTGACACAAGGCTGTTGCCAAGCATGTACATCAGGCTTTCGTCGCTGATCGGGCCTTGGTCCCAGAGCAGCCGTTGCAGCGAGCATAACAGCGGCGAACCATCCGGTACAAGAGCGGAGAAGAACGGCAGGAGGCCGCAGTCGTCAATGAGGCCGGCATGCAACGTCGCGACCTTGATGAGGCTGGCATAGTAGAGGAAATGGTTCCAGGCGATGCTCCTCGTGATCGTCGCCAACGCGTCTACTATCTCGTCGCTGCTGAAGACCAAATTTAGTACTCAATACCATTAGAACCACGCGGAAACACGTACTGCTCAGAACAGGTGAGAACCTCAGCTAGATAATCCAGGGGACCGGTATCGGGAGAGAAGTCGACAATGTTCAAGAGGCGACCTAACCCTTGGTCGGTGCACTCGCTCCATTGTAGCGCCGCCGCGTGGGGGAAGAACGTCTTGTTCACGAGCATGTAGTTGAGGAGATCTTCGGTCTCTTCGTAGCTGTACGAGTCTTGACGGAAGTGGGACAGGACTATGACAACAAGGTCCTCGCAGTGAAGGGCCCTGGTCGCCGCGTTGGACTTGGGCTCGGGTTTGGTGGCGTGGCTGGTGGGCGGTGCCTCGATGAAATCTCTGGGCTTTTGTTTCGTGAAAATATACCACCGCGGGGTAGGGTCACGAGCGATGCAAGTGCGGGTCAAATTTTCTTCGTCATATGCCGGCGCCGACATCCTGCACGTAATAGCTGCTAGCAATTATCAGCAATGAACCCTCTAGCCGGTGTGTTTGACTCACATTGTGATACCTCGCCGATGTTTTGCGTCGCTTTATGAGCGGTCGGTGGAGGCGGAGACTCGGTAGGACAGGAAGGCTCTTGGTAGGGGAGGGAGAGAGGTCAACACTTGGGCTCGTTTTGCTCGGCCCCTCAGCGCAACCCCGCCACGAGCCTCAGTGAGATTCGATCTTCGAGCGCGCCTGCTGGTCTTAAAGGCTATTGCTATGCTTCAGGAGTGCGCATTGATCAAATAATAGGCGCTGTGGAAGTTTTTGGCCCGGTGTCGCCGGAGGTACCCTACAAATTCAACCACCACCACTCTGCGAAACCTGCCGCTTGCTCCAGCATCTCCATGACACGCGTCACCCGCTCTTCCAACGCCATAGCTCGTCCAGGTCAAGTCGATGCCCCTCGGAAGCGTCGGACAAAGGCGGAGATAGAAGCCGAGAAGCGAGAGAAGGAGGCTGCAAAGGCGGAGAAAGCCCAGGCCAAAGCCCGGAAGGAGCAGGGCATTGCCGAGATAGAGCTGAATTTGAAGAAGAAGGATGATCGTATTCGTGAGCTTCGGATTATGCATTCCAAGCCTGGAGGAGCTCACCACAACAAACCGTTGGCACGTCCGGATGCCTCTGGCGAGGCAGAAGGAGCTCCTGCAGCCAAATCCTCGAGCGCCAAGCGCAAACGCGCCCACGATGAGGAGCCTGTAGCCGCTTCCGTAAAATCCTCCAAGGCTCAGAACACTTACGAGGAGGCGTACTCCGGTTCAGAGCCCCCAACGCCCCCACCATCCGCCAAAAAGTCCTCTTCGGAGCTCAGCGAGGCCGAGGGCGGCGAATCAGCCGGCGAAGTAGAGGACGAGGAGGAAGCAGACACCGAGGCGGACGAGACCATAGTCTTGTCTACCCCGCAGCCGACAAGGAAGAAGGCAAGGAAGGAGGAGAAGATACCCTTGCGGGAGAGTGTAGCAGCTGCGAAGAGGCAGCTTGCCGTCGCTGATGATCCTGTGTTGGCGGCGGGCATGCAGTCTGAGCGCCCAGCACCGAGCGCAGGCACAGCCACCTCACAGCCGTGAGTGCGAGACTTGTGCTCATTCCTCCGCGCGCCAAGGCCCAACTGACTCTCCTCACGCTGGCATATGCACACACTCTGCTTGATTGCAGTCGCGTCTCTGCGTGGGCAGCACGTGTCGTATCTGCCGGCCTTCTGACTCCGACGGCAAACAAGGTTCAGCCCATCTCTCACCATCGCACTGCTGGAGTCACCGCCACGCCCTTCATGAAAGCGACCTCTGGGGACAAAACGTCCAACAGCGGGGCTGAGGAGAAAGCGGGCACGAAGCCCAGGCCCAAGCCGAGGAAGAAGGGCCAGGCGGCCGGCGCTGCAGAGGATGGTAAGAAGACGCCATCAGGCGACGCTGTTATCACGGTCAAGCAGGAGCCGCTGAGCGACGCGGGCGAGGTCGACGGCGGAGGGTTTGCGAAGACCGATGACGAATCAGCAGAGGCTACCGCTGCGAAGGCGAGCCCAGTGAAGAACGGTGCGCGCTTGACAAGCTCCGTAAGTGAGTTGAGGGTTTGGTGCCGATGGCTCCTGATCTTCGTCAGGGCATTGTCAAAACCGAGGACGTCAACCTCGCAACACCTGGGAAGTCTAAGAAGCAGCGCAAGCAGGTGGCTAAGAAGGCGGACGCTCCGAAGAAGACCAAGGCTGCGCCAAGCCCCTCCGTTGTTGGTTCCTCACGGGACAAGGTGAGTACCTCCAGACACCTTGATGCCGCATTCCCCGATTACATAGTGCCGCTCAGGCCATCGAGCTCGACGACGATGAAGACGTTGTGAGCATTGCCACCACAAAACCTCGCGCAACGGTCAAGAATTCAGATCTTCCTGAAGGCGCTCACGAGCAGAACATGTGGAGGGCGAAGTTCCTCCCGACCTTTCTGAAGGCGATAGGCGCAAGCGAGGATCCGTGGAGTATGTCCGACAAGCAAGCTGTCAAGCTACTGCAGCTTGTTTGGAACGTTGTGTATTCCTCTTCGGAGGCCCTTTCCTCGTACAAGGTCGAAGAAAATGACGCTGTGCACTCAGTAGTGAGTACCCGGTGGACCCATATATCCGCTTACTGATTATCACCTCCCCGTCAGGCCACTCAGCGTTTGTACGAGTGGCGAAGCGCTTTTGGGAGCGCCGCGGTGCGCAGCTATGAGGCGTTCTTCAACAGCTACCCCGCCGAGTTCCCTGGCGCTGAGTCCCGCCGCGACTTCTGCACGAAGATCCTCCCTGCCGCACGCCTCTTCTACCAGGAACCTGAAGGTACTAAGAAGGATGTTTGTAATCGATTCGTCTCAGAATGGCTGCAACGCGCTCACACATCTCCGTACTTTGCAGGGTCTCTACCGTTCTCCATTCGTTCTCGCCGGTATGGTAGTCCACATCGACGCAATCCAGGGTGCTGTAGACGTACCCGAGCTCAACACCAGCCGTACGAACGCGTACCCTTACGCCGCGATCGGGTTGGCGGCAGCTGCAGTGCGTTGATATCTCTCATTGGTACCAGCAATCAGGTATTGAACCCGACAACGCACAGGCCTACCGCGTTGCGGCGCTCTGGCACCTGCAGAGGCTGGCGCTGGATCAGAAGGGTAACGTGATAGTCCTCAAGACTTTGAACCGGGTCACCGGGAAGATGAGCACGAAGGAGTCAGATTTTAGCCACGCCAACTTCAGCAACAAGACTCAGCAATGCATGACGTCGGCGAAGAAGCTGCCCTTGGAGGACATCGACGAGATCATCGCAGCCGCTTATCGCATGGCCCAGCTGCCGCCACCCAGTGCCCCTGCCGGTGCCCCTGCTGCGCTCGCGCTTGACTTCGATTTCGACTTCGGGGAGCTCACTCAGGTATTCTTTTTGCCATACTCCGTGTGACGTCCTATGAAATGCTCATACCTACAGGACTAGCGCAGAGGCTCCCTCGCTACATATCTGTTCGTTTGCTTCTGTTGTCGCACATGGACGGCGCTGTTGAGCTGACTCTGTCTGCGTCTCGTATAGCTCTTGTCGCCACTGTAGGCCAACCCTTCGCTACGCCCATAGACTCCTCGGACCACGCCCGTCTCATATTCAATGTCGACTTCTTGTGCTTGCCCTCGTCTTCACCGTGTTTCCTGTCACGTGACGCCCGTTCGCCGCTAATCGCTTTCATGTACGTCTCCTCTCCCTGTCGATCATATCGTGGTCATTGTGTAGACGGCTTACCCTTCCTATCATAGCATCCGCCACCATAGTACCACAAATGTCCACATTGTCGTCTCTTCAAGCCGTCCTTGTCCCGCCCATGGCTCCGCATTACCCCGTCGTCACCCCTCGCGTTCTTGACCAGTCTCACTATTGTTCCCTAATCTCAATCCATCGCATATGTTACCGTTGTTGTCGGTCCCTCTCGTCCATCCCGCATACTCCCGGATACGTGCGCTGCCGATGTACAGCTCGCGTTACCCTACTATACTCAGATCTCGCTGTCCATCTTGTCGTCGTTAACCCCTCATGTACGTCTGTAATATCGCCCCCGCTCTTGTGGTGGTGAGCGATCCTGCACAATATATGATGTCCTGTACAGCTGCATTCCTGCTCGCTGTGGTGCCTCATCTCGACCTACGACATCCCTGGAGACCTGGTTTCCATGATCGCTGAGTCCTCCTTACAGCTCCTTACAGCGCCTTACAGCGCCTTGCGGGATGGAGATGGATTTCGACAGATTTCCTGGTAGTATGACGATCGATTTCCTTATGCGCTGATGCGCTCCTCACTGGTCTTATGAATGGACATGCACAAAGTATATAAGGAGGTAAGAATTTTGAACAACTGCAAGGAAACCATATGCATCTCCGCAGTGGTTCAGTGCCGAGACTGCATTATCCTCTGATGATATCCTTACGGTCTTGGGCAAGACCGTAAGGCGGTTTAAGGAGACCCCGGAAAATGCTGATG